>JADKXX010002354.1:0-171728 GCA_017310255.1 Butorides virescens | reverse complement strand
TTGCAAGTCTCCGAGTACCTACACATCCCATTAACTGTATTTTAACTGTGTCCCCAGCCCATTCTAAAACTCTGACCATGCCCAATAAGCTTCCCAGTATAAGCCAAAGAAAACCCCCATAGACAGGAATAAAAACCTGGCAGCCTTAGATTGCATGCATCATCACAGCATCAGCAGCTGCTTCCTCGTTCAGATGCAAAACAGTAAATCTAGGAGGGCTGCTGCACACATATCATGCAGTTGGGAGGAAGCCGGAAAGAACAGAAGACTTGGCGTGAAAAATGAGATGCTGACCAGCAGAAAGTTGCTGTCCTCCTCAGAAAGCTTCAGCAGCGTAATGGCTGCTTTCCGTTTTGGGGAAGTCAGTAACGCTCGAGCGGCTCAGGCCACGCCAGCCCTTCTGGTTGTACTCAAACCTGTCAACAACCGCAACGCAGCCCCAACCACGCAGCACGTTCGCTCTCAGTTAGTAGGCTTACAGAAGCATTTTGGTGCTGACAAGAACAACAGAATGGAAGCGGCTGTCAGACCATCTAAAAAGTTTCCTGCGCTTGCTTTTACCTGCACAAGTTTAAAAGATTCAAGGAAAGCTGCACAGTCTTTGTACTCAAAAATTTGGCACAAGACCATATTAGGACATTTAATGCACTTGCAAGTCTCCGAGTACCTACACATCCCATTAACTGTATTTTAACTCTGTCCCCAGCCCATTCTAAATGGGCTGAGGTGCTCACCTGGACAGGCTTTGAGCAGGGGGAACTTTCATTTCTTATCCTCTCTTACTACAGTTACTTAAATAAGGGTAGAGATGAAACGTGGCAAGCAGTGGCGTAAGCAGGAGCAAACACAAGCAGAGGCACAGTTGTGGTATTTGTTGTGTGATGGATTCATGAGATCGTGTGAATGGCAAGGCTGATAAATAATTCCATATCTATTGAAATATCAAGTCAAAAAGTTCTCTATTTTAGGAGATGATTTTAAAAAAGAAATTCTATTATCTTTCCTGTCAGATGAAGTGTGTCTCCAACATTCTCACTGCTTCTGAAGCAGCCCCATTCCTATTCTGAGCAAACCAGCCCTGGCACGCACCGGTACATGGAGACAAGTTTATAAATGGGGTGCAACTATTGCCTGTGACAGGCACAAGGACAACCTGTACTTCTGATGTTTTGCGTATGCATTATATTTCTTTCCAGATAACGTTATTTCTGCAAATGAGAAAGGCAGCAGCAGGCTTGGGAATTCTGAGCAGCAGGTGATGAAGACAAAAAGTAAGACGCAGATGAAGAAAAGCTGGCTGATTGTTTGCGGTGTACATTCGTAGTTCCAAAGTGCCCTGATGCTCACCTCTGTCAGAATGAAGGCATTCTTACATTAACAATGGAAAACAAAACATCAGCAATCCCTAATACCACGATACGGTACAGTGTCTCTGACGCTCATCCTTTAAACATACATTCATATTCTTTGGGAAAATTAATTCATCATAAAACACTGTACAAGATAGAAATGTTGTAATTGTCTGGTTACCTGTAGTTAAGTACTTTCGACAACGCTTTAAATACATGCTTCAGTGCTTTGCTGGGCAGAAACAGGTATACAGATATAATTCAGCAAGGTATTAAGGGCAGGTATCTGACTTAGGTATACACCAGCAGGTCTCAGAGTTAACGCAGAGCATCTGCTTTTATGGCTTAGCCTGAGACTTGTGATTGTCCTTCCTTTGAAGCCACTACTAACAGAGTGATAGAAACCTTTGCATCCTTTAAAAAAATCCCCATAATTGCCTGACAGAACTCCTCTTCTAAAGCAGGGTTTTCCTTTGGTTCAGACTTGAGGCTCAGTAACATCCAACAGACTTTGATAGCTGCAACACACAAAGCTCTGCCTGGTGTGGCTGCCCCTCCCAACCCAGTATCCCCCTACCCATCCCCCCCCAAGCACCATCCTTCTCTAGGGGGAATCGTCCTCTTCCATGTCCACTCTGTGAAACCTGGGTAGCAGCAACTTCACAGCTTCATGGAAGCACTGATAGGAAAAAATCCCTTATATTTTATCATAGTTGAAGACAATTAAGTGTTTAATTTTTACAGCAGAAAGTAACACTGCATTTATTTTTCACAGATAATTGACTACTTAGAGATTTGCACCATTCCAGATGATGGGAGAAGAGCCATTCTGGAGAGGCTTTTTCAAAGCCTAAAGCCTGAAACAGCGCTATAACTTCCCAAAATTTACATTCATGCCTGCACGTGGAGTACCAGTTCACAATCCAGACCACATACTCCTAACACGGATGCAGCCTCAGAGGTGATGCTGCGGTAGGTGTCACCCGTCCCCTCCCTGCCCATCCCTAGCAGAACACAAGCAATATAAGCAGACCTGTTAAAAGCTTTGGTTTGGTTGATAAAACCTCACACATGCTGAACAACCCTCCCAGTTTAGTTCTGCCTGTTCCTTAGTCCCTCCAAAGTACACATGTTCAAAGTAAAACAGATCCATCTCAAAAAGCTGTGAAGTTATTTCCAAAATAAATCTTACTAACAAAACCCCAAGATCTCAAAGTAGCATGTTAATGATGATATGGCATGAAGCCTCCTCACAGCGTTAAACTTGAGATGAAACTTTGAGTACATTTTTACCCAGGTTTGTAAAAAGCTTGGCATGCTACACTTCTGCTAAGATAATGCTTTAATTCTATTGTTCCTTCATACATTCATAGGCATATTTGGTGTGTGTTATTCCGGTGACATACGTCTTTCCAGATGTTAATGTTTTATCGTGCCTTTTTTTGCAGTTTTTATCAGGTCCATTTACACAAAACGTACTATAAATCCTCCCTCACTTCATATAGTATATCATATAAGACACCCTGATAAACATACAGATACAGATATATGAAGGCTAGTAAATGTAATAGGAGATTTAGCATGCTACTTGTACAGATACGCTATTATTCTTAATCTTGTGATTAATATGGACTGGCACTACTGTACAGATTTATTTTTGTCCATATGCTCTTTAATTGTCATTGCTTCCCCCAGTTTACCCCCTTGCACATCTGCAGCATGTGTGGGCTGATGCTCTCTCCTTTTGCCTCGGCAAGATGGGAGAACAATTTCTCAGCTGGACACCACGATGAAGAGAGAATTCCAGCAACCATGTCTCCAAAGAGCGATTAGAGTAAAATAAAGGGTGGTTTGTTTTTTTTTTTAAACTGAACACGCAGAGGGTGGGAGGGAGGAAACTCACTGTCATTGATGTTCTTCATCTGCCCGAGCTCAAATTAGCTGGAATACTGTTTAATTGTGAGCTGTTAATGTGCTGCCTCAAAAAGCCAGCTGTTGCTAGAGCAAATGGACCCGGGGAAAAGACTTTCAACTCCAAGAGCAGATGAGTTTGCAGAGAATGTGAAAACACTCTACCACAGCTCTCAGTGACAGGTCTTACAGATTTAAGATCCTTTTGACTGTAAAACTTGGCTAAGATATAATTCAGTGCAGACTTTGATTCATTTTGAAAAGATTTACACTTCAGTTTTAAATGAAGCCCAAGTTAATTAAGTGCCTTCCTACAGTACCACAGAACAGTTCTTCTGAGCTATTTTCTCCCCCTTGTGAACTTGAAAACTTAAGTTCAGTAATGTTTTTCCACTGTCTTGAATTAAACATAAGAAAACAAAATATGTATTGGTGAAGCAATTGTCAAGCAAGTTCCAGATTCTTGCAATTGGAACATTTTTTGAATTTTTTCTTTCCACGTAAAGAAAAATATTTTTGGAAAGGGAAACAAATGAAAAACACTCATGTATTTTCTTCTATTTCCATTTAGTTACAGCATTTATAAAACCTTCCTTAAATGAGACTTCTCAGTGACAATGAGTGTCGTAATTTTCTATGCAAATCAGATTAATAAATTAAAGAAATTTGCCTGCATATAAATGAGAAAGCAGTCAATTTATATGCCTAATAATAACTTTAAGCCTTCTCTGTGTGAACTTTGCTAGGAATATTTTTCATATAGACAGATTTACAAAAAAGTGCCAGTTTTAAAAAAAAAGTAAAAGCTTTTTATATCTGCCATTAAACTATTTATAAACTTGCTTTACAAAGGATCTTTTTATATGCTCCCCGATAGGAAGGGGAGGGAGGTGAAGCACAAGTCCCAGCTGTGCGTGTATCCACACTGCAGTACGTCGCACAGACACAGATCCCTCAGCTTGTCCGGAAAGCAGAAACACCAGGGTGAGGAGGAGGGTGCTGCAGCTTCAGCCTCGCCGTCTCTGGGCCACGCGAGCCAACCTGAGCGTGTTCGCATGGGGCTCCGCTCTCTCCACCTAAGAGAATTCTGAGCAACCAAAAATTCAATAAAAAGCCAGTTTGTGCAGGAGCCTGTGCTCCCACTTTTTGATACCTTTTCATGAAAAGCTTTGCAAAAGGAAATTTGACAGTCCTTTTCTCCAGAAGGGCAAAGGCATCTCTTTGTTTCTTCAGAGATGAAGCAAAACCTCTCCCTCTGATCCAAGCCAGAGGCAAGCACGTAGTGCAGGTCAGGTTCCAGCCCGACAGTCCAGGTTCCCACCTGGCTCAGTGCTGCTGCATCATTAACTTCAAGCAAGCTGAGTCAATTAACATGACCTGAGAATCTGGCCAGGTTTCCCTCAAATTCATAAGAAAATAACCAATGTCTGCCACGAATTCCACCTACAAACAGTCTCTGAGATACTCAGGATGAGGTAATTCTATACAGCTTTAGAAAGATGTAGATTAGGGTAACACCAGCTTGGTTACCTGGTAAGAAACACCGTACACTTAACAGGACCGTGATTATTTTTAGCACCTGTAATGAAATGCATCTTTGCTGATTTCCAAAATAAAATACTGTTACACCTTACAAACATTTGCCATCAAAATGTTAATTTCTCCTTTCTCTGCCTTCCTAAAACAAATGCAAAATGCCTGGAAACTAATGAACTGAATAAGTTAAAAACCCAAGGAAAATAGGAAATAGGGGTAACAGCAACGAGCAAGATCCTTGCAACCTCTGACTACTTGCAAAGTCCCCATTCAAAGGGACAGGAATTTTGCCTGCCTGACAGCTCAACCCCCCTGTCATTTGAGATAGACAAGGAGTCAGATCAGCTAAAACACCCTTTGATTCCAGCACAGACCTCTGCGGTGACCTTGTCCAAGTCATTCATAGGTGTCCTTAAAAGCCAACAGTGATGCTGCTATAACCATAGCCCTGCCTGCCCCCACAGGCTGTAAGCAGGAACCCATCTTACTTCATGTATGCTTAATAACTGGCACAGTAAATCTGTAAGCCTGCTGATGAACTGTTTGCTGCCCTAATACAAATACCAAGCTGTTCCTACATCAGCAAAAACCTACAGAGAAAGTTATTGGGGGGAAGAGAAAATATTTCAAGAGTTGCATTCAGACTCCACAGTGTGATACATCCTGCGGTACCAAGCAATCCATGCAAAGGGGGGAAAAAGAAATCACTGGCAAAGGCTGTTCCTTTACTCGCTTCTCCTTTTAAGCATGTACAGTACCTAGCAGGGGCGTTCCCACCATGGCTGCCATCTCCCCTCAACCAGCCAGCCCAAGAGCACAAGGCAATGCAGGGCTCCCCCTCTCCCACTCCACAGCTTCAGCCCCTTTCAGAGACCGACAGCATCAAGTTTGGAGAAAAAGCATCTATGAGGAGACTGTCACGCAGCTGTAGCTTGGATAGGGGCTTCTCCTGTAGTCTGTCTTTTAGAGCACAGTCATCTCATGAACAGGAGGATTTGTCGCACCCTGTGTTTCCTGAAGTGCTCCAGTTCACCACTGATTACTCCAGTTACACTTCCGTGTAAAATATTTACTGCTCTTTCCCCAGAAACCAGAGAGCTGGGGAGGGAAGGTAGGCCAAGCTCTGCACTTTGACTGGTGAACATCTCTGCTGGAAGGTGTCCAAATTGCAGAAGAACCATTTGGCATGTACCTCTGACATCGCAGACACATAGATTCATAGCCTGCCCCCTCCCCTACCCCTGGCTTCAATATCCTGTCCTTCATGAGTGACTTTCAGACTCACTTGATATTATGTTATCCTCCCAGGCAAGTGTTTCTTACTTTGTGATTATTTTTGCACTTAAACAGTAATACACTTTTTTCCCTACTGACTTGGTGCTGTCTACAAAATAAAATTACATACACTCACCTGCTCCAGTTTAAAGCACCATCCTTGCTGCTGCATATAGACCTCTCCAAAAGCTGCATAAGGACAATCCTCCCTCACACATATATCCCCTTATAACATCCCCGAGGCTTCTTCAAGCACTGTCGATGACAGTATTTGCCACTTGAATCTCTGGGATTTAATGCTATCTAGCTCCTGCTGGACAAACACTCCAACGTGTTGTGAGACTACACCTTGCCCAAGTAGCAGCCAGCACAGGAGCAGAGTTATATATTCCATTTTAAAAGGAAACATTTTGTGTTATAAAAGCTTCATTTACAGAAAAGAAGTAAAAATCCAGAACATTAGTTTGCTGAGTTAGATTACTAGTTCCAATTTCAAAAATGTAGGTACTATGAGTCAGAAGAAAGGTAAGCTTTAAGGTAAGCTTTACAGCTGTTTCATCTGGAAATAGAGCACCTGTTTTAAAATTTAGGGAATTACTATTACAGTCATGTGCCTTGCCCGCAACCACCCAGACTCCCCCCAACTCAGCATGACATGGCCTAACATTCGGGTTACGTCTATTCTTAGGAACATACAAGTTTACCCAAGGCAGACCTTCACACAGTAATAATTCTGCAAGCGCATACAATGCACATCTTTAAACATCTAAAAAGCTTTGCATGGGGTTTTGTGTGGTCCTAGGTATTTGGGAGGCTCTTGGTTTACCAGCATGAGCGAAATCATTTCAGCCTCACCATTCCCACTCGCCACTCTGCTTCACCCTCCTGCTCCCTACTACACCAAGGGCTTGGTAGCAAAACTTCTGAGGGGGATAATTTCATGGATTAGAAGAACAGAAGTTGGTAGTCAATTGCCTTCACAAACAGGCAGGAACAGGTTGTGTTTCTACAGCTCCTTTGCAAATGGCTGAGCCACGGTGGACAGAGAAACAGGGATTCCCACTGTCAAAGTCAGGGCCTTGCCTTTCACATGCTTGATTTTTAACCTTCATCCTATCATTTTAAAGGGTGCAATGTCTGTTGCCTTGAAGGGGAAGGGGGTTATGTTTAACAGGTGTAAAGAGCCAGGAGAACACCAGAGAAAATATACTAGGTTTAAACATATATTATTTTGATTTTGCTCAGGCAAAACAGAGAAATCGCTGTTCTGCGATAAGCAGCTGCTCGGTTGCAGCGGAAACAAGTGACTGTCAAAAGGCTTGGAAGCACACTGTACAGAAGCGCCCAAAGCTTCAAGCACTCAGCTCAAAATAAGGAAGCCTTTCATCCAGAAGTGGCTTTACAACACACGATCTGAGGACTCAAGGTATTCCACACACTTGCTGATTTTTTTTTTTTTATTAGGACAGAAATAAAAGAAATTCCACCAGTGTTCTTCAAATTCATCAGCTTCATATAATAGGCACAATGAGAAGATGAGCAGGAGGAATTTTTTGTCTAAAACATGACTGAAATCCAAGAAAACTCACTGCAAAAGTATTTATTAGCTATCCTGTACCTTCTTTCAAATTTCAAACTGAATAGAGAGCATTTTTCTGCCTTTAAAAAAAAGCCACTGACTTTTTAAGCTGTTTCTCACCCTTATCCATATCAAGGAGCTTCTTACCAAGGTGGTGATGTGCAACCTGTACAGGCGCTCTTTCACCAATGACAATGATGGGGTGCAAGTTGCTGATCCAGGTCTGAGCTTCAAAGTTCAATTAGCCATCGATCATCTTTGCACAATGACAACTTGCATTTTAGTACCAATTAAAGCTCATGAAGCCTACGTGGGGAAACATAGGTAACAGTTGGATTGGGTGGCACACCACAGGTGTCCCCCCCTTTTCACCCGATTTGCCCCCTTGTTTAATTGCTTGCACTAAGGTAAATGCAAGACAAACGCACATGAGGGGAGAATGCTGTCACACTTAAACATTCATTTTACTCAGCTGCAAGTGAAAACAATAAGACAAATGCCAGAAGCACCCCCGATGTTTTGATGGTACCCGATTGTTTGGTTCTGTCTCTTCACTGTTTTACAGGTTAATAAAGATGTGCTGATGGAGATATTTATAATACCCACGACGTGCAATAGAAGTATAGATATATCCTCCGTTATGCGAGAATGAATGATGGAGGGGCACAGACAGTTAGGCACACAGGGACAGTGACAGAAAACATACTTGATTATTTTCATTTCCTAAACAAGGCGAGATCTGAAGGTGCCTCTAAACCTCATACACTCCAGCATTTGGCTGAAGCTATTATCTTGTCCAAAGCTCCCACCTCTGTGCAAGCCAAAGAGACTCCGATACAAAAATAGTGAGATCTAATCAAAGTTTATTGCTTCTGATATAAGCACTGCCACAGGTTTTTGGTTTTTTTTTATCTTTTTTATTAAATTTACAAACTTGAACATCAGTATTTGGGATCAAAAGGTGATTCCTGCACCTGGCCGCAGAGTGATAGGCTGGATTTCTTATACAATAAAAAACCTCTTCTTGTAATTTGTTGGAAAAATAGGTGACTTTTCATTACTGAAGCAGGGCAAGATAATTTTTCCTCAGATTATATTCAGAATGTATAATCTCTTTATATAGGAGGGGGCAAGTCCCTACACCTGGACCTCTATTACAGCTTCACTGCAATCGTACAGAGTAATCCTATCACTCTCACAGAGGACAGCATTGGGATTGCCCAGATGGGAGAAAACTGAAATTTAGGGAAACTGATCTGGTAGCTCTAATTCACGAGCACCTCATATCGCTTAATATGCATCACTAAACATACCTCACTCTCTCCTCAGGGCACTTTTATCCAAGCACAGTTCAACTTACTTCAGGAGAACATCTTTTGGTTTACACCTGCATAGAAAAACATCAGACTTTCTGGCTAGATTCTCTCAAAGTGCCAGGACCAGTGAAAGAACCAGGCAATGGGGATCAGCACCCTCACATGCAACAACCTGCTCAAAGAAGCCAAAACTGAACCCAAAGCTCAGATGACTTGTAAAACAAACCAACACATCTGGCTGTGTCTTTCAAGTGATTTGCAACACCAGGCACCCAAATGCCACTGGAATTCTTTAACTGAGCCACTTACACCTCACACATCCCTAAAACCACTCATCTACAGCTAACCTCTGCCATGACTCGCAGGCTTGCCTCACTAACACCAGTTATGAGCCTTTCTAACTATGCTGGAAGTATAGGTTATAGTTGTTCAGAAGAAAGTAAGAAGACCGCGTGCCAGAGTGGTGATTTTTTTTAATTCAGGTTTTTGGACAGAAACTAAACACATGATTCTCAGGCACAAGCCGTGCACAGTAGTGAACGTGATATTTGTTCATATCAAGTGGAGTGGCACAAAGCCCAGAAGAGGTTGCTCCCCAGACTTCCCGCTGTCCATCCTGGGTGACATACAGAGCTGGCACCACACTCCCTCCTCTCAGGGGGAGTTCCCCATAGCTCACTCTAGTGTTTTTCAAGTCTCAGGAACAGGAAGAGAAATCTGTTCTTTGGGCCAGCCATGTTTATTCTCGCCACCTGGCCTTGTTAACTAAAGCTCAAGTTAAGATTTGGGTTTAACATGAACAGGTCTGCTTCTAGCTTTGCTAGCAAAGGAGCCGGGCTCGGCCACCCGTCTGCTACCTCCTGGACACACTGACTGACTCCTAAGGAGAGCCCAGGGGATGCACAACGGGTTCAACTCTTGGATGATTTTACACATTGTAGTTACCCGTGCTTTTAGTTTTCTTGCCTTTACATCCTCAGACTTAAAGCGACATTTCTAGAAGAAAAAGTTAAAAATTCCTTCAAAGTGATGGCAGAAGTATTACATAAAAAATGATGGAAAGCAAATGAAAAGGGTGCTAAGCTTTTCAGGGTCAGACAGCCACAAAAGGAAGGGAAGCGGGTTTTGTATGAAAATCATATACACGTAATTTATCTCTGCACATGGAAGACACTGCTATACGTGTAGTAAGCCCAAGTTTAAAACAACCAACACTAGTGAAAGATAAAGGTATGTTTTCTACTAGGGTTAAAAAAAATACAAGTTAATTTTTCTTTCTTTCTTTTTTTTTTTTTTTTTTAAGACTGGAGAACACAGGAACTTCCAAGCTTCATAGTATTAGTTAAGGAGCCTGAAGCAATTTTTACTGAGATTTTCTAGCTGTTACCCAAACTCCCTAAATGTAATTTTATTAAATCACACACAATTCTCATTAAGTCCTAAGTAACACAACTCAGGCAAATAGCAATAATTTTGCCTCATTTCTAAGTGTTTAGTCTGACTTGTATCAATGAATTGCCCTTTTCTGGCCTTTTCTGATTACTGAGAAAAATCTGTATTGCTGCCCAACCCCTCCATTTTACAGTCACGATGCATTTACCAAAAAACCCCAAGTAATTCACATATTAATGCTAATAGCAACAACAGTCATGACAATAAATCACAATGTTCTCTATTTGACCTGGGAGGTTTGGACCTGCAAGGCTGACACCCATGTAAAATTCATTTCTTAATTCCTGCACTCCTTAAAACTATTTTTTAAAATAAAGAAGTTGGAAACAAGAAACAGGACTACTTTTTTTTTAAAAAAAAAAACAACTCCTTTAGTTAGGGTTTACAGAGAAAGACCAAGTACCATAAGTTGGCAGTGACATATCAAGGCAAAATAATGACGAAATATTGTTACATTGCCATCTGGTGACAGCAAAATGGCTTATTGAAATAGGCTGACGATATCACCTCTGCTCCTGCCATAAATATACACATGTCTATACTGGAAAAAACACTACTTACAGGACTGTATTCACAGCTGAGTATATCTGTAGGGATAATTTCATTATAGGACACTCTGGTCACTACATATCACTTTTTTGTGTGTTCACCCTGTGCCCTTCAAGTGCTAACACTGCAAATTCTTTGGGACAAAAATGGTCTATTTTTTTGTATACAAATATACATACATTATATACACACACATGTATATACCACGCATATGTACATATATACATACAAAATACCTCCGCATTTCCACGAAAATGACAACTGACTGGCACCATGGAACACCAGGCTCCATTTCTTGATATTTTACTTGGGAAGCAGAAGCCTGAAGATCTCCGTAGATCTGAGCTTTACGGTCTCCTTAACCCACACCCTAGTACAGGCACAGTAGCCGCTTTCAAGTTTAGCTGACCCTGTCAGATGGAGCCCACCGCCAGCCTCACTTGCCCATTGGAAAGCTCAGGTGCAACACGAGGTGTGCCAGCACCCTTTGCTGTGTGTGCCCTCTCCCCTGGACAGCAGGCAAGGAAGACCAGCAGCTCCCAGCCCATGCCATGTCCTTGATGCCTTCCAAAGGCCACCACGACCAGTGGGAAGACCTCCTTGGGCTTTGGCTCAGGTCCTTTCCAAGTCCTTTGATTGAGCCTTCCTCCCCACGTAGGGCAACACTGACATGAGACACAACTGCCACCACAGTATGTTTCCTGCATACTTGCAGCAGGCCATAAAGAAATTAAAGCCTATTACATAAAAATAGAAAGAATCAAACTTCAGTGATAACACAATTAAGGTTTGTCCAAAGTGGCTGTCATCCCCTAATGCATATATAGACAAGTAGTGAAAGCCCAGATGCATTATGGGATGATAAAACTCACCTTGGAGGGACTTAATGCTTAATTAAAAGGACGAACATCGCAATAAATGCACTAATGAGATAAAATCACACTAATTCCTAAATCTTATGGAGCCAAAGTGTCGGTCTGAGTTTTAATTAATAGAGTTCTATATGGGTTTCTCAGAAATAATAATAAAACAAAGTAGTAAATCATGCCTGAAATCTGTCACAAACTTATGTCAAATCCTACAAAATTTTTATTTAGGATTTCACAATTTGCACAGCTCCAAAGATGACTAAGACCTTTTGAGATGTAATTTCATGCTACTGAAACACTTTCCTCTTAGATTATAATGTTATTTTAGCACAATGTTTTATATGAATGCTCACCAACAACTTTTTTTTCTCTCCCCTTCCAGCTCTTTTTCCTCAGTCCCCGAGAGATACTGAATCGGTCCATAGCACTTGAACATCAAGCTACACACAGCCCAGAGCTCACAATGTTTTTCCTGGAAATTTGTTACTTTCGTCTTCGTCAACCTAACCCCCAACCCCACTGAACAACACTGCAAACACTAAAGAAACCTCAGCACAAGCGTGAGGTGCAAAACACTCATCTGAGTGCGTATTTAATGAAAGCCTACGGGGGGGGGCACAGCTGCTCTCTGCAAACCTAGTGCATAAGCAGACAACAGAAGACATCTAAGGAAGGCACCTAACAGCCAGCTGGTGCTTTCAATGTAAGTCAGGCAAGGCTTCACTTCAGCCCGTGGTTCCTGAGTAGTTACTAGCTTTCCATGGTGCTTCCTTCAACCTTGGATCTAGCAGAGACCTCATGTTCCCAGTTTCACCACCAGAGATGTGGTATCCTCTCATTCACACATGGAAGCCCACATAGGGTATCTGAACTGGACCGGTTCATCGCTGCTGCTCTGCAGATTTTGGATTTTCCAACTCTGGGCATCAGGAACAGGTTGCAAACCCTGGATTTAATCTTAATTCTTGCAACTGAGATAGTAATGACTTCCGAAATAGGCGGTTTTCTAGTTTAAGAGGCATTTTGCAGGGCAAGATGTCTCCCAGAGGGCTGTCACACCATGCTGTTAAATGGCGTTTCTCTGCAGAGGTAACATGCTTGACAGCACTACAGCCAAAGCTCACTGCAGGGTCTCTTTCCAGCCCAAGGGCCAGCTGGGACACACTGCTGTGTGCCTTTCTGCTGTAGTCACGATCAAAAGCCTAGCCAAGTCAATAGCTCACCTTTCCACCAGCTTCAGTGGGTTTGGAACAGGCCAGTTGGCCATTGGCTCCCCAAGTTAGTTCATGGCCACCTCTCCACACCTTGTCTCATCCACTGGCAAAACTGATCACATAGGGCACAGGTCTCAGCCCCTGCACATGGTGCTGTGGATTGGGTCAGCTGTCCTGCATCTGCTCTAATATTTTTCCCCACAACTTTTAGCTCACATGGAGTGTGAATTGGTTCCTCCATCTTATGATGTTATGCAGAGATTCACAAGCTGGTTACTACCAGTGAGCTGGAGGCCCAGCTCATGCTTCTCAGACAGGGATGGTTTATGCCATTAGACATGGACGTTTTAAAGCCTGGCAGAGGGACCAGGGGGTGCACCCCAGGCAGGCAAGGAGGACGTCAAGGGGTCTGGACCCCCGATGCCCAGGGGAGCATGTCACCTCCGTGTTCCTAACATTAGGCTTTGTCACCCTCTAGTGGGCTCATACAGAGCTTTACCATCCCATCGGTGGTGTCCTGCCCCAGGACCTCTGAAGTACACCAACAGAGGCTTAACCTTGAGTTAAGTTCCAGGTTTCCAGGTTCACTGCCCACAGATGACTCAAATTCTCAGCAATTGCAAGTCTTCTCTCTTCTATTTTCTTTTATCATTTGAAAAAACCCACCAACCCACTGAACCTATAAACTGTCTATGAACCAGCGATGAAGAAACTCTAAAATTACTTCAATGTGTACTGGCAGGAGGTGTAAGAGTATGCCCACATTAAACTTGTGTATGTGTTTATGTATTGCATATGTGCTACTCAGTGAATCTATATTAATTTGTAAAAGATAGAAATTAATATTAATATACTCATTGCATGTATTAAGCAGATTATGACTCATTTTTTGCCTACTAGCACACAAAATGTGTAATTATGTGTAATTCTGCTCATTATTTTATGCCCTGAAATACATTAAAGGGGCTAGGACTCTACAACAGCAGGGGAGTAGAACCAAGATTTTGTCTCCTAAAAGAAACATCTGCATCTTTCTCTAAATCATTTTCTGATTTTTAAAGTATTTTGCAATTCTGGTCCACTAGTACATTAAGACTCTACATTTTAAAATAGAGCAACTTCTGCTTTGGTTTCAAATACTCTTTTTGAGTATCTAAGCATAATTAGAAACCTTCCCTTTTTTTGTCTTTCATATACATAACTGGCAAGGCCTGGTTTTTTTAGGGGCAAGTTCTTTAGGTAGGAATACCTGGTTGAAACATCTCTGGCTATCACACGTGCAATCTTTTCTGTCTTACATCTTTTCCACAACCAATTTATAGTGAACACTGAGACAGAGTTGGCATTAGGGTTATCAGGTTGTACGGTTGTTTGCAGCAAACCAGGATTGCTCTTTCACCACTGTTTCCTGAGGCCAATATTAACGTGCACTACCAAGGAAATTGGCAGTAAAAACACTGAGCCTTTTTATCTTGGAAACATAAATTTAAGAATAAAGAAAAAAAGAGATAAGTAGGACCTATTAACATGACTTCAAAATTAGCAGATGAACCAAAGCCAGCAATCTTTCTCCTTAAAAACTAGCTTCCAGACTCACAAAATGAAGCCTTTTTTCTGGTCCTGTTTCATGTTGTTATATACTTGCAATAAAATAGCAACTGGAAGCTCCATTTAGGGGTTGCATCCACAAGCTGCCAACACAAAATAATCATCCACGTTCTGAAGATGAAATACTTATGACCTGACAAAATTTGATGAGATTTCCTAACTTCCCTCTTTCGTGATGGCAGAGATCCCATGAATGTAGATGAATTCAGAGTGTATCTCCCATTTCCATTGCACATCTTCTAGGCCTTGGCGCTGTCTCAGGCTCACACCAAATTTGGGTCTGTGCACACAGCTTTCCACCTCTGAACCTTGGGTTATTACTCAGGAAAGCATGCACCTGCATACAGCTCGTTACTTGCACAGGACCACAAGCAGTGTGGCCATCTACCAACTCAACACGCACCTAGCTGGGCACCATCCAGCCAACTCTGCTCAGCCAAGGCCCAGCACGGACAAGCTAGAAAGGATCAGCAGCACAGAGACACAGCCCCGTCCCCTCCACCCGCCCGCCGCCCCCCTGGGCAGCACGGCAGCCCTCGCTCCCGGCTGTCGCAGCGAGGCAGACGCTTACAGTGTTTGACTTTATTACAGCACAGCCAAATCAAATGCACAGCCACTGCTTCCTCAGATGTCTATATTTCATTTAAACTGGGATAAAGCAAAGAAACTGGAATATTGTCTCATCATGCATTCTAAATCAGCCAGGGTAGAAAATAATGGGGAGTTAATCAGATCACTGAAACTCTAATTCACTTGGTATTGATCAGGCAGATTCCTAATGGGACGGCAGACCAATTTCAAATTACCGTAAGCTGACTTATCCTGGAATACCAATGACCAGCTCCTGAGAGGAGCCTGGACAGACCACCGGCTCTCCTCTCATTATGGCACATGCTCGACCGAATGCATCAATGTATAATATGATGCGGCATTTGGCTAATTAATAGGAGATTGATGAAAGGTGCAATTTCGAAAGCAGAAATCTCACTTGAATAAACATGGTATGAAAGTCCCAGCAGGGATGAGGTACACCGAGCCTTAGAAACAATTATAAAAAGAGGAAGAGGGGAGCTAATGGAAGGTAACGCAATTAAACCAGGCTTTTCATTATATTAATCAGAGGCTTCATCACTGAAATCTAATATATGCTGCATTTAACTCTTCACTGCCTTTATTTATAATTTATTTAGAAAAGGCTTGGAATTATGACCATGGTATCACAGACTGCCCTGAACTGGGTACCTGCAAGCAGAGGGAGTCAGGGAGGAGTTACCTTCATTCTCAGTGTGCTTCCAGGCCAGAAACCCTTCCTCAACAGACTGTCCTTGGGCAAATCCTGCTGTCTTTAGGCAGTGACAGGATTAAGGGGCTGCTACCAAGACTTTTTTTTCTTGCTTGCCGGAACTACGGAGGGAAAATGGTACCTTAGTTGATCTTCAACACAGAGGATGTCTTTGTCCTATTTGGGACCATATTACAGGAAGCAAGTTGCTATTCCTCTCACAAACATCTGTATACTGAAAATTGCAAGCCACTCCTCTACAACTCAAATTGTAGTGCTTGCTGCCTGATTTTCCTATTGTATTTTAAAACTACATCCTCACTATCATTTCACAAGTATGTGTAAAGACCTCCATGTGCCCTGAAGCCTGTGCAGAAATAGAGTGATACTTAGCAAAGGACCTGCTGAAGCCTTTGGGCTCTATGACGGCACAGTCCACTGTTTTTTCCCCAAGACGCAGGGTTTAGCATTGCTTATATCGGTCAATTCATTCATTACAAGTAAAAGACAGTTCAACATGAAGGACTCTGTCGGTGACAAAGTCCTCCTACCTCTCCTTTTAAAGATGTGGCCCATTGAACATTCAGATGCACTTCAAGCAAGTCAGCTCCACTTAGCCAGCACTTACCGCCATCCCAGCTGCTGAGCTGCACGTGCCTCGGCTCTGCAGGGTGTGTGGGCTGATATTTCCACAGCAGCCAACAAGGAGCACAGGTAGCCCACCCAAGCCACCCACCCAAGGAACGGCGCTTCCTACAGCACGCTGACACAGTCCCAGGTTGTCATGTGAATGCAAAGTAAGGGCTGGAGTTGCACCACAAAAGATCCATTGCTTCAACTTGCAGAAATAAACTGCTGTGGTCCTCTCCATGTCTACAAAAGTGGACAAGTTTAGGCATGGGCTCACTCTATTAAAGGCATAATTGTATACTGCTACAGCCACAACAGTGCAGCGACAATTTAGCAACTATTTTTGCCTGCAGCTTGCAAGTGTAAAATATTATGAGAAATACATACAGTGTTCATTTTCAATGACTGCTTCATGTGATTAGAAAAAGAATTCTGATGTCTGAAAAAACAAATATATTATTCAGATGAGTAGTTTTAAGTACTTTAAAAAAATACCCTAGCATGTAGGGCATGAGTAATTCACAAGTCATTCACTTACAAAAGCAGCCACCATGCTGCACTATCAGTTCCCTGAGGTACCGTGTGATTTTTACTTTGATTGGATGCTTAAAAGGATTTTCAGCCAAGTAGCGTACCCATATAGTGTTTTTTCAAACACATCCATACAAAAATTCATTAAACTGTGTGGAGATGCCTAGCAGCCATCCAGTTTTGCCATATAACAAGCCCACCTCCTGTCACATGCTGCACAAGGCCTCTGTCACCCCAATGTGAATGGCAGTGCTTCCAAGGATTTGTCCCTCCCCTCCCCACCAAAAAGCAAGATAGACGAAAGTAATCCAAGCTGGAACTGTGCCAGGCTTCTAACACAGAGGATGATCTAGAGACAGAGTGTATTCCCTTCTGGAACCGAGTTTAATTTGCTCATCTGCTCCGGCTGCAACAGAGCTGGAGAAGCTTCTCCCCAGCCTTCCCTCCCAGTCCTTTCAGCTCCCATCTGCTGGTTGGGCCAATACCCCCATCCAACACCTCCTAATCCTGTACCAACATCCTCTAGCTGGGTGATAATTAACTGCTAAAATCTGGTCCTTAAAGACACCTCAAGGCTGGGACTGTTTGGAATCCAATTGCCTGTGGCCGATTTCTGCAAAAAGAGCAAACCCCATGGGACAGGAGGGCTGCTGCAACAGCCTGGGGGGCCAAGGGCAGAGGTCCAGCTGTGTCCAGCTGTGCCCCAGCAGGTTTCCCAGGAGGCAGCTGTGGGAGAGACCGTACAGCAGTTTGCCTGCCCTGGGAACAGCTCCGATTGCTTTTGGCATCAAGCATGATGCCAGGTTTCCCCAAGTAGAGGAACTGTGAAGCAAAACTAACGGGGCAGTTGTCCTCAGAGTAGTAAGTCGTAATAAATCCATTCATGGAATCATGAGGCTGGCAATCCATTAACAAACAGCGGCTTCCACTTAACCTAACACACAGCAAGATCTCATACGAAATTACCATCAACATACATACTCTTTAACAGAAATCCCTTCCCTCAGTGCATTTCCCTTGTACTTTTCAGCTACCCAGATGAAATCCTCCCTACAGCCCAATGCCAGCAACCCGCTGGCAGCTGCTGACTCTATGGGTACAGCCTCAAACAAAGAGGAGGTGAAAATACGCACTCGGTCCGTCCTGACCATCTCTTTGGTTATGTCTCTACCTGACAACTACCCTGAGCATAGAGTGGAAGATGGGGCTTAGAACTCTCCACGTATAGGAGGCAAATTGTCACAGTACTAAAAGCTGTTGTACAGGACAAAAATATTTACTTCATGGGATGGGGAAGAGAAGGAACATCAGTGCTGCACTCACACCCAGCCTAACACGGAGGGTTCCTCCAGTTTTTCCCCAGGGTGAGAATTGACTCTGGCCGGAAAGCTTTCATTTAGAATTCAGGGTTTAGAAATTGCTTTTTTTAAAAGAGGATACTAAAGTTGTTAGCTTTGGATTACTCACATCTTTTGAAAAAGGTGTTTACTCGCTTCCACTGTATTTTTCAAGATTATTACTTAGTATTTCCTCCTCTCCTTCCATCCCCTTTATTATTTGCTGAACTTTGCAAGTAATTTATGAATATACATGAAGGCATATGCATTTGGTGACAGTTTTTCAATAAAACATTAGAGACCTGCATTCAAAACCGCTCAGCAATGGCCACACTGTTCCTACTTGCAGTCAGAGCACCAGGCTGAACAGAGCTCTGCCAGTGCTGACAATTAATGAAACGAGTTTCCAAATGCTCTGCTCCAAAGCAGCTGAGACACACAATACTGCTGAAGCCTCTTGCCTAGCCAGGGTTGGAGTCAAGAAACATCAATCCACATACATCAGGACTGTTTCCTCTCCTGTATTCAGAGAACTAAATGTGTGAGAAGCTTTGTATAGGCAAGGAGCGCAGAGAACTTCAAGGCAGATACAAGACAGGCATTCCCCTTCACAGTCGGCTTCGTAACCTCATAGAGTTCTTCAGGGAAAACTGGAATCACTTTAGGAGGACTGACAGCAAAGCAGAAAACTGTTAAGTGTAACATGGCACCTACTTTTTGAGCTCCATTTATTCCCTGCCAGCTCAGTCAGACTGTACATTACCACTGGCTGTTTCACTACTTGGAGCAGACAATCACAGGCTTCAAGATACCCCTGACTTACCAGAGAAGATTCAGAAACAGAATAGTAAGAAGTACAGAATAGCAAGAAGGATTGTCCTCAGGCTCTTTTGGCAAGGTTTGCTATAAAAGAACTGCTCCTGCCAAAACAAACCTCTCCCCTCACCCCCCAGCAGGAAAAGTAGAAAAAAATCTTTACTGAAGACAGACTTTTCCTACAGCAAGACTGACCTTTCAGTCTGTAATTGATGGGCTACAAGAAAGGTTGGAGAGAATGCCACTGCATTTAGAGGGTTTCACAGCATCCTCATAAACTTAACTGAGGATATCGATCGCACTGCTCCAGGAAGCCCTGGTGGAGATGCATTGTTAGACTTCAGCTGATGCCGACTCTTTTTCATAAAGCTATATACATCAGCTAAAAAATGTTATTGATAGGTGTTTTAGCAAGGTAGTGGTGTTTTCAGAACTGCGCAGCTGCAGAGGATACCCAGAACCTGAGCTATCACTGGTCAGTGCTGAACAGGAAAACCACCAAACTATTGCTGTTGGCTATCTGCTGCTCATATTCATGACTAAAAACCAACAAGGAATAAAAGGGAATAAACATTTCAGCTTGGGAAACAGCATGATTTTTTCCCCTTGTCACAAACTAACCTCTATAGAAGGGGAAGCATTTTAATGCTTTACTTTGCCATGCAAGTACAGAGTTTCCAAGTTGCCCTTGAATTGGAAAAGTAGATACTTTTCTGGGTGAAGCCTAGTGCAGTTTCATACAACCAACCATCCTTGACAACTTGAACAGTCACAACTCATCCACAGATTATATTCACTGTTACTGTAATTTGAACCAACAATACTCAAATTCCTTGTTTTAAATTATGGGAGAGGGAAGAAGTCAAGAAAGCTTTCCCACCACACAGTGGGCAGGTATGGGACTATTATCAGGTTAGGTCTTGCCACGCCTCAGTGACAGGTTTTGCAGGTACACAAAACAGTGAAATCTTCTCTGCAGGAAGGAAGCAACAGCTCCCACAAGGGTGTTGAACACTATTAAAGATCATAGCTTATGCAGACTATACACAAGCAAGTAAGTGAAGCTTGAACAAGACCTTCTACAAATGAGAACTTAGGAGAAAAAAAGGAGTAACAAGCTTCCAAAGCACATGCTTGTTTGGGGAAGAGGGTTGTTTTTGTGGAGAACCTCGTGTTTTGCAGCCTGTGATAGCACAGCATTGGTGGGAGGGGATCTGAGGTCACGAGCTGTTTCTTGGGTATGTTGGGTGGCCCTGAGTTGTGACATCTCGCATCACTGCCTTTGATCTGTGCCTTACCACACACCAGCTAGCCAAACAGTTGATCCTATCTTTTTTGTCTGCTGGTTACCTGTTATATCTTACCAAAAGGTATTCGGGGCCCAACAGACTGACTTTGCTTTCAAACCTCTATAAGGTTTAATGCTATAGCAACTTTGGCTGCAGTATGTGACCAACTTTAGTGGGATTTGGTTTTAAAATCCTATTTTATCTTAAGAAAAGCAGTGGTTTGCATTTTCCTTTAGCACATGACTGCAGGAGCTGTAATGTCTAAGATGATCAACTGGAATTTGGGTAGGGGCAAAAGTCAACTAAGCGGTTGAAAGACAGTAGAGAGAAATAAAAGTCATGTCCATTTTCATGCAATTTGTGACTTCACTTGAAATTTCTCAGCACCTGGCATCCCCCCATCCCCTGCCTCATTTTAGGAAAATCTGTGCTCATGTTTTCCATCATCAAGAGCATTTGTCTTCATCTCTCATCTTGATGCAACAAATGTTTACACTCGCAACTAAATAATTAATGCTTGGAAACCAGTCCCACTTGAAGTTAACTACCCAAATTTACCTATGCCTCTTGGATCATTTTACGTAAACAGATGATGGAAGAAATACAGATTTCTCCCCCCTTTGGCTGAGCACATTCTACTGCAACAACAGATACATCAGCACAAAAACACACAGATACATCAGTTGCCACTGCCTCCCACTACCTACATCCAGGCACACTTACATCCAAGTATTGATTTCCAGAATTTCTCCAAGGAATGCCAAAAATAATAAACAAAAAATAAATCAAAAGCAAAAGCCTCTTTCCATTATGTATTAAATATCCTTCCATGAAGTTAGAACAAATAGGAGATGTATATAGAGTGCAATGGAGACATAAATCTAGTGTCGTAGTAATCGATTTCTGCCTTGTTCTTTTATTTCCAGTAAATAATGATCTTCAGATCTTTCATGGTGGCACTACTGTAAAGTCTGCTAAGGGAACATAGGCAGTGTTTCATCTTTGATATAGCCAACAATATCGCCACTCTAAAATCATTACACTCGCTTATTTCCTGTAGCACACTGGTAACAACATTTAGCAGGATCAAAGGAAATTTACAGAGGGTATCCCCTCCACTAACCTCCATCCAATCATGTATATGATCAATAACACATTTTGTATTGTTCAGCGGCGTGCAGAAGGTACAGATTTCTGCACAAAATGATGCAGCCATACATTTCTAGTCAGTCTTCTAAAAAACACTCCTGGAAAGTATAAGCAGCAGTCATGCCCAGTTAGATCAATTATATTTAGAGGTACTTCTTGTATGTAAATTAAAAGCAGAAGAAACTTCCATAACCAACCTTATTTCCACAAAAAAATATGCACAGTCATTTGTAGTAGTGCTGTGCAAAACCTTAGTGTCCTTTTCTGCATTCAGTCTGAAATGGGTTTTTCAGTTTGGTGCTTGATCAAATGAGGATATCAAGTTATAACTACAAATGAAATAAATAACAACCATGGGTTAACGATGTCCTTCAAAAAAACCCAAACCCCAAAACAAAATCCAACATGAAAAAGGGATCTCAGAGTACCAGAAAGAAAAATTAAATTACTTTGAAGTCAGTATTGCAACCACCACACGTTCCAATACATGATTAATACACATGTTTCTTGACTTTGGAGCAATTGATAGCAAAATATCAACCTTAGACACAAAGAAATAAATACAGCTAAGTTAAAAGAAAAATCCTAAACTATTTGCCTGTGATCCCGTTGAATACAATCCAGGATAGCTGCTCATCATTCTAGCCTCCATAAAGAACAAGTGAATCCATCCCATCTAGCTTGACATGGCAAAAATGAAACATTGCTATTTAAGCTGGTTCACTTTAATGGTCAGTGTAGAGAATAAGGCAAGACAAGGTTTGTAGGTGGAATAATATCTTTTGCTAGACTAACTGATGTAGTTGGCAAAAAATACATTAAACTTTAATATACTCATCCGTATCTCCGATTCTGATCGGACAAGGGAAAGGCACCTTCTCCCCATTACTGTTGCTTTTCCCACTTATAGCTGTTGATTGATTAAAGATACTATTCCAAGTTACAAAACTCATTCTGTCAGATCTGGAAAAGTACTCAGGGGATTACACCATCAGCATCAACTCTGGACAGTGAATCTTTAGCTGAACTTACCCCTAAATAGGGGCAACACACAATACTTGGTACCTAATTTGCCAATATTCTACTGCTGTCATTTTGCTTTTGTCATTTTGAGCATTAATTATAAAAACAAAATGGAAATAGCTTAGTTTAAAAATTAACCAACCCCCACAGCAAGGAGCAAACAGCTTTTTATCATAGGAGACTGGCTTCACTGAAATGCAGTAGCCCGTCCCAGTGGCCCAGTTATCAGGGACAGAATCCATCCTCTGGTACAACTACAGAAATGCAGGAATTCAAAGCCAACTCTGAACATAAAGCACTAGAATGGAGCTGAGCTGTCACAGCCCACCTGAAGTCTTAACCACATTTTCTCACCCATTTCATTCGATGCGCTACGGCTTCAGTTCCAGTGCAATTTCTCAAAGCAGCTCAGTGCTTTACACTTCTGCACTTTCACAGAAGAGAAGGATGTACTTTTCTCCAATTTCTTTGGCCAAGGCAACAGCTGCGGCAGGACAAAATAATGACGCTGGTGACAAGTCAATTTGTTCCTCCAAGGGCTTGCAAGTGTAGGGAACAGCAACTGGTGACCGTGCACACCCTGAGAAGTCCTACATTAAAAGAAATCAGTTCTCCTCTATTAGATTAGTATTGTAGAGACGAGAACCATTAAAAACCTTGGCATTCCACATTAGCTAATCATTCCTTTGACAATAATTGTCACAAACAGAATTTCTTTATAGATTTTGGAGGTTTCTTCTGAAACAAAGGAGACCTCAAGATGCTTAGCAATCCTGAGTTAAAAGGATTTAAACATTTAATCTTAAAGAGATGTTCCCAAGTTCCACACTAAAACAGTTTATAAAGGTCATAAAAAATTAACTTATCTTGCTGACTGAAGCTTTTTAATGCACTCCAAGTTACAAAGGAATCACAGCTGGAGCCTTTAGGCCAATGGTATACTATATTTTTCTCCCATTAGCAAGGACAGCAAATATCTACATTTGGATTTTACCACAGCAATCCTCTCTGATTCATTAGTCTTCATGACTGAATATAAAAGCACAAAGCTAAGTAGGTAGGTATATTTTGTGCTTGTTTCACTGAATAACCTTGCAGTTGTTTTCCTCAGGAATTTAATAAGAAAACTGCTGAGGCAAAAATCATTACTTAGCCTGAGCCAAGTTCTTTCTAAGCTCTAAAAACCAAGACTCTTCAATTCAACATGCTACAGACCACTTTAAAAAGCTGGAAGGGCAATACTCTTTGTCTGCAAGAAGAAACTTGTTTACAGGGGACACACAATTCAGCCAGCTGCACCAGCATGTGCACTTGCACAGATCTATCAGATTCTGTGTGGTGAAGCTGATGGGGGGGGATTTTTTTTTTTCATTTTATTTTATTTTGCTGTTCAAGATTTCCAACTTAGAGCAAACTTATTAGAGATGACATTCCTCAACTACATCATCATTCATATGAGAAAATTTGAAAGCAAGTCAGGCCTTCCAAGGATGTTATTAAGGTTGTTCTTTGAAGTAAATTGAATTCTCCCCGTTTGTATTAAGAATGAGATCCTTTGCTACTTTATGATATTACATTACTAGGTAGAGTGGATAAAAACAGAGTTTTTTCTACATTACCTTTTTAAGCTGAAATTTCCCCCACTTTGATTAAAATAGATTCCCACCATCCACATTATTTATTATGCATTCAATCCAGACAAGGGTCACTGTTCACATCCTCCCTTCATCACGACAATGACAACAAAAATCTGACATGGTCCTGATTTCCAAGTGCATTACAAAATCCTACATCAAGCTTTCATTTCCTCAAAACCAAAACCTTTAATCTCTGTTGAGGAACAGTTGTCTCGTTGGCCCTGACAAAAGGGTGCCACAGATGTTCTCTTGTCAAAGTGCAGATGCCAAACTCTTGCCTTTCAAAACAGTACCAAAACCCTAGCAGAGAACAGAGATGCACATTAAGTACAGGATCCTGCAAATGTATACACATGGCTGGCTTCTGGAAGAAATTCAAAACATTTGATAAGGTTAATTTTCTAATATGACCATTCTTGTGGCTCTACCCTCCCAGTAACTGCAACAGTCATGTCCTTCGTACAAGTCAAAATTTGCACAACGCTCATAACTGCATCTCCAAAAGCACATTACAGAGCTAGGTATGTGCAGGTGTCATAGTTATTAACTAGATTATATCTTTAAACAGTCATAAAGCAATTAAAGTTCTATTTACTCTTAAGTGGCTCTGTACGCCATAAAATTTTGGATGTTTCCCAACGATACTTCCTATAAAATAGAGAACCACACTTTGGGGGATAAACTTATAAAGTCTTTCAAGGTGAATGCTTGATCTCAATGGGGAGCTAAATGAATTTTGTTTATTTAAGCATGGCCATACTCTGTTAGACCAACTGTTACTCTAAACCTGCACCTAACAGTGGCCAGCAGCAATACTTATGGGAAAAGAGTTAAAACCAGGACGACAATATGCTGTATTAGAACTATAAATGGACTACAAACACACAGTTTCCAAGTAATACAACCTTCCTAGCGCTAAAGCAATGAATTTTTTTTCAACAACAGAGTGAGTGGTGCCTAGAGCCAGCTCTGCTCTATCCAAGTCCTCCCCAAATGAGCCCTTGAAGAACTGGATAGGACATTTCCAGCATGCCTGAAAGGCGCTTGTGGACAGGTAGGAAACTTAAAAGTTAAAATACTGGTCTTCATACAGACTGACAGTCTATTTTTCTTATCTACATCAAAAGCTCTTTGGGACCCCAACCCCAAGTGCTAAGACCCTATTAAGTGTGGCATAACACAAAGTCATCATCCAAAGATGCTTAAGCCTGGGTAACAGATCAAATGTGACAAAGTTGTTACCTGCATATTTCACAGATGTGGACTTGTGAGGGGCAGGCTGGCTGGACATTTGTCTCAAAGCTTGCCCACATGAAGCTAACACGACCCTGCAGGGCAGCTGTGCAAGCTGCCCCCCCCTCCCCGGCCTCCACAGCCACAGGGACAGTAGCAAGTCCCTGGTGACACCCTATCAGGTGCTACCAACTGGCTGGGGGTCTGTGCACGTGGATGGCACGTGAGACCTCAGGCACGGGAGGGGGGCTTAGACAGGAGATGCGTGCCATTGCCCTGGGCAAGCATGGCGCAGGCATGAAATTGCTGCCGAGGGCCAGCGTGAAGGTGTTGCTGCAGGCAGTCTGTGCAGGCATGTGCCGTGCGATACCATGTGTGATCACCGACCTTGTGTGTGTTCACCCGCCACCGAAGCAGCATGGACTCCCAGGACACTGCGGATCCATGGTGGTGACTGTCTGCACTCTTCTATTTGGAACACTTGCTTGATTTCCTATCTTTCCTTCCTTCCTTCCCTATTGCTGCTTTCTCTCTCTCCTCCAAACAGTTTGTGCCAAAGTTTATACAGAAGGTCTGTGGCAGACCTACAAACTCAGTTGCCTTTCATGTTGAAGCAGCCTGGTGCCTCACCTGAAAGATCCCCCACCCTCACCTTGCAGCCATGATGGCTAGGCCAAAAAAGCACAGCTTTTCATCAGTCTAACCAGATCATCAACTTGAAAGAGTTCAGGGAAGCCAGTATAGCACACCTCTTTCTGCCAGGCAAGAGACATGAAGACAGTTCACTACACCCTATTATCATACCCATGCCACTCTCAATTCTATAATAAAACAAGGTGACAGACAGTCATTGAGCTTTTACTTTGCTTAGCACTGATTGTACAGCTGTAGCAAGAAAAACATCTCCCTAATCAAAACCAAACCTCACTGCAATGTAACCTTCTCATCGATATGAAGCAACAGAGCTGCCCTTATTTTCCATGAGTCCTGGCACTTGAGGTTTCAAACCTTTTCATATCATGAATCATCTATTAGTCCAAAGATTAACCTACACCCTCATCTTATTCTTCATTGCTCAGATCACATCCCTCTTGCAGATGCAATCTCTGCCAACTATAGCAACTACTTCAGTAAGCTAAGAACTTGAGGTTAAAATCCTTGTAAAAAACACGAAGATGCAGAGAATAGGCACCTGATATCATTCACCTGCTTGAGACTTATCCAGTTAACTTTCCAAGTTTCACCATAGATTATGACAATCAAAACAGTAAGTTGCCTAGGCTCCAATTCAGCAAAGCACTTAGGCAGGTGCATAACTTAAAATACACAATTAAAAGCATTCCAATCCATCAAAACACTTAACTTGTACTTAATACAGGAAAATGAGTAAGTCCTATTGACTTCCATAAACATCAGTAGAGGATAATTCAATCAAAGTGAGTTGCTGTATCAAGGTCATACTGTGGAAGCCCTGACCTTTTAGAATGTTTTCAGTACATTTCAGCGAAGATGGCTAACTGAAAGAAAATGTAGGTGGCTAACAGTAGTGGTGCTTTAAACCTGTATAGTAACTGCCCAATGAAGGGCTTTGGAAACAGCGAGTTAAACGCATAACTGCCTGTGTGGCTGCAGGAAAACAACACACACATTACACAAACAATATTATCCATTGTACAAACTGGGAAAAATAAGGCAAAAAGCTTCAAGCGATTTGGAAATTCACTCTTCAGTGCATTATCAAGTCTGAAAAGTCTGGTGTAATTTTATAATGTGAGGTATGTGCCATAGTCTGGGGTGGATCTTATTTTCTTCTTATTCAACTGTTAATGTCTTGGGCTAATAAATTATTTTTATGCTTCCTTAAATAATAATACATTTTATTTAGCCATAACTCAGTTTGACAATCCGTATTTCAAAGGAAACAGACTTTGAAGTCAGTGGGAGTTGCACAGGGGTGAAAGACAAACCTCACAAGAGTCCTGTGCATTTTCCCATAAAAATGGATACTGTTTAAGCACTGAAAGCAGGTATGCTCACAGATGCTTAGGATTTGATAGTATAGCTCTCAACAGCACTCTAAAAGCCCTTAGGAATCAAGCTCTTCTAAGACACCCAGCTGGACATAAATACACATTTTCACTGGTGAGTCTATGTCTCTCTCCCCTGTAGAGCTCTTTGTCTTTACAAGGGATCTCATCAGTGGTAACTGACAACAGATTTCAGGTCTCCTAGTAAAATCTGGCCTTGTGTTCCTCCTCAACACTTACGGGGGTACTCATGTTCTGCTTTGCTAATTCTTTCCAGCAGACACCCTCAATACAGCATGCTTTATCCAGTGCTCAATTTTCAGATCAAGATGTAAGATCCATATGAATAAACTAATTAGATATTTCTTTCTTTGAAGCATCCTATGAAGAACAAGCTGATACCAGCCACAGAATGAGAGCTTAAACACTGTAAAGTAAATATTATCACTTAGCACCATAATGGCACAAGAGAAGGGGATTCTAAATGCACAAGATGCATCACATGAGGCTGGGAGGAGTTTGAATGCCCAAGGTTTCCAGAGCCAATTCTGACCACAGACTTTAGCATCCAGACCTTATGTTAGCCTATTTGGGGCAGATAAAGAATTTTACTCCCCTGTTGCCTTTAACCATTCACAAATCTCTCATGTCACTAACACCCACAGTGATTGCACTCTCATTCAGACGCCTTTGAACCCTGGCTGGTCTACAAGCAAGGAAGGACTCCTTTGTCTTCCCAGTTAGCATCAGAAGTCCCATCTTTCCCTAACAAGTTAGCATCAGCTGTATTTCCTCTGCCTAAAATATTACAACTGTACTGTGTAACAGGTAACATGCATGTTACTACCACAGCCATCTCCTAGTGCCTTCCTTTATCAGTACAGGTGATAAGAGAATAATGAATACTGCTAGAAACCATATAAGAGAGATACAGGAAAGTAAAAAAAAAAGGTGTTTTTCACAGATAAGCAGAAAAAAAGCTTCTAGATGTATTTTAAGTCAAGATGTACAGATTCCTAAGATCTGAGATCAAATTATAAAACCCGTACACAAAGGTTAATAGGAAAAGTTTAATACAAACTTGAAACAATTTGTAGCAGTCAGAAGTACCCTTAATTAACAGCATGCCCAAAAAGGCCATTTTTGGCCCAGAGCTGGCAAGCCTACAATTACCTAGACCCTAGTCCTTGCTTTATTTTTCCTTCTTTAAAACGGGCATTTGTCTTTTTCACCATCAGGTGCCTCCCTCAATCACCATAATCTTTCCAACATTTTAGACAGTAACTGCAGTGACATCAGCCAGCTCCCTCAGCACCCACAGGCATAACCTGTCCCATTCCCTCCCAGAAACTTGTCTACATCCAGTTAGTAGCTCATTATCCAACCCTCTACGGCAGGTAATCTCTCTCCCTAAACCAGTCCTGCAACCCAACCTTGCCAGCAAAGACTAATACTAAGGCAGTATCAGACACCTCAACCTTTTCTGTACCCTTCCTCACTTGTTGCCCACCCTATTCAGCTTGGAGCCTATGCTTGTCTTACTTTTTCTTCTTCCTTCACATCCCACGCCAGTTTAAAAATGCAACTGAATTTTACCATTCCTAGTTTTATCCTAATTATAATTTTAGCCTAGTTTTCCATTCCCAATGTTATAGGTGATGCTTCTATACGTTTCAGTAGCTAATCTCCACTTTTATCTCCCACATGTTTTTTTTGTTTTGTTTTGGTTTGGTTTTTTTTTTTGGTTTTTTTTTTTTTTTATTTCAGCTCAGACAGGGTTTCCCCATTTGTCGTGGCTTTACCTGGCTGGCAACTAAACACCACACAGCCTCTTGCTCCCCACCCCCGCACAGCAGGATGTAGGAGAGAATCAGAAAAAAAAGTAAGACCCATTGGTTGAGATAGAGACAGTTTAAAAAGAGAAAAGAACAACAATAATAATAATGGTAAGGGAATATTCAGAATATACAACACAAGTGATGCACAGTGCAATTGCTCACCACCTGCTGACTAATGCCCAACCCATCCCAAGCAGCGATCGCTCTCCCCCCCAAGCATGAGGTTATATGGTATGGAATAGCTCTTTGGTCAGTTTGGGTCAGCCATCCTGGCTGTGCCCCCTTCCAGCTTGTTATGCACCTGGCTGAGCAGGAGAAGCTAAAAAGTCCTTGAGTAGTCTAAGCACTACTTAGCAACAACTAAAAACATCCATGTGTTATCAACATTCTTCCAGTACTAAATCCAAAACACAGCACTATGCCAGTTACTATGAAGAAAATTAACGCTGTCCCAGCCAAAACCAGGACACCATTTCATCCATCTGCCTGGCCACCTTCCTTGGCTGTCAATTTTCTTGCACACCAGGACCAAAGTTGACTGTGCTTTAAGAAGATTGTCCTTGAGGTCAGACAGTTTTTCCAAGACTCATTTGCCCTACAGAGCAGCCTCCCATGGGATGCTGCCAAGCAGATCCTTGGAAAGTCAGAGCTTACTCTTGCAATCAGAGCTTTATCCAGCTGTTAGTTTGCCTCATTCCCCTTTGGATGTTAAGCCCCACCAATTCATGTCACTGCAGCCAACACTGCCACTGACTACCACAGCCCCAGCCACGTCTTGGTTATTGTCAATAAGCAGATTCAGCAGATGATCTCCTTTAGTGGAGAGGAACTTTAAAACAGAAAAAGTTCAGGCTTGATTTCTTGGTAGTTTGTGACTGATCCAAGAAAACTGTGCGCTGCTTATTTGGAAACGAGGGGAAATTTAAACTAAAGATTAAGTTGCTAAAAATTATGTCCCTACTGTTAAAATAGAAATTATATTAGTAATCCAGTATTATGTTTTAACACAGTGATAGGGTTTTGTCCAAGGTAAGACTACTGCACAAGTGAGTAAACGCAAGAAAGCCTAATTTCTGAAGCTAAAGGAAAGTAGGTTTAATATGTCATGACACATACAGCCACTTACTATATAACCCACAGTTTGGAGGGGAGGGCATTATTCAGTTGGGCTTGAGATTGAAAATAGATCACCAATGGAATTGTAGATTTTCTTATCTTAAGAGTTATTGCTTGTACTCTCATGATCATAACTTAGAGTCCTGCAAACTTAGGAGGCAGATCCTTGTCAAGTACACACCAGTACCCATGCAATGAATTCCTGTAGGGAGCCCTCAAGCTCCATCTGCTGAGAAAAAGGGACGAGGTCCCAGCCTTAACTGAAGTTGGGGGGGTGGGGAAAAGGTGAATGCATGACACCCTGACTTATTTTAGGCACACAAAGCAGCCCCATCCCAACACAGTTGATGCACAAGTACTGTGGAAAGACTTTGTTGGTTAGATAGAAGCTCAGTATCTCACCGTCAAACTTCAGGCTCACAAAGCGATCCGTTTCAGCAGAGTTTGTAAGGAATAGTATTTACAACTCGCTGGACTAAAGACTAAAACAACCACCACCGCCACGAAGAACTTAAGAACGTCCACCTGTAATAACTACGCGGCAGCGCAGTATCTAACAGCCTGGCTCCACGAGGAAGCCCTGCAGAGGGATTTGTATTGTGTCGAACACAAGTACATTTGCATGTTGAAGCAGAATACATTTATTGCCTTCTAGTCCCTTAACTTTGCTGACCTGGTCCAGGCTCCGAATACTCACATGGAAGGTGGCCTATTTTCAAAAAGGGTACAAAGCTACCTAATCTTTTTCTTTCCATTTGCATTTTTATTCCATGATCATCTTTGCTTTGCCTTGTTTCATTACCCCCCTATCCTGTTAGCCTCACTGCTTATCTGAAAGAAAACTAAAACCCTCCAACAATTCCATCTCAGCTCCTCACAGACAGTGTATAAATAGCACTGGTGTATACTGGTTTGCCAAAATACAAGAAGGTCAGAAAAAACATTTTCTTTTGAGATGAAAAAAAGGAGGCAAAACCTAAGAATTTTAATAACAGCCTTGACATGAGAGCAACATAATACCAGCCTGAATTACACTTGGTACCAGACTCTCATTGGAAACCCTAGATTACTTTGTTCCTGTCCCTGACATAATATTCAAGACCGGGTTTATATTTGCACAGAATGGGGCTGTTCACTAGAGTCCATGCAAATCAAACACTTGATTTATGCATCATTCCACTGGAGGGTGTAACATTAAATTTAATTTTGTAAGAAAAGCCTGAAGTGCCTCTACGCCTGGGGCTGACATTGTGAACTAGGGAGAAAGGTGCACAAGAATTCATTACTGTTTCCAATATGCGAAATGCAGCATTTGAATGAAACATTTGTCTCTTGTCAAAAGGGAGTAATGTCTGTTCTCTGTAAAAAATATTTCTCCCCCCACTTTGATTTTATCGCCAATTCAGCATATTGGGAGCTGAGGTTACAAGTGTAGTTCAGACTTGCGATGATGGTGGGATGAATTACACAATGAAATGGAGAGACATTGGTTGAGTTGCAGCACAGCTATAGAGTATAGATGCTGGTGGGTCAAGCTGAATGCCTCCTGGTAGCAGCACTTCATTGGAACAATTAAGAATAGCGTTGTTTTTTCTGAACTTACCCTCCAGTTTTGCAGAAAAGTCTTCTGTTAGCTTGATAGACCGTTTTCGGTTACCTATACCTACTTCTATCATTTAGTTCTGAAAACAAGCTTGAAAATACCAGGAAAAAGTTTTCCAAACTTCATGCCATTGCATATTCACGTGGAATTTCTCTAACACTGTCAAAGGGTTTCCATTCCATCTCTCAGCTCAGGCAGCATCAGACAACCTTTAGAGAGAACAAGGCTTTCCAGTTAAGCAGCCTTTTTCATCTGCAGATCATTAAAGAGTTCCCCCCAAACCTTTCCACATTTCAGATCTGTATGGAACACAATACAGAGCTGAAGAGACAGAGGTCAAAAAGCAGGGCAATAACTAAATGCGATCAGGATGAAAGTTCATCCTACGCTGTGGCACTCTTGGGTGCCACTCCCATCAACACAAGAGCAACAGGAGCCCTTCTTTTCAACCCCTTTTCACTGTTGTCCCATCCCTGTTCCCCCCCCATGCTGCCCTCTAGCAAGATTACGCAGCCCAGTGAGCGCAGGAATTCTGCTGCCACTGTAGTCCCAGAAAAACTGAATTCAAGCATCCTGTGGGTACTATTACTAACAGAAATAATCAGTCACTCTGTTTTCTAATTTGCCACACCAGCTGAATGCTTTCTCATAAGGCTTCTGGTATAGTCTACATCAAATGGTACCACACAAAGCCACAGAGCCATTTATAGTCATTTGGTCCAACACAGAAGCGAAAAGCAATGGTACAAGGTAAGTTAGCCAAGTTCCTTGGCTAGTACTGAACAGTACTGAACTGGAATTTAGTTGTCTTTGAATGAAGATTTACATCATAATGCAATTCTTATTTGATTTGTACACTCTGCTAAACTCAACATTCAGAAAAATCATCCCTTGTTGTCTATTCCTAAGCCCCACCTGCTATCCTACAGCTGTAGGTAGGTGCACATGAGAAAGGCATTCTCTGCAAGAGCTGGACACTGGTCCTTCACCAGAACACATTCAAGTATAATGTAGTTTTCACCTTATTTTCCTGAAGCAGGCTGTAGAAGTACCTTTTAAAATTCCTATTATATGTCACAGCTAAGTAAAATTTAATATTTGCAAAGCATTTTGCAAAGTGTACACAGTTTTAACATAAGTGTTTTCTCTCCTTGAAAACAGTTAAAGGAAAGGCTTTTGAATAGTTTGTTTTCCATGCTGAAACAATGTTTTACTTCAAAATCATTAATATTTAAAGAAGTTAACCAAAATTAAATATTTCAGGGTCATAGGCAATATTTAACGTTTCCCACAGTCCATCGTGTTTTAGTATTCCGTTTCAGTAAGGGCATTTGTACTCTGGGGTCAGCCCCAGAGAATTTTCTGATTTCACGGTTCAGCCAACAAACCCAAGCCCCTCCACCTACTCACGCAGCCCTACAGCCCTGACACTCCTGCCCATTCCGTCCTGCAAAATCACACTTTCAAGGTCACTCCAGAGCATTCATGTCCCACGAGGCCAAGCTTCTGCATAAGTTGTTCAGCTTGCCAAACCTTGATAGACTCTTGATCTGAAATCTTGAAGCTATTTTCTTTGTTCAGCTAATGAACAGTATGGTGATGAATACACATAAGGCAAAATTGATCCACTTAATTCATCATTTGTACATATGTATGGATTTAAGCCCCTTTAAATGGATTCTGGGATTAAACACCTATACCTACATTCACAAGCTGTTCAAAAATACCTAAGGGCATTGTGGCAAGTTTTGTCCCTTAATTTCTGAAATTTAAATATTGACCCCATGTTTAGCATTTGCAGCTTTTTTTTTTTTAAAAAGATGCATTTTGCAGGCTTGTTAATTAGTGCCCATACAAAGCTTTATTCCAGCCATATGGCCCCATTTCCTGGGTCCCTGCAAGATGTATCCTTCTTGTAAAGAGAAAAAAAAATGTTGCTCTGCAACGAACCTTGTTCAAGGAGAACAAAAAAAAAAAAAAAAGCAGAAGATCAAAACTGCAACCCCAAACTTTAGAAACCAGGCAAGCACACATTAGCTACAAACTTAAGGTGAAATATTGAGAAAGGAAGAGTAGCACAGTAACCAGGGGTACAAATTTCATCCCTAGCTTTGTGTACCATTAACCCCAATTGTCATTACAACTGTCCTCCACATCATATGTTCAAGTGCCTTTCCAGTACCACTGACCTCACGCAGAAACAGCAGTTTGCCAACTTCATGCAAAGAAGGTCCTTATACTATAGAAAATATAATTCAAAAAGAAAGGCTGTGCCAGGTATCTCTGTTAATCGCCATCAGTTTAAAAGATACTGATTTCCACCAGATCGCTAGTCCCCTGGTGATTTTCAATTTTTTTTCAGTTTATCAGACACAAATTATTTTTCCCCCTGCTTAAGTTGCAGAATTTAAACTTACCAAACTTAGCTTTTGGAATAGCTTTTTGATTTCCACAATTCTGCAGAAACTGGCCAGAAACCAACTAGCTCAGCCCCAGTCAGGTTTCAGTTATCAGTTGCCTTCTATGACACCAAAAAATGATTTTGTAGGAACATATATGGCCAGGTCAGGCAAACATCTCCACTTACATTGAAAGAATTAATGATTTTCAACATCTGCTACTCACAAAGTGACATTGATAGATCAAAAATTGCCTTGCCTTTGTCACTTCAGTAAACTGTTTCCCCCTGCTAACTAAGAGTTAATATAATAATGAGTTTTAAAGCCATTTTTCCTTACAATCTATAGCATTAATAGTCACGCAAGGCAAAATCTTGGACACCTGCCCCTCCTCTAGGAAGCCGAATAGTTACTGTGTTAACAGTAGGACAACATCCACCCTTGCAGTTTCTCAACCAACACAGGATATTGGAGCATCTGGAGGAGATGCACATGACAGACAAGCTGAACCCACATCAGGTGATTTCAGAGTTATTATTTATATGTTCCACAAAGGCAACAGACATGACTGCTGTCTGAAGCATGCTTCATTGAGGAAAATGTTTTGATTTCAACAGCATGAGTGAAGAAATCCAACACAGCTTTGGTAAATTGCTACTAGAGCTATTTTCTCCCATAGTCCCACTCGTTCAGTTCCACACAGCAACTTTCTCCCCTGTGATCCAGGTCTCCGTTTCTGTCCACCGCTGGAAATTTTACCTGCTATGTCTTGTTCTTCCTGCCAGGCCACGGGTGGTGTTAAATGTCTCAGAGCCAAGAATCAACCCCAATGGATCCTGCTGGCAACTCACTCACTACTCAGGAACGAGCAGCTACTCAGAAATACCTTCTGAGACTTAATCTTACCAGTGTTCCAAGTAATATCAAGTTCTGTCTTAGCTTTGCATCATCCTAGTTTCTCCATATAAATTCTTATGCAAATACCAAGCACAAGTGTCACCATAATTTAAGTAAATATTTCAAGATTATTACCAAACAAGTCCTCAGACCATTCTTGTACAGTTCTTGAAAAGCAAATTAGCAGAGCTTTGGCACCCCTTAGCCCACCACTTAAGAAGCATCCACCTTGATGTTGCTGTTTGACAATGCTTGTGCTGCCGGAACTGAAAACCAGATCAACACCACATGATGACCATCTGACCTTTACTGCAAATACAGAATAGATACTTTGCTTGATAAGCTCTGCTTTCTTATCTCCAGTTTTATTCTCCTTCCAGCAACAGACCAATGCTATTCCTGAGATATCTTTCATTCCTAATGCAATTAAAAAGATGTGTTTACTAACCTTAAGTATGCCAGCCACACATTTCTCCTTGCACCTTTTTGCTTCCATGCCAGCTTTCTACCATCCTTATTTTCTGATTTATATTAATTAGCACCAGCTTTCCACTTTCTTCCATGTGATGTCCATGTTTTTCTACACATTTTCAAAGCCCCTTTCTGAGCCAGACTAGTTTTTCTATCAGGACAGTACTCTTCCTCATCTGAAGAGCTGGAGAGGAAAGACTTGACCACTCAGAAAAGGGCCCTGAAGCAGTTTAATAGTTTAAGATATTTTCCTCACATGCCTTTCAAGTTTGCCACAGGGCCATATAGTTCAGGTACCCCCAACCATACACATCTTTCACAGACCAAATTCCATCCTACCCCTAGGTAAGAGCCATAAGAGGCTGAAGGGAGAAATGCCCTCATTAACCTAAAGGGCAATAGCACAAAGAAAAAGTCTCCTGGTTTCCAACTGAAATCAGTTTGCATTTTATATCCATGAATTTGTGCTGACCGTAGCCTCTCTTTCAGAAATTTCCTCTCCTGATAGATTTATAGGAAACAATGATATCACCTCTGAATACTGCTAGGCTAAGCAAGCCATGCTCTTTCAGTTCTGGGATGATAGTCAGATCAGTCCTTTAATTATTCCCAGGTCTCTTTTTTGCATTTGATTCACTGAGTTCATCTTTTTTGCACTATATCTAAACAGTACCGTGCGTTCTGCATGAGCTCTCCCCAATGCCCGGTACAATAGCATCACCTCACCCCTCCACAAATTGACTTATTTCTTGGCTAAAGCAATATTTATCTTTCCTACAGCAGTCTCACCTTGGTTGGCCCAGAGCCATCCTATCATTCATTCCCTCCTTATCTTCAGCCATCCACAAATTATGTTTTCCTCACCTTATTATAGATGTACTTGATATACAAGGCACTGGGTGCATTTTGTGCTGTTGTAAAGCCATCTGGGTTTTTTAATTCCAGTCTTCAGTACCTTCCTCTTCTGCCTTGTGATATCCCAGCTCTCCTGTTAACTCCTGCATTTTTCCAGCTTCAGCACAAAAAGTGAATGTGCTGACAAGGTCACTGAGGAAAAATTGAGCTGGAGCCATGAAAGACCAATGCCAGATGGGAAAAACCCTTTAGCAACCTTCCCCCAGGATTTGTACCCACACCACCTTTCATCAGTGCATGTAACTGCTTACTTGGCCACCTTGCACTTCTATCAACCCCTGTGGGTTGTCTGTCTTCACTAATCATTTCCCATGAGGGAAACCTGTTGTACTTCCTGCATCTGCTAAACAGTGAACTTGTCCCATTAAAGACAGGTGCCAGGTTAGTCTGTCACAATTTGGCTTTAATAAACTAATATCAGTTTTGAGCTCATTGAGCATTTTCATTCCATCTTCAACTATGTCTAGATCAACACCTTAGACTGCTGTAATTGAGAGCATCGTAATTTAAGCTGCTTACTACAAAACAGAAAACAGATGTTACCTCTACTGCTAGCCAATCATTTAGTACTAAGGCAGAAAAATAACTGTCACCTTTACCTAATCAACTACTTTCTATCAGGATAAAGTCATATATAGATTGCCCCACCCTCAGTGAGTTGTCTGAGAACTATGCCTCCATGTACACTCAGAAGTGGCATTAATATTTTACCACTGCATGGTTATTTCACTGCATGAGATAACCAACAGTGTCATTCCCACTGTAATTTCTCATAAGAATGAGGCTTTAAAGGAGCTGTTGATTTTGTTCCTTTACATGATTCTCGAGTCTCCTGCCTAATTATATATCCCCTAGAGATAAGATATTTGTATCATCTACTCCTTAACTAAAAGCTATCTGTTAGAATTACTCTGGAGTATTTCTCCAGTGGAGATCTTGGTAGTGCAAAGATCCCCAAGAGCAGGAAAGGAGGAAGCCACAGATCCATAATACAAGACACTGATCTTCCTATTCCTTGCAGATACTGTCAGCTGTTTAAGTTCAAAACAGATACAGATACTCCAAAAACTATTTTAGGAATTCTGCTTCTCAACATATACAAGTGATTTAGGACTAAGAGGCATTAGCAGCAGGGTAAGATGGGATAAGGAGTCATAACATCACCTACCAAGAGAGCATAGAGGTTTGGGGTAGATTTTTAGCTTTTAATCAAAACCAAAAAAATTAATTTACTAGAAAATGAAGCATGATAAACTCATGCTACTGATGAACTTCACATTTTAGCAACAAGGCTAAGGACCACTAAAACTACTTTGAAATAGTAGATTGTGTTAATGTCATGTTCTTAAATGAGAGTTGCGTTGTCTTAAGAAGAGAAACTGCAAAGCAACAACACAGCCTTGGGCTTGATGTAGGATTTATGAGTGTGCCTAAACTAGTGAAGGACCACATTCCTGTACTGCCAGAGGTCTCATTTAGGCCTTTTCTGGTTTAGCTCTCATTTGCAACTGCCCCTTAGCGGTTATTTTTCGTAGCTGATTGAGAAGCCATGCCAGACTAGCCATAAACACAGTGAACATCAAACCCCATCAAGAATCCTAATAGAACTGTTGGTTCCCAAGAGAAGAAAGGAAGAGGACAAGGTATTAAACAACTGCAGAGTCTAAGGATTAGGCAGACCACTAGTGAAAATTGACTCCTTTCCACATTTTTCATCTGTCAGAGCTTTGCAAAGGGACTGGGAGACACTGTTTCTATTTTTACTGATGAAGACAGCGGCACAGAACAAACCTATCCAGAAGGGCAGTAACAGTGCCAGACATATACCCCAGATCTCTCTGTAGTGCTTTATTTACAAGACCACAGTAAAAAAAAAAACCAAAAAAACCCCCACACCCAAAAACCCCCCAAACAGCCCCAGCCTGATACATGTACACATGAGAACCTCCTGCTATATTCTGAAGTAAACATTCAGTAAGTTTACCTTGCACAGATTTGCAGCCTGCATTCAGGTTCTCGTCATACCGCTAGGGTAACATAGACTTGGGCTCTCATATTCACTGTCCTCATTTTGACTTTTTCAGCAGCAGATATTGTGACCAACTATATCATCGAAGGGTTTATTCAGTCTTTTACCATTCAGGGTTTGCAAAGTAAACATGAACTCAGCATATTTTATTGCTTATTGCTAAGTGATTGCATAAGCAAAGACCCTGTCTCATACCTAAAAATGCCTAAGTAGTCAAGGTCAAAATTAAAAGTATACTGAAGCACCCTCTGCCTTATGAGAGACATCATTCAAGTGCCTGTCTCTCATGCAGGTTTAACACAGATCTTTAAATTTCCATTACCAGCTTTCTCCCCCCTCCCACCCCCCACCCCAAGAATTCACTGCATTTACACAGGTCAGAAATGCGTCAGACCTCATTATATGAATATTGATTTCAATAAGGAAATCAATAGGCATGAAGTAGCAGCATTTTCCAAATGTTTTTAAAAGGACTATAATTGAAACTTGCTCTTCAATCTTGTGCAGGGTATTGATACACAAATTGCTGCTTGTGAATACCATGCCACATTTAGACACTTGTGCAGCTTTTTAGGGGCTACACTTGCTTCCTCACGAAGTCTGCCACAATTCACGTCTCCATTTGGTAAGAAGCCATATTCTGTGAGGAGTGCCAATTTAAGTCCCACTGACTCTATTAATTGGTAGAGAAAGAGCATTAATATTTGAAACAGTTAAATTTATTTTAACCAGGATGGCGTGACAGTGTGTCACTGACATATTCAGTGTACTAGATATTGTCTCCTCTTCCTAAAACATGGAAACTCATACAGTTCCCACAGATAAGATATAGAAGGAAGACTGCCCAAGGCTGCATAGGCCCACAGTCATAGACAGTTCAGTCTGCTCACAGTTTAGGACTTGTGAGATGTCCAGAAGTGGCCTCTCACATCCTGCAGCACCTCAGTGCAGTGGTTTTCTTGATGGACTATGAAAAGGGTTATGTGATCAGGCCAGTTTGGGTGGAAGGGGAAAATTCCCAGAGTAAAAGGTGTCTTGGACAACTGGAGTTTACTTAAGAGATGGCGAAGACTCAGTTTTCATTACCTATGTCTGCAAAATGTTTATAGGGCTATTTCAGTTCTTCACTCAAGTGACACAAGGTTCTCTATATTAAGCTAGGGTAGATGCAAAGCCTGATATTTTTGAGTCACATTTCATGGAAATCAGATCCTTTAAAAAAAAAATAAAAATCAATGAAACTACACTGATTTAAGTCCAGCTGCATCTCCAAAGCTTAAATATGTTGCCATCCAGAGTCTCATGGGGAAACAGATACAAAGAGCTTCCTGAAAAGTCTTCCAGTACACCAACATATCATTATTCTGAGATAGAAAGTATCTGAAACAGAACAGCCACATTTTCATTATGAGTATTAGGATATCACAACAGCTAAATACCCTTTCTATACCTTGATTGCAATATAGAAACTTGTAGTACTTTCATTTTATCACCATGAGCATGCCATTTAGCTGGGAGTTGAGCAGAAAGAGGCAGTTAATCTCTGTGCTTCTGCATTTGTTAAAAATGCACATAGTTTTACATATTGGAACTCTGAAACATTGCAATTCCTTAACAAATGAAGGATCACTGTGCAAAAAAGCAAGAAAAGACGTGCATGCTCGTTAAAGCTTCCATCCCTCACAGCCCTTCACACACAACACAATCCAGGATTTATGTATAAGAATTTAATGAAGAAAACACAAGCTTTTTGCAACCCAGAGCCTCCGTGCTCTCTCCTCCAAGGAAATTACATGGAAACTGAGGGCACTAAGCATTTTGTTGGATCAAGTCTCCAGTATAAACCAAAATACTAAGCTCCTGTGATACTTGAATACTCTGAACATGTTCCTCTGAGCACTAACAAATGGTGGCAAAGCGGTTAATATCAACTTTTTGAGAGAAAACCCAGTCATTTTTTATTCATTTACTCCCCCTGTAGATCAGCATGCAGGACATTTCCCAAAGGCTTTTTCAATATAACAAGGATGTGATATTTGAGGACAAAATTGTGATGGACCAACATTTCTCCACTAAAGATTAAAGTAGAGGGCATAGGTTAAAGAAAAACTGCTCCACAGGTTATTTTTATTTACCATCTGCTCTGATGAACACTGACAAGATGAGTCCTTGGGAGATGTTTTACAGATTTTCTTATTCAAACCTATCCAACATGGTGGATCCCCCTAGAAACGCTCAACACGTTAAGCCAAAAGGCTGGACTTTCACACTGTCTTCAGAATAATGAGCTAAATCACTACATGGCTTCACACCAAAAGAGGATGGGTTGGGCAAAGTCAGCCTGAATCATATTTAGTTCAATTTTGGATAGAAGCTGAGTAAGGAAGTTATATGCCTCAAAATAAGATACTATGCTTTGCAGTTCCCAATATTTTTGACAATAAGCAACATTTTTTCGAAGTGTACAAGTCACTCAGGGCTCAGGAGGACAAGGCATTAAAGAATTTTGCCCAAATCTTGACTCTACGTGACAAGCAAAATGAATTAATCCCAACAGAATCCCTGTCACTCCCCAGGCTGAATTTTTCTGGTATTCAAGCTGCTTCATCTGAACTGTGGATGCAGCTTCATTGACTAGAGCATATTTATAAATAAGACCATCAATTTTCCTAACCTCAAGTCACCTGAAGCCTTAGGTCCCCCACTGACTTTCTATACAAAGGTTGAGCTTCCTCACTACTGCAAAATTGCTGTAAATTAAGGTGCCGTATGCAAAGGGTTTGAAACTTGTCCAGTAATGGAATTCAATGTAATATTAACAACCTCACTGGTCCTTTCTACTGTAAATATACTGGAATGTTGCTGCAAAACCAGCAATTTTGTCTACTGAACTCTTACCCTTGGACTAAATTATAATGAACACACAGGCATTATGCCCACAGACCCAGCCTGCAAACAATAAGAGCATTAAGCTAGTTCTTTGAGATTTATGACAGACCTATCTGCCTTCTACATGCATTTTATAGGCATTTGCAATAAATTAACTAGTGGAGGCCAGCTCAGTGGCACAGAGACAGTATCATGCATAGCCAAGTAGTAGAACTGGGTATATTGCGGGACTGGTCATCGCTCACCAAAATGATAAAAGGCTGGAGCTTCAACTGCATGAGTAGTAAGAAGTGTGGCAACCACATGGCACAGGGCAGCAACACCCACTGGGTGCTCACTGACCATATCGATAGTGCCATGAAAGATACTTCCTTCATTAGCAGCCTCGGGAAATAAAGGTGAGGAGCCACACTAAGATGTTGTGACATTACTCCTCCAAAGATAGCTTTGTCTGAGTGAGACTAAATGATTCAACTTATGGTTTGAAGTTTTTGTTCCAGTTTTGGTCATTTCAAGGTGATGGAGCAAAGTAACAATGACTTAATATATGGGATAATAAATATTTAGTTTGTAGGAAGGAAAGACTATTGGCTTGAGTCACGCTATAGCCTAAAGGTTTTTCCTTTTGAGCTCAACCCAAAAATAGAGCTCTTCGGACACATCTTGAATCATTCAGAGATCAAAATCCCAGCAAACAAAAGTTTTGCCCAAGAATCTAGATCTACAGGAATTAACCCACTTCTGTTTTGTGTCTATTTCATCTGTAATCTTGAAAACTCAATGTAGTTTGTCTTATTTCTACTTTATAACCATAGCTAAAATTCCTGCTCATACAGGAGAAACACATAGCTTCAACATGATCTCCTAGGCCAACAGGACAGCAATCTCAGGGGGGGAGAAAGGATGACTAGGATGAAGCTCAATGCTGAAGTCATTTAATGAAGTAATATGGCTTTCTTCACCGCGTAACAACTGTACTCTGAAATTGTCTTTACAATGGTCTGCTGCACATTACACGAACCTTCTATTTTTAGCCTTTCTGCCTTCCCTTATTCCTCCAGCCTTTTTTTTTTTTTAATCCCCTTGCATTGGCCTCCAGAGCCTGTTTGGAGCAATATTGTGAAGCAAATGACCAGACATAATGACTTTCCAAGATCCTTGTGATTCCTTATTAACATTCAGTTAGCATAAGTCCTGACTTTATTATTGACTACATTGAATACACAATACACTGACCTCTGCCATCTGCAACTAAATCTCTTCCTGCAGATCTATCAAAGTGATTTCATACACAGAGGAAGTAGAAGAAAACAAAGCAGTAGCTACTTATCTTTTTTTGTCCTGAGAAACTTTAACACTCTGTGGGAAAGACTGCTTCCCCCTCATGGTGTTTACAACCATTAGCATTCCACACTTCTATTGCTGTTGCTAAACACTGGAGCATCATCTCAAAAATCCAAGGAAGAAAGGGAGTACCATACAAAATCCCTCATTTTTAATTTGATTTTGGTAGAAGCAAGGTAGTAACAGAGAACCTCAGTGAAACCTTGTTTTGAATGCATGCCTTCAAGTTGGTGGAAACAAACGTTTAAGTTACTAAAATGCTGTAGCATCTTCAGGTACCAACGCAGGCAGTACGTGGGCTGCAAGAAAGTGCAGAACAAGTAATATCTATGCTACAAAATGCCTAGGGAATTTTTTTTCTACTTCTAATGTTCATAAATTATTTTTTCATTCCTAAAGGAAAACTGGTGCACGCAGGAGAGCACTATAAGGAGAAAACAAGGTCATGCCCGTAGTAAACTCAGGTGCAAACCACAGGAGTCCCACTTCAGGCACGTTGGGGAGCTTGGTACAAGTCACAGGCAAGAATTTCATGCCGCTAACTGTAGAAAAACCTTCAGCTTAAGTAACTGAGAACTCAGACAAGACATTGGAGAGCTAGAAGTGCGTGCTCCAAAAGCTTGCTAGTGCAGAGCTACTGAGGGTACTTTGTTGACAACAAGTTTCATTTTATGAGGACACAGAATTTGGCAACATTTTTGCCAGAAAGGCTGGCAAAATACAGTTTCACATGTACATTAACCTGAAGGGTGAATCCTCTATTCTGAGCAGAGGCCAGAAGTCAACCTGCGCTGCTTGCTTGGTTCACAAGCAATCCCTTTGGAGACCTACAAAATCAGATACTGTGGATGTCCAGTCACCTAATCAGGTAGCTAAACCTATTCTTTGAAGAGCTCATGTTCAAGTAAAGCTACATCTTTGCTTCCAGGTTACACGTGGAGCTCAGGAATGAGGTCCTATTCTCCTCAACCTTCTTAAAAACTCAGGAAAAAAAAAATAGAGTCCTTTACAAATTTCCATTAACTATCTCAGAAGGGGAACTTGTATTTCATTGACTGTAGTTTATGCAAATAGGATCAGAGGAATTAACATATTGGAAGGAGCTGACATTTGTCCTGATATATTGAATCGTTAGCATGACAGAATCACTTAAGCTGGATCCACTAACATCAGGTTTCCTCTCATTATTGACCCCTGCAGAGTAGGCCTGACAAGTGGAACTGCTGCAAAGTTCATTAATAATGTGAAATAAATCAATTGTTCGGGAAATACTGAAAACGGATGACACTGAACTCAGACTTTTTGCAAATTCAGCACATACCAGTTTCCATCAAGGACACCAGTTATAACAACGTCCTTTTCTGACCTATATTCAGGAGCTACACTTTACTCATAGGCAAGCTCACAGGGATATTGGGAATGCTGCCATTATGGGGATAACGCCCTTCACTAGAAAATGAAAAGCAGTATTATCTTATACACACTGACACGGATACCTGTAGATGTTTTAACTTACTGATCAACACCCTCAGCATGAATTATGGGCAGGACGCATGCTCCAGAGCCAGGCTTTGTTTTCATCCAGAAGGAGCAGGGAAATACACCTTCTGACGGACTGCCCAGGCTGCTTTTTCCAACACAAGCACTGCCCAAGCTTATGAAGACACTTTCTTCCTTAAAACCTACAGAAGCAGAAAAGTCTGTGTTCAAGTAAAAGTTATAACAAATAGACATATTTAAGAGAAAACTGAAAATCAAGTTCTCTTGCTTGTGTTACTACCAGAATTTAGAGGGCCAAACGCTGTGACATTCCCTACCATCAGGTAAAAACCACAAAGCAAGTAATCGACTTGATTAATGCTGCTTTTTGTTGCTCACAAAGTGTCCATGAACAGATTGAGATTTTCATTAATATATTCATGGTTCAAGTTTAGTCCAATTTTGGATAGTTTTTTAAACCTCTTTATGGAGATGTTTAATTTGTTCTACCAACCACAAGCTGGTTGGAAATATTTGACACATGGTAATTAATGCATCTGAAAAAGCTATTAGTGTATGTCACATGGCATTACTCAGCCTTGGGTAAGGTGAGTTTAATTCAGGCACAGAAGAAGAGTACAGAAAAATCTAAGTTATATGAGAACCTGAGATAAGATGCAGTTAAAGTGTAGAATCAGATAAAAAAATAACAACAACTTAAGAATGCAAGCTTGTTCCTTTCATGGCAAATGCAGACTTACTAAAATAACCCTAATTCCTCAGAAGAAATTAGACATTTTTGGGTAATTATAATGAATTCTCCCTTAATACACTTATGATCAGTCTGAGTTAGTTGTTTATCCAATGTTTTTCCTCATACATACATGTACATGCAAGAGGTTGAAACCAATCCTGTAAAACCATGAGATCTTTTTGAAGTTCATTCTCCCCAGCTCTTCACAAGTTCTTTGGTCACAGAAACACTAGGGGAAGACAAGCCTAGACACAGCAAACTAGCAACAGACTTGAGTTTTGCATCAGAAGAAAACTCACTGCGATTTTTGTGTAACATCTGACTGTTGATCTTCTCAGAAGAGTTAATAACGATCGGATGAAGTTTGCTGTATGGACTGAACAACTGCAAGATTTGGTCACAGGTAGTCATGAAAGAATTGCTTATAAATTCTCTTTTAAAAATTACTTTTCATGATTATGCACGATGACAAGTTAAGGCTGTGGCCAAAAATTGCCCACCAGCTAAAACTGTATGATTGCTCTGCACAATGTAATACATAAATTGGAAAAAAACAAGTGTGTGAAAACTATTTAAAAGTGAATATTAGCATTTAGATGCGATATCAACACTTTCTTCATTCAGACACCGAATAGTGTGGGCAGTGGGCTGGCACCCACTGAGGAATGAGCATACTGGTGATCCCATTTTCCAGATCACACAGTGCTCTTGGGAATCTGTTGGCATCCTCACAAGTTTGTTTTTTGGTTTTTTTTTTTTTGGGTTTTTTTTGTTTTTTAAATGATCTTCTGCAAAGATTAGTCCCTGAAAACTGCTGCATCAGGAAGAGGGTTGCCAGCAGGCCAAGAGACACGACTCCCCTTGACTCAGCCCTCATGAGAAGCATCTCGAGCATCGGGTTCAGTGCTGAGCTCCCAGTGCAAGGCAGGCATTCACTTGCTGCAGCGAGTCCAGCAAAGGCTCCCAAAGGTGATGAAGGGACTGTTCACACAAAAAGAATCTGAGAGCTGGGACCGTTCAGCTGGGGAGGGGGAAAGTGTGTAAAGCAGAGGGAGCCGGGCTGCTCTGAGTGGTACCCAGTCACTGGACAAGAGGCAACTGCTACTAATGAAATAGAAGGAAATTTCTTCTTAAGGCAAGAAAAATCTTTTTAAGCACAAGGGTGATTGAACAGTGTAACACCTTGCCTGGAGAAGCTGTACTGTCTCTACCCATGCAGATACTGAAAGCAGAACTGGGCATGGTCTTGGGCAAGCCCTTCTCTCCAACCCTGCTTGAGCAGGGATTGGTTTGACCATTTCTGGAGGTGCCAGCCAGGCCCAACCACTCTGATTTTATGTTAACAAATACAGCTCTTCTAACCACCTTTCCAATGTTTTCTTTATACTTCTCTTTCACCTCCAGTATTTGTATTTAATTTTCTTTCTTCCTGTTCAGTTTTGGGCTTCTGCCTCCCAACTTTTCAGTCTTTCAGTTTCTCACAAATGGAAGCAGAGCTTTCAACTCATGCAAACTAAAACTCAGCTTCTATGCACAGGAGCATTGTCATAGATTCAAACAGAGCTGATTTACTTATCCATAGTGACACTGTCCTGCATGGTTACACAAGTCTTGTAAACCTTCAGTCATATTCTTGCTCTAAATTCCAAGCATGGCAGATATTAACATTAGGAGAATTTGTGCATCAAGACCTGAAGCCACAGCTCTACTAGAGTTGACACTAACTCGTATCATTTCAATGCAAAGTTGAAAGTTGCATATGAACATCTACAGTTGCCTTCCATGCAAGTATAGCAAAGCACTCTCAGAACACAAATTTAAAAGGCATAATCCTTTTTTAGTTGAAAAGGGAGTCATTAGGAAGTAAACTGTCTTGTGCTCAAGGTCACACAAGCAGCTGATAGCAATACAGCCCAGGAGAAACCCACCTTCTGTAATCACTGCATATAAAAGCGCTCTCTCCCCCACCCCCTCCGGTTCTTTGGCATATTATCACTGTTTGAAGGAGTCTGCAAACAGGCTGAGGATCGCATCACAGCTGATGATTATGCTGGCAAACTAAAGAGTAGAGAAAGCATTCTTTTGTGCATAACAGTTACTGCTCTTGGCCTTTTCTTCTATAACCTTACACTTGCCAAGGTTTAAATTATTGATCCTGTTATTTCTGTGCTAGCACTTTAATTTACCATCCCCAAAAATGATAATTATGATACTGTCATGACTGTTGTGGTCTCCATCGTGGCCTTTCAGTCAGATTCCTTTCATTGGTTCATCATTCTTTACTCTATCGATTACTTTCGTCAACATCTTTCCCCCAGCTTGTACAGACCTGATGAGGACAGGTAGAGCAAACACTGCAATGCAGAGTCAGCTGTTTGCTTGCAGATTTGAAAGGCAAAGCATTCCAGGAAGGTACATCAAGTGTTCAGCCAAGTACATGAGCTTTGTCAGTGTACGATATAGAGAGCATCCAGCTATCTTGCATCCTTTGTGATGAGCAGGACAGAAAGGTGCAGCTAAAGCTCATCTCTTATTGCCCTCCTGATATTTTGATATTATATGCTGTGCCTCAGACATTTAAGATTTGCGTGCCTTCATCACACACTGCTTCCTGAAACTTGTGTATTTTAGAAAAAGCTTAGACTTGAACTCCATGTTCCCAGTGCATGAGTACCTCACTTACATGGGAAGGTAAGGCACATAAGAAGGCTGAATTGGGCCCTCTGCACTTGTCTCCTCTGACACATTACCCTGTATAAGAAAGGTCCAGATCTGTCCCACTTTTATTTCTTCTCCATTTGGCTGCTGTTGAGATGTAGGTCCATAAACTCTGACCCTTTTCCTAGGTAACTGCTTTTACATCAATTCCCAAGTCAAACTGAACCATCACCACTATTATATTGTGTTCATATGGCCATACCCTTGACTTATTACAGAATTACACCCTCTTTTCCAACCAGGTTGCTTTCTTGCCATACCAAAGCCTGGACTAAGTATGTGAAGTGTTCTTTAATTAAAATTCAAAAATAAGTATTGCAAAAGTAATCTACATAAGCTTTCAATCTCTTACTTTTATTTATTTTGAAAGCATCACCATGATTTATTCCTTTAGCAAGTAATTTAGGAGACAGACTTTTCCTTGCACCTGGAATTAAACACATGCTTCTTCAGCTCTGCATCGTCTTTTACTTCAGAAACACTACCTGACTGTGCCAGCAACTTGCCCTTTCAGAGGCAGATGTATTCGCCTCTGCTTTTGTTTTATTCAGTTTGAACCACTGCAATGCCCATTTCGCCAGCGTCCCTGAACACACAATTAACAGACTGCAGCTGGTACCAAACATTGCTGCTGGGATTCCGACTGGTGCCAGATGGAGTGAGCGTGTGATTCCACTTCTGTCTCCATCATCCACTGGTTGCCAGTCAAATTTCACATTAGCTTCAAGGTGCTCTTCCTGACCTATACAGCCCTTTAAAATCTTCAGTCATGCTTTCACGCTGACGTGATAGTCTTTTATACCATTTCATGCCAGTCTGCTGTAGCGCAGGGGTAGCTGAGCGTTCATGCACCACAGAAGTGTGCATGGTAGCAGAGTCTGAATAAAACATAAGGGGACAACAGCAGAAGAAAATGTTTTCCTTTTTAATAAATCATTTAAAAAGGTAGTTTAAAAAAGAATTTCTATTAAAAAATAGGAAAGGCAACACAAACAGTTGAGTATTGGAGACTTTGATAGATGATCTTTACTGTGCCCCACATCCTCAAATGACTTCAAACTAAAAAAAAAAATCTAAACTTTCATTATTCATATTTATAAAAATGCAATCTGCTCTGGACTGTAGTTTGATTTCATATAGATTTATTTTTATTGTTGTTTATTTCTACCAAAAAGTTAAAGCACATAGTACAGTACTAGAGTACTACTTTCTGCCACACCACTCTTGCCCTGTTAGTCCCTGGCTGAATGCCTTGGGGATGCTACCATTCAGCACTTAGGCAGGAGATTGGTCCTTCCCTTTCAAATTGTTACCTTGAATTTATCACCTGGGCCATTAGGACATGTGGTAGAGGATGCTACTGATAACAGTTACTTGTCAAAGCCTACATGCAAAGCTCAGGATTGCTTTACCAGAAAGCAAAGGAGTCATTTCACAACAGCATCTCATTGTGTCCAAAACTGGGTCTGACCCTCAGTCAGGACCGCTTGGCTCTTCATTCAGAGGAGGAGAGACTCCCTTTCCAGCAAACATACAACATGTATCAGGCGAAAAGAAAAGAGAAGGCAAGGAATAAGGGAAGCACAAAGCTATCAGGACATCGTTTCAACCAAAATAAACTCTGGTTCTCACCACATCTCAACATCACTAATGGAAGTAGCCGTCTATCTAGTAACTAGCTTGTTAACTGATTTCCCCAATAAATTCCAAGTGTAATTTTCTTCCTTCCTTCTTAAAGAAGGTCCCACAGCAAATGAGTAGTACCAATGGAAACCAGACTGAGAGCTTTGCATCTTCAGCTGCTCCTTAACAGAGTAGGCCACGTTGCCTTCCTCACCTCTTACAAGTATGTTGTTGGTGTGCAGTTACAGCGGGCTAATGTCATGCCCCAAGTAGCTCAGCTATGAGAGAACAGGGGCAAGAAGGCTAAGGCAAAGCTCCCAGTGGCTTCTACTAACTCAAGAAGCCTTTTTAAAGGTACTTTACATAACTAGAGCCCGCGGTGGTGTAGAAGTCACCAAGTTCCATGGGGCTAAAGCATAAGGGCTTTCAGGGGTTTTGAGACTTCCCTACAGCTATGGTTTACAAACTGAGCTAGTTTTGTGGAACAGTCAAATAAATTCCCCTCAGCTTCGGTGACGATTTGTGCTCAGTTACAAACCTTAGAAATTGGCCTGAGCTGTCTTTTTTTTTTTAATCATGTAATGAAGACAAAAGAGCTGCCACAATTGTAACAGCTGTCAGGGTGTTGCAACAACAGCAGACAATTGAGAACAACCTGGCCTGAGTTAGGGCTAACACTCCAGACACTCGGTGGCTGCCTGTTGCTTACACAGTTGTCTGCTCTACAAAAATTACAGTGGCAGCCATCCCTTACCCTCTTGCTAACATGGATGAAGCATTCACCAGGTCCAGAATGGCATAAACCACCAACTGCATGCTGCATGTGAGAAACTCCTTGCAGGTCCCCTTCAAAAGGAGTTAAGTAAATGCTACTTATCTCACCTTCTCTATTTCTCTAAATCAGTTGGTTTTATAGCCAATGTAGTTAACTGTGCTACTGTAGAAATGGGAATCAGTTTTGCTAACTAGTTTTACTATACCCCACAGATCTTACATACCAGAAAGTGCAATTACTTCCATTTTTCCCTCATTGTATTTTTTAGGTAACTAGTATTTTTCAAGCCCCTAGAGAATGCTCTTAGTAGAGCCAGTCATAAAATGGCTTTGTGCCATAAACCACGTTCACAGTGACAACCAGCATTTCAGAAGCAGCAAGAAGGAAGGGGCAACCCTGACTTGTTACTGGGTAAAGCCACTAGCACATCATGTTTTGCGGCTATGTGGAGAACAGCATGGTACAGGACTGACTGAAGAAAGCCTGACTAAATCATGGAAGGGAACTTTGTAGGAAATAGCCAAGCGTTCTCTCCAGTTATCTGGAGCAAATCTCAAAGCTACAGAACAATTAATTCCAATTTATGCCAACGTGAAGGAAACTTTAAATTGTCTCAAGGCTACAAACACAGAAATGGAGAAGTTAAGATTGAGGCACAAACCTGGAGCAAGTCCCACTGGAAACCAGTGCACAAAAATAAGCAGGCTGTGTATTTGTGAAAGCACAAGGCTATATGCTGAGAATCAGGTGTTCAAGCTACTTTTAACTTCATTCCCAGGTAAGCGTGCCATTGAATATAGCCAAGAGCATCCTCAAGAGCTGCAATGAGGATGTGCAGCTTTTTAAAAATCAGGACAATCTGAATTAGCACAGGCTAAACCTACTGTCCACAAACTGAATTTTATCCTGTGCTTCATTACCTCCTTGTGGCTATGAGCCTCTCCACCCATTTCACCATATGCATCCCCTCACCCTGTACCTTTACCTTGCCTTTGTGCTTCTGTTTACAGCTGCATCTTATTTTAACCTTCCATCAGGAAAGTTTGCTTTTCACACACAGGTGGCTCTCTGCCTATCTTTATCCAGCAGACTTTATTATCAGCAACAGCCAAAAAGACAAATTCATCCTTTGTGCTGATGCAATTGACTTGTCATCTACTTTTACAGCTAATTAGCTCTTTAGTAGATGATGCTGGGTGTCAGAGGTCATCTGATAGCTGATCCTGCTAAACTGACCGTAAATATTTCTTTCCAATTGTATGCGATTGCCTCTTACTGCTACATTCTCTCTCAAATTAACACGGCACATTTAACCTATTTATTCAGAAGGGAGAGTATTAAGCCTGGATTAAAAAAATGACAGTTTCATAAGGCACAAGCACTCAGAACCAAATCTTTCACTGAAGACCTGACCCAGTAGGTTGAGGATGGCAGCGATGTTTAATTAGACCCTGGTAGCAGTGGTCTTCATGTTTTCTCTTGACATTTGCAGCTTTCAATATCTATGGACTATGTATTGTGCATTACAGGTATTATACACATGTTGTTAATCAGTAAATGGCTATGCCCAAGGGATACCAACAGGACCCCATACAAAGTTAGAAGTGTCCACCTCAAAAGATTTACAAAATAATTACATCGGCAGAACTTCCCTCGGACCAATTAACAAGCAGCTATGAGAAGTGATCCCCTTTCACTGTAGGACAGCTTGGGAAAAAATGAGTTTAACACTGCTGTTCAACTGAATTTTTTTTTTTTTTAACACTTATTTTGCTCTGCTTGAAGTGAATACGGAAGGTGAGATTCAGACATACCAACTCCTAACTACCAGTCCTCGTTCAATCCTCTAAACGCTTACCCATCACAGACTGCAGCAGATATACCCACCAGCTTGTATTGGGTGTTTACCTGACAAGGTTACTTGTCTTCATAAATACATGTACTTTTGCAACACGATTAAACACACATACAACTATACCTAAAATCCCAGCAGATAATATTGTTTAACTCTGTATAAAGTCATTTTTGTAGCAAAGCAAGGAAAAAAAGCTTGATACTTAGAGTTACCAGCAAACAAAGAATAGTTTTGTTTCCATTTTTAAAAATGGTCCCTTTTTCAGGACATCAGAAATTTCACTAAGCTGAAATTACTGAATCTAAAGAACAAACATGCACACAGTTTGAAAAAACATGAAAATTAAATACTTAATTGGTAAAATGGACCAAAGCAGTAACAATAGTTTTCACCCAAGAAGTTTCCCACAGCAATTTTTCCTTACTGCTTTTCAGCAATACCCAGCAAGGACGTAGGGAATACCTCAGGTAGGGCCCTGCCTAACACTTGGCACATGGAGCAGGGCTTTGCTGCCTCTTCCCCCCAAGAGCAGGCTCGCCCAGTCACCTTCATTTCAGTAGTATGTATATTTCCAGTATAAACCAGGAAGGCTGTATGTGCTCTATAGTGAAGACATGTCTTTGGCTAAAGGGAAGGTTGCTTTCCAACATCCATCTGCGAGCTCCCAGCACAATCCCAAGAGGCAGCTCCAGCATTTTGGCAGCTGAGGGCTCCCAAAGATGGCTATGTTACCAGCAATGGCTTTGTTTCCCAAGAAACTTCCTTATACATGTCTTGCTGACAGCAGCACTACAGTGGTTTCTACACAACAACCAGCACTTCCAGGGGGCTGTTGGTGCAGTGAGTGCCCTCAGGCTACCCCTGAACAGTGCCAGGGGACAAGGGGCAACCAGGGAGCCCCTCGAGGCAACTGGGGGCCAGGGCAGCTGGTAGCAGGAGCCCCTGGGGACCAGGGAGGCTGCTCAGGGTGGGCAAGGCTTGCCTCCTGCGTGCAAGTTAATACAGCACCACATGACCATGCAGCACCATTACAGCTGCATCTTGCTACAAGAGACTCCTTACTCCAGCCCAACCAAAGGAAGCTATGAGCATAAAAAGCAGGGGACAGTACTATGGCTCCACAAGCTGTGCTGAGCAGCAGCTTTCATTTAATCAAATGTTATCTCCAGAAACCACAGCTGAGACCTCTAAGAAACACAGCTTCTCCTGGGACCCCCTTTGCCCATGCTTCAGTGAGAACATCAGAACATTTGCCTGGGTTATGTGTCAACAGTTTGGTTTTGTACCTGGCATCTCAGCAAGTGGAAAGCCGCAGTCTGCAGGGTGAGGGAGGACAAGCACCAAGCCAATACCAGCTCTCCAGGATCATCAAGAGCTCCTCACCAGAAACCTCTCCTGTTTACACTGCTTGGATAGTTTCATTCCAATACGAAGCAAGTTCAAGAAAACACAAAGGGTAAGAAAATAAAATGCAAAATTAGTACTACACAAAAGACAGAGGAGGGAACACCTGTAAGACATACTGCATGAGCTGTTCCCAGCAGTTTGAGGGAGTCAAGTTCTTGACACAAAAACCCCTCCAGGCCCTGTTTTGTGCCACTAGATGATACCTACACAGCAAACCCTGAAACACAGCACATCTTTTCAAGGCTTCTTTGGGCCTTGCCTAAATAAAGATAATAAAAATTAGTTATATTTCCTGTTACTATATTATCCACCTTGTTTCTATAGCACTTAGTAAAAAGTATTTTATTTTTCAATAAACACATAGTAAAAAGACAGTTTATCACGTGTTTTTAGCTTGTCTAGAGCTTCAGCAAATATTTACTTTTATTTACCTTTGACTAAAATAATTGCCAGGATTCCTACACAGAACTTTAAGAATATAAAAAAATTCTTTTCTTTATCAATAGACAATTGTCTTAATCTCTAAGCCTGTAATCAAAACATCTTGTCTTTGAGAAAAGGGAACACTTCCCACCACCCGCAACCTAATCAGCCTGAAACAAGCCATGCAATTTCTTCACGGCACAGCATGCACTCAGGAGCTAGGGTGCTCGTGTTCCTTTTCTGTCATTCAACTTCACACAGACTGCCTTAGTTCAGGGACCATCTCTTGCAGCTGGCCTGGCCAAGAGGGTTATGCTGCTAGCCATCTAATTTTAAGTTACAGTTCATATTTAACTGAAGACACTACTAATTTTTTTGTTATTGTTTGGGGGGAGAGGGGGAATTATAGACTATCTTGTACAGTGCTGCCCCAATATTTTTCAGCTGCATTCACAGAAGTAGTGGGCAAAATTCTGAACAGTCATTGATAATTTTTCCCTTAGTTTGGTGGCCCAGCTGCAGGGGAACATATAGATGTGAATGGGAAAAGGACAGCTAATTTTCCAAGAATATTTTGGAATCATACTTACGATATCATACTAGCAGTGTATTACTGGTTCACAGATAAATAGCTGTGGAAAACCTGTTACCAAGGATAAACTCCCAAAATTTAAATGTTTGTGAAGTATAGAAGAGTTGTTTCTGTCACTCGCTAGAAGAACAGGCTTTCAGCAAAAATTTTAGTTTCAAACATCATGCAGCCAGAACACCCACTGTTTTATACAAGAACTTCTTTAATGTTAGAGACTTCTGGCATTCACAGCTGTCTTCAGTGGCAATTGCTTGAAGATCATTTTGCTATTCTTTCTGTATTAAGAAATCAATGCCCCTTTTTTATCATTTATCTATCCAAAGATCCTCCTAATTTATTATCAGTTCATTAATGTACTGCCTACTACCTTTCAAGATCATTAAAGAAGTTAAATAATATCTTAAACTGTCTTCCTCAGCATTTTGTCCTTTAGAGCTGTATTGTATATACGTGATTAAATTCACCTTACTGTTTCAAGTCTGATCACCCCTCACCTCTCCTCATTCTTTAAGGGGATAAGATTTGAATTTCCAACCTTATAATTTTAAGTATAACTAATCATTTTTTCTAGAGATAAGTCATCCTCTATTCATCAAGCCCTATGTCTTCTCTTCCTTTCCAGCAGAAAGAGGCTGTAAGATATTTGTAAGACTCCACCAGGGTGCCAGAGCCTCTCTGACCTAAGTTTCCCTGGTTACTTTTGTGTTCTGCTTCAGTAGCCATCTGGGCGAAACAAAACAGGGCCATCCAATACCATCACCTCTCCACAGAGGGGACCCAACTCTCTTCCCTCATCTTCACCAGACCCCATATACTTCAGCCATTTGTATCTTCTGTTCTCAGCCACGGGCACGCGTTCTCCACTGGACAAGGTGCCTCGGAGATGCTCACTGCGTGTTGATCCCCTTTGCCAGCTGAGCCAATGCATCTTTTCTCTAGTTCAGCGGTTCAGTGTGGCAATTTGCATGCGATGCAATGGTCTCTCCTTGCACGCTTTTGTGCCGATACTGTATAATCACTCTTTCTACTGTTAAGGGATTTTTCTTTTTAGATCGTGATACAGAACAGCAGTTTTGAGCCGTGCTGATGCCCAAGTCACTTCTGCTTTTTTCACATTCCCGAGGCTGCTTTTTCAAGCTGAGTTTGTCATTCACAAACAGGCCATTTCTATATTCTAAATCCAGAAAGCCTCTTACTTCATGTCAGCAAGACTTTCATTTAGTCAAGGAGTAGAGACCTTTGCCTTAAATTAGGAATGACTTCAATGAGGAATGATATGCCAATCCCATCAGCTATGGATAGCCTATATTAGTTTATCACTAATAAACTACAGCAGCATAAATGACTGTCACTTCTGATTAAGACAATGTTTCGTCTGTCTTAATTTACACACCGCAGATCTAACTACTTCTTCCTCCATTTTCTTTCCAATCGTTCAGTGCACTTGGGAAGTCTCTCTGCAGACAGACCATCCCAACGCACCAGTAGAGTCCATTACAACTTATCAGGCTATTCTCTGACATTTCTCAGAATAAAGCTGCAATTTGCTGCCAAACACAAGATTAAATGCTTAGCTCTAAGAATCAGGTTCAGTCAGTGTTCAAAGGAGAGTGTTTTAGTGAATGAGAAGCAGCGAAGCCAAAGAACACCTTCTGAAGAGCTGGCTGCTGCCAGGGTAGCATGCCAGCTTGTTGAACAATACAAATGCCCTGTTCTCATTTCTACCCTGTAAGACACAATCTGTCTTTACTACTTCTCCCTGTCTGGCAGGCCAGACAGCAGGAAAAAAGACAAAGTTATGTTCTGACAAACAAACATCAGCAATCCTCAGTTCTGACTTGCAGGCTCTGCCTAGATGAGATGAGTGGTAACAATTGTAAAGCACATCAGATCAAGGTGAAGGCTAAGAGAGAAACTGCTCTCTCAACTAGAAGAGACTCGGTTTCAGACCAGTTGAAAGAACTACTGATGATACAAATAGCTGGAGGGCTGCGTTGGCCAAGTTAGAGATAACTGCCCCATCCCTGGGGACATGACTTACACTCATCCTCACTTCGGTAACAGCAGGGCAAAGCTGCATTTACAAAGGTTGCCTCCTATGCTAGGAGCTAATTCCCTACCTGTTGAGGTAAATGCCAAGGCATCAATTTCAGTAACACAGGGTCAGGCAGAAGTCAAGACTTACTGAGAGCTGAAAAGCAAGCAATAAACAGCCATGGCAGAGGACCGACTCTACAAGCAGATATTACAGAAGTCATTAGGACCTAAAAGAAATACTGTACTTATGATCAGCTACTACTTCAATTAAATGAGGTCAAGGATCATACAGTATCAGTCAAGATGCCAAACTATGTCACTTCCTTTAGTGCTCTCCAACTTTTTTTTTTAACAATACTTGGCTAGACAAAACTGTATCATTAACTAATTGGTATGATGTATTCCTTTAACACTCAAGTTCTGTGCTTGGCAGAATATTCACAGCATTACAAAAACTGTTACAACAGGAATAACTTTGATCTAAATATAATTTAGAGATTTATAACTGAATTAAAAGCCTTATCATTGGTGGATTTGTGAACTGTGATGCGATTTTTTTTTTATTTTTTTTTTAAGATTAGCAAGCTTCGTCTTCATGTTTCAGATACATCATCCACACATGCTTAAGTTATAGTCCTTTATACAAACTAAGGGCTCCAGTGAGGCACAGCTCTTCACCGCACACCGAAGATCAGCAAGCGTGCGATTCTGGATGGCAGTTGTCCAGGGAAGGAGTTGCAACACAGTCATCACAAACATCTCACTGTGGTTCCAAGAGTCACGTGCTACTCAACTACCCTCATGCCCCCAAACCAATTAGTCTCGTCTCACAGTGATGATGGGGGGCTCCACCAACCCATCTGCAGGAGTGCCATGCCTACAGTGTTTGCCTTTTCCCCTTCAACAAGTACAGTCTGCTCTTCACTTAAGGAAGAAGATATCACCCTTCTGTGTGGGTCTTCATGCAGATATCTGAGGCTTTCAGCTGTTTCCAGCATCACAGGGTATTTTCCATATCAGCCTCACACCCTATCCTATGAATTCCTCAACAACAGTTTGCATACTGACAAGGCACACGTTGCCCATTCTCAGTTTCATATACAGCAGAGTTACACTAAAAAGAGACAAAGGCCACTATGAGCAGATTTCCCATCATCTGCAGAAACACTCAGCTCACTGATGCCTAGCGTCAAACTTGAAATTCTGGCCCGCTTGCTCCACATCTGCTGTGCATCTATTTTGAAAGCCGGGATGGCACAGGCAAGATCAATAGAGGTTATGATGGGAGAACAGCTTTGAACAATAGATTGTTTTTACTGCTGTGTATCCAAATACATGGGGGGCTAAATCAGTGTAATTTGACTGAAATTTTGGGCAGGGCCACTGGAACATTGGCTCCTTGAAAGAGCAGACAAGACATTTTCAGACACACTGACGGGTGCAAGAAAAAAAACAACAAACCAGTAGAGCAAACAGTTTGTCTGGTTAGGATTAATTTAGTTCCTTCATCGTTTCTTAATAGGACTTTTTTTTGGTCCAGCTAGGGGAACTGTATCAAGTTCACACAATACAAGCCCCTGCTTTTGAGCTGCAGTGATGCCTAGGTGTTGCTAGTAAGCCTGCTTTATTTATTTTGTTTTTCGCTGTTTTTTTAAGCAGTACAGTAGAACGAGTTATGCTTTCTTCATGTCACAGGCCTCCTGGGCTGGTTTTGTACACACAGAAAAAGAAGCTTCTGGCATTTTTCACATTTCAACCAGCAGTGGCTTGGCTGCATTATCAAAGCAGGCCTGGCAGATACACAGAACAGAGCATCCAAGACCCACCGCAGACGCTGCCTGCACAGATGAACTAATAGCACAGATACCGCTGGGCCACAGCAAGGAGGCCAGGGGAAAAATAAAAACCTATGGAGACAGGGCTAGGCCATGGCTGTAAAGAATCTGCTTTTCTTAGCAGGTGCTTTAAGTTCCAACATCTGCTGGCCATATAAATCAAAGAAGCTTCTACATCCATTTACACAAATGAATGACGTGAAAATATAAATACACTGTAAGGTTTTTTCCCTATTACTATTCTTGGCATTGAACCCATATAGAAGGTTCAGTAATTTTTTGTCAACTAGAAAGGTAAGCTTATGGTAAGAAAAATACCTAATCAACTGGTGTGTTACTTACGGAGAAATTCTCAAAGATTTTTTGAATAATTACTTAAAAGAATACCTCAAGTATTTTAGAATAGGGCTCCTTCCTACTTTTAGCTCTATTGTATATTCGAGTCCCAGAATTGAGCCCTGATTTTATTCAAGTCAAAAGGAATTTAACCAGCTTCATTTAAAAGAGGGTTTTGCTTCTATTTATCACATGACTCATGAGAAAGAAAAGCAAAGCCTTCAAAATGCTCAGAACATCTCCAGTTGAACATCAGTGGCTGTCAGGTGTGACTGTCACATGGTTGTGTTATTTGCCAACTAATGATATGATTCAAGAGAGTCCTTATAAAACTGATTTTCTATTCTACAGCTACTCACTTACCCCCCTCCATGAGAGCAGATGAGTTCCTCACACCTTGAACTGCCCCTTTTTGCACGCCCTTACAGAATACCTTATTCTTGTTTGGAAAGTCTCACACTCTAATCACTATCCTGGCAAAAGTGTGTCTGCTGAACTCGTACATGCTTCTCTAATAAAAAACCCCACTCAGATTTCATTCTCAGGGACTTAATTATGTGAAATCCGTAACTAAGCTAAAAAGCGTTCATTGATAATGTTGCATAAAGATTGCTTTGCAGCATTCTCCTTTTTTCTCCCCAGTAATTTTGGGGTGGCAGTTACTTACATAGCATGTGTAAACCGTGCAGCCTCTCTGCTAACATGGCTTGAGGCAAAGCACTTTCCAGTCATCTCTGGCACAAAAGGCTGGACTGGCTGCTTAGTCTCTGGCACTAAACATGTCTTCCCCCATCTGATATCCACAACGCCAAAACACAAACCCTATTTTCTGCTGGGCTTGTTTCTCCGAGACATAAGGCTATGTAGACTGTATGGCTGAACCAAAAAGCTGCAGTGAGCTATTTGCTCAAGCTTCACATTCAGTCCAGCAAGCTCCTCCAAGCTCACAGCGTGCCCGCTGTTCACTCACAGCTCCTGGGGCTAACACTGAGCACTTGGGCCTGGTCCTGCTGCTCATCCCAGCCAAAGTAGCTGGAAGAAACCAGTATGAAGGAGAGATCATCCTTTGTACCACACACCCGACCCTGCTTCCACTGGTGCCCGCAGCAGTATTTCAAGACAAGGGGAACCTGATCTTGATCCTACCCGCACCACAGTGAACTATGAAACCCACCCCCATCCCCCCCAAAAATATCAGTCTGCTAATATGAGTGCCAAAGTGGAACATCAGCTCCAGAAAGGCTTTGGGTTTCATTGATTGCTTGTTTTAGCCATGTATACAACCTGAGCACTATTGTACAGGCCCTTTCCAACACAGACAGCTCCAGATATCCCAACTCTGCCACTCCAGTCTCAGAGGGTCTATAGTAGACAAGCAGTCCCACTCGTGTCCCACTGACTCCATCATGTGGAGAGGCTCTTATCAGTTGGTCAGCTCCATGACTTGGCCTCATATTTGGTAGGAGATTTTATTTTTCTAGTGCATCCCCACTCTCCTTTCAGACATACACAGAGATCAGGCATCTCAAGTCCAAAGACCATGCATGAAGGCTGCCTTGAAGGCTGCCTTCTTTTAGCCCTGTCTTAAGAACAGGAACAATGTGCATTTTAACTGGTTCCAAAACAGTTTCTGTCCCTTGATGAAGCTTTCATATAATGTGCAAAATCAGCCATTGCAAAGTGTTACCAGTGCCCAGCTGCTTCTGTCTATGGCAGTTACCTCTGTTTACAGGAACGCTCAGGCAGGCAGGTCCCCAGCAAGTAAAACGGTCCTCTTCCAAAGCAAGCATTTCCAGTGCCAGAGACCTGGTAAACAGGGGCTGCCTATTCCCTGCTGCCATCAGACATCAGAACTACTATGACAGAGAGATACGCCCGTGACTTCGCACCAAGTGCCCCTTCCTCCCGAGTGGGAAACCACACAGCTTACAGGCAGGGTCTGTGGCGCAGGATCCAGAGCCCGTGGTAACTTTCTGGCTTGTTTTGCAGACAGAAAGTCACGCATCAATTTTCATTGACATGTTTTCAGATTGATAGCTTAATACTTGGGAGTTATGGGTTAAAATCAATGTGTTGAATGTTTCCTTGTTGTATCCCATCACTGATGAGATACAATCTGTGCAGCCACTTGGACTGCCAAAAACCTCTGCAGAAAATGCTCTCAGATATGCTGTCAAGAGTAATGACCGAGTATGGAAAAACAACTGCATGCAGCCATCTACTCACAGAAGAGATATTATAGGCAGATATAATCATGTTTATTAAAGCTCATTCATCCTAAGAAGTGCAACACATCACTTGGCCACTAGGGAAGAGGTGCTGAGCATATTAATAAAAAGAATTAAGACTTCCTAAAAATGGAGGCCTAGGTTGAGAATGTTTATGGGCCTCAAAAAAAGTCACTTATCACTGTAGAAGATACCATCAAGTGAGGCTAGAATGCGCCCTCATAATGCATGTGAGCAAAATGTGTATTTAGAGCAAAGGGGAAACCTGAAGCACCTAAGAACAACAAAAACATGCCATAGAAAATACCCTGTAAGAGAGAAATTCTATCAATTTGCTTTCCCAGCTTTGAGCTCTTCTACACAGTATGTTTTCACTCTTACCCTATTTACTCATTCTAATACTGCAAGTGATCTGAAAAAAATCAATAAGAACAGTCCAAGAATAAAGCAAATAATGAAAAATAATGACAGAGTCCAGACTCAGAAGACTAATTCCTTTTATCTTAGACCACACCGAAATATCATTGAACCAAAAAAATTATAATAATGATTGATATTGAATCATTATTGCCCTGGATTTAACATAGACCATTTTGCAATATATCAGAGCAAAAAGTACTGTAAGAAGACTGTAGAACAGCGGTAAGTATTTAAATGGTACGTGATAGCTTTATAAAACAAGTGATGGGTCTGGGAAAAAAGTAAATCCTTGCAGAAACTAATAAGCTCCTGTCTGCACAGCGGAGTTCACAAAATGGCAATACTGTGTCATTAGGCTGGCACGGCAGCTGAATCACTAATACACCCTCAGCAAGGCATGTGCAGAATGAAGTTTGTGAAGTCCCGGGCTCGTGCTTCATGCCTGGGCACGCTGGAAGGGGCTCAGCCTTTGCACTGGGCAGGGACGGCCGTGCTAGACGGGAGCATACTTGCAGTGACAAAGCACACGTTCAGAGTCACTCACGTGGCTTGGCACCACCAAATGGGTTGCAGGTGTCTGCTCCATGCTCAGAGTTTCTCTGCATCTCCACCATGAAGAAGTGAATAGATGCTGCAAAAATTCAGGAGGATAGGTCTTCAGAGCAAGGACAAAAGCAACTGCCCATGTACCAAAGTTATGAACTCTCTTCCACCTTAACACACTGGTGATGCTCAGGTTCTTGGCATGCTTAGAGGAGGGGGCAAGAGACCTGTATTGACACTGGAGGCACACTGTGTCTGTAGCCTCTCTCCAACAACTGTGATAACTGCTTTCACCACCAGCTTTCTTCCACCCATCCCTGGTATCTCTTTCTCTGTTCTCTGAATATTTATTTGCCCTGCCAGGTTTGAGGTAGGGCAGAGCCTCCCCTGGCTGCTCCTCAGATTGCAGCACAGAGCAAGCCCAAACCCCAAGTGCTGCACATGTTTGCACCCTGCTGAGCAGCATGAGCACCTCTAGGATGGACAACTGCTCCTGAGCTGCCGAAACCAGCCATGATTCTCACGCAGGATCTATTGCTGGAGCCAAACCAATAGCAAGACTATGGCTGTGTATTACAAAGGCTGCTGTCCAGAAGTAATATGCTTTGGGCCTTAGTCTGATGTAATAAAAACCCAAATACGAGCAAAGCAAATACTTAACACTAGCAAAGTGCCTGTATTATCAAAATCCTGAGCAAACAATGGCTAACAAAGACATTTCCTCCAAACAAAACAAGGTCAGATTGAATATTGAAAGGTTAGAACACAAAAGTATGCTCCAACAATTTTGAAGGTAAACTGATTAGGAATATCAACATAAAAGATGACCTTTGGTCTGAAGGAAGAACAACTTCTTTGTGAATAAAACAAGCGCAACTCACCAGTCTAGGGGGGAAAATACAGCTCAGGCCAGATATGGTTGAATAAAAAGTTCCAAAAATAATTACATACAGAAATACACATACTATGCAGCCTTCTGCCAGCACAAAACAAGCTAAAATTAGAACACATTTGTCTAGCTAAAATTAAATTACACTCTCCCTCTCCAAATCGGCCTAGTTAACATGGCTAGCTAGGATGTCATTCCTGGCTACAGGAAAAGCCTGCAGCAGATAGCGAACTGGGACCTGTCCCCAGCAGTTCAGGTTCAGGTGCAAAGCATATTGTCATCTCCACCTTGGAAGAGTTCACAAGAAATTATCACAAGGATCTAGGTGCAGATGCAGCCTATGAGTACTATTTGGTCCAGTGTCCTTAAGCCCCTTTTCTAATGTGGTTAATGCAAAACCAGTTTGCAAAATTTAACACCCAATCTTAAACAGCCATTTGGAGCATTATGGTTTGTTTGGTCAAAGAAAGAGCATCTCTCAGCTACTGGCTACTCAGAGCAGGAAACACAGCTGTGTGGCACATTTTATTCATAGATTTTTGAGCATACCTTAAAAGCATTGCTGCATACTATTCTGAACACATACTCTGGTATCATACTTTTAGTCTAACATCTCATAAGCAGATGGATTAGCAGTGTTTAAAATTATGTGCTGATTTCTGTAAACCAACTGCTTAAGCATTCAAGTTCAATTTAATTATATTTATAAACATGAAAGGAAGAAAGCTTCCCTGATGGAACCCAGCACATGGCATTTTATCAACTAGGTAAATCAGTGCATTGCCTACCTTGCATGAAATCATTAGAGATCTTCAAGCTTAGCACATATGAAGCCGTTACTGGCACTCATTTGGCAAGGTCTGCCTGGGCAATGCATCCAGAATCCTGCACTGGCAAGCGATGCAGCCAGTCCAAACCTACAGCACTCTCCATTCATGCATGCATTTGAAGTCTGGGAGTTGCAAGGGTTATCATGAAAACACTGCTAGGGTACTGTTGAGGTTCTCCAAAGCCTAAGCACGTTCAACTCGGGTGCAGCCAAAGTTAGGGCAGCAAGTCCGGTTCCAGTTCTTTCCTTGGGAGCATGACAAATAGTCTCAGCAGCACAGGGCTGTTAAGTACAGTGTTGCACAGCACACAAAGCATTTCTGTAACAGTCTGTGATAGTGCCTACCACAGCAGGGTCACTGGTTGTGAGACAGATGCTTCTACACAGAAAACCTCTACGTCACCACCAGAAAAAGAGGCAATTGACTTTTTAACCACTCATGAGAAATGCAACCATTTCCTAAGAGGTCGGAGCAGTGGATGTTAAAGTATTCTGCCCACCTCACAACACAGAGCAGACAGACCCAAAAAGCCTGTTCTGGTCTGGATCCAATTCATAAGTAAGTTTTGCCAATGCCTTACCATATGGACACACAGGTGGTTTCTCTTACCTCATGAAGTTTACAATACAAGTTTCAATATAGCGTATTTCCAGAGAGAAGCGGGGGTGTGTAAAATACCATTGAAAAAATTAAAATGGGCAGAAAAACCATAAAAACAAGCTGCCTGAGCAAAGTCAATTTAGTTAAAAGGTATCAAGGCCACACTATTAGCTATCGCTCATTACAACAGCATGAAATCACGTTGTTTTGCCATCAGTTTCCTGTTCCTGCCACTGTTTGCTTGAGTGACCTTGGTCAAGTCACTTAATATTTGTTCACAAACTTCCTATCCTTAAATTAAGGAGATAGGCCCTCTCCCATATCCACCAGACATCGATAAGGATGCAGTCTCCTTAGATAAGCAGGAACCTTTGATTGTGCTAGCAAAAAGTCCTAGATTTTGCCCAGCTTCACTAATATATATTATAATTTTTAATAGTGCATCAGCACTGAAGACCAAAAACTACCTTAGGTCTCTTCCTCACTTATCCCCTAGTAATAATACTAAGTATTCATCTTAGTTGAAATACAAGATTAAGAAAAAGGAACTATGCCAAATTTAAATTTTGCTTAGACAGACCAAGTGAAAGAAGGAGCTTTGGGTGGCTTAAGAAATGATACCTGAGAAAACTTAAGATAAATTACATGGTTTCCATTTATATCTCTCAGGAAAAAAAAAAAAAAAATCTCTATAGGGGAAAACCAAATGCATTTCTTACTCCTCAATTCTTGGCTGAATTAAAGGGACATACAGGGCAGTGAAGCTGGGAGAACATCTGGCTGCTATGAGTAGTTTCTATACAGTCCTCACACATTGCAGATCCCAAAGAGACTCCACCACATTTTCAAAGACCTGGGGTGCCTACTTCACTATTAGTGCCCTTGGACAAATGCTACCCATTTCCTACCTTTGAACCCATCTCTCTCCCTCCCTCTCTGCTCTGGGGCCTGCAAGGGAGCACGTCTGCTCATTCACAGCTATAATCCTTTGAAGTGCCATTGATATTCAAACCTTGCAGAGCCTTCTGAATCGTAATGGCACCCTCAAACGCAACTCAGGCCACACTACAAATAAACTTGCTCTGGTGAACCTGCTAGTCGCTTCAGTGTGCTAACGTCAGCCTACCTCTGAGAAAAGGGCTCAGCAGCATAAGCATTGCAAAGGAAAATAAAATCCTCAGCATGGAGCCCTGGAGAAGAAAAACAGTGAGATATTTAAACCTAACCATTTCTTTTTAAATACTTGGGTGTTCTTTATAGAGGGAATTTCCCCCTCCCCCGCTCCCCGCCAGAAGCGTCCAAAGTGTTACTCACTTTATTTACAGAGCTTTGATGTGAGCCTCCAAATTTTTAGTTCAGCTTTTAGGAATGTGAGGGTCAACTGATTTTCGCTTTCTGGGGAAATTAGGCTGAATTTCATACCACCATTTATTCCAAACAAGGAAATACATGGAGGAATCCTACTTTAATTCACAACAGTGTTTAAAATCTCCACCATCACAGAGTTTAGGTACCCTACACCAACACACATACATTCACTGATCAATTTTATATGCCGAACATGTTCGGCCACTGCAAATGAGCAGCATCACAAGATCTGTTTGTTCTCAATGGTCCAAAAGAAAATAACATCCCTCCTGGACAGAAGTTGGTATCATCACTTTCTAGTGGGAGAGAGATGCCTGTGCAAAAAATAGCAAGCCAAGAAATAACTGGAGTCCTTGAAATAAGTCAAGCTCAACTTGCAAGTTGTGCCCTCAGAGGCAACGCCTCCTGCCAAAAAGCCATCACTGGAACCATGCTGATCTGAGCAGGTCTTCCACCCTCAGGTAGGGCTGCTTCTACGTGATGGATTCTGCCCCTTCAGGTAACGGTAATTGCTCTGAACTGCATCAAGTACATGCTCATAGCCCCTGGCATTTCCGTTTATTTATTTTGATTTACTGACCTCATGTGCTGGTACGGAGCCATTTTTCCCTGTGGTTACAGCAGCCTCAAGTATGATGTCTTTCAGTGAGAGAAAGGTTCGATTGGCATATTGAGTGCTCATTTTTAAAAGTAATCTTACTCTCATTAAAACTTTCAGCAGTCATATCATCCAGAAAGCTCACAGCAACCATGACAACAAATTGTCTAATGGGAACAGCAAGACGATCCCACATACCTGAGCTGTGCGCCAACATCAGTTGGGGAAAAATGGAAAAGCTTCTTGTATTTACTGGGATTTGAAAGAACAAACGCCCCTGATGCTAGAGTCTGATGAACCATTAAAATACAGCTACAAATCTAGGAGCTGACTCTGCAGAATATTCCTGACTTCAAACCTTCCTTCCTGTTGGAAAGCATTGGAAATGGTCAACACAACAGGCTTCATAAAATGCATCCACATTGCATGGTGGAGCACTGCCTACAACCATTTCATATTCCCTAATACCTCCCCTCAGACCTCGTGCCTGCAAAAGCATCCCGCACACAGCTCTCTGCCAGACTCATGTCCTTCCCAAAACCTGGAAGGGAAAGGGAGCTGATAGAGTTTATGCCCTTAGACGCTGAGGCCTTACTTGAAGCACGCTCATCTTTAAAATGTCTGCATTTCTCCAGCTGACCACAGGCAAATACACACACAGAGCAATCCTTTGTATTGTAAGCACATTTATAACATGATTAAGTCTAAGATCAACTATTCCTGAACTGGAAAAGAAAAAAGCATTCCTTTCTCTGCTAGCTCATCTTGAGCAGGCATCGCCTTGAAGATGAGGTGGCTTGGGCATTATCAACAACATAACCAGTTATGCAAAGAGTTCATTCCTGCACCTTCCTTCCAATTCTCAGTCCATTTCCAATCAAATGGCACCGAAATCGGTCATCAGGTTAGTTCCTGCCCCGTGCTTTGAATGCGACACACACTGAGCAGGTCATTAAAAGATGCGCAATAACCAGAGTCCCTCGCGCCTTACAAGCAGCTTACCGCATTACACTAATCTCACCTCTAATATTTAGGTTACCTTTGCCTAATAAAGGAACAATCATAGAATGTTTTGGGTTGGAAGGGACCCCTAGAGGTTATCTAGTCCAACCCCCAAAGCAATCAGATACATCAAATGAAGGCTACACAGGGGCAAAGCAGTTCTTATTTAAAATATCAGAGCATTTTCCTACTTAGCTCACTCGACAGAAAAACAAATCCACTTCAAGCTGTGAAAGAGACATCAAGCTGGTCCCTGCTCCAGCAAACATGTGCTCTAGCAGCATTAAAATAATCAAATAATACAGTTTTAACTATGACTTGGTTTCAGTGCATTTGGTGTCCCACCGGTTAAGACTGAAGCTGCAACAACATAAGCCAACATTTTCAGATGTCTTTATCCATACTTAGTTAAGTATGAAAGCGAGCGAGCTCAAAGGGCCCAAGGTCACTCTGCATTTGTTCTAGATAGACAGTAAAATGCATTCAGATGCTTGGGTTAACAAAGACAACAGCTAAGACACATAACTCATCTTCTCTTCTACTTCGGAGAGAAGAGGAAACAGAATTCCTTTAACTTAAATACAGGTAACTTTCTGGGTTTAGAATTCCCAATTTCTCTGCACTTTTTGCACTTCATGTCTATGAAGTGCAATATCTTGTGTTTGAGAAAAATTTGATAATTATATAGTTTCTAAAATATGTACATTTTACATATATGAAATTCTTCCCTGTAACATCACTATGAATGATGACAGCTGTAGAAAATTAAGATGACTACAATACTTGTATAATTACGCAGAAGGTACAGTGTCACGTTAAAACTCAGTTTACCACCCTAATCCACGCTACTCTATCAGAGTGTGTGTATATAAAAATACATACATAGAGATATAAATAATACACATGCACACACACTTTACTACACATGTTTCTAGCATTATAAATAGTTAACCATCTCATACCTGTTCCCCGAGAAAGGATTTCAGGCCTCAAAAGCCCTGTGTGTGCCCTAAGTCAGAGAACACATTGCACATTCATCAAGTTTTCCCGTGAAGCAGCATGGAGAGTAATCAGCTATGCTCTTTACTATAGCCTGGAGCATCTAGAAATACAAGGCTTATACAGAGAAGTACGCAGTTAATGTGCTTTAAAGGACATCCATATATTCTCTCCCTATGCCTAATAGGGAGCATTACCTCCTGTAACAAACCATGACATCTTTTAGAGTCAGGACAGCACTTAGTACAAGAAAAACCCAATGATCTTTTGGCTTTGGATGCAATTATCATACAAGACCTCAATTAAGAGAGATCCTAACCTCATACACAGTCTTTTCCAACTTCCAAAGGAACCTCAAGTACTTGATCTTCCCTTGTTTAGATACACTTGCAAATTCTTAGCTTAAATGGAGTTGATTTAAAAGCTCAATTATTCTATTCAAGCTCTAAGGGTATTTTTCTTCGATTCCTTTAAAGCTAGTAGATGCTAATTTTTTTGCTTAACTTTAATAGTGATCTATAGTTTCTGCCAGCTTTCAGCCAGGATTTTACAATAGCCAGAAAGGCTCAAGAACATATTCCCTTGTACAGCTTAAAGTGTGTGGGAGCTGACAAAAAATGATAAAGCAAATTTTAAATTCTTCCAGTAAATAATTTATGACAAGGTCTGGGCAAATAATTAACATGACTTTGTTTATGAAGGAAGTTTCTGTAAAAATTGGAAAGATGTTAAAAAAGCAATACCATTTGTTCTCTTGAGAAACAACCTGTAAGTTGGACAATCTACACAAGATGAGATAATAAAGCAAACAAGTACATTCTTCAGAAGCACCCAACTTCTGAGAGGGTGACAAAAGGCAGAGCTTTCCTGAAGGCACTTTACAGCAGGAAGAAAGCTTTCTATGGTCTATCATTTTCAGGGACATCCTCCTGGACAAGCTTTTCGATATAGGAGTTTTGCCATGGACACCAGTAGAACCAGGATGATTTCCTTAAAACCCAATGCCCTTTTAAATAAAGTTTCAGCTAAGAGAATAGACAATACTACCACCTGTTGTGTTTGCTTGCAAACAACAAAAATCCCACACAAACAAGCCAAGGAATGGCAAGCACAGCCCCAATTAGACATAAGTGTATGTCTAATTATTTCCTCTTGATGCACTTTTCAGGAAACCCTTGTAAGCTTCACAGTTTCGAAGATCTCACACTGATGTAATTTACTATTTATTTTCATTTTCACATTGCCACTAATCCGGTAAAGGCATTCCAGGCCCTGATCCCACAGAGATTTAAGCACGTCCTTAACTTGGAGCACTCGAACTTTCTCACTGACTTCTGGTGAATTATACTCAATGATGTAAGTATGTTAGTTGGCTGTTTCACAGGAAAGCAATAAAGATAAATTCATTAATATTTGTCTACAGCAGTGACGGTTGCCACAAAGAACAACATCAGGAAATTATTAAATGCATATTTATTGCAGAGTTTACATAACCCTTGGCATTGAGCCACAACTACAGGAAGAAATGCCGTACAGTTGTTTCACACTTTGTACATGGTCCATGCTGTGCACTGAAGCTGGTAGCATCCGGAAGAAACAAACATCGTTTTATATCATTGAAACCCGTAACAAAGTGTGCACACACAGATACACACATGCATTCATAGATTATGTGGTTTAGAAGGCTAGGCTACCTTAAATATGGTATTTCTCAACTTCCAAGAGCTTGACTTTGAACCTTGGAATACTGCTTTGATTAAAAGGCTTTGGGGTTTGCTTGTTTTTCCTTCCCTCTTCTGCTGTCTTAATAGGTTATACATTTACTACTGTAAAGCTAGTGTATTTGCTGTAAACCATGTGCAGTTACCTAAGTCTTCAACCTTGCTTCAGAATTAAATCATCCAGAAAAGCAATTTATTGCTTCATATATTCCAACACCATGAACAATATCCATTAAATCTCCATTTCATAGAGTGACCACATTGCTTTATGCTCAGATTGCAGTCTCATATTACAGCCTCTCTGAGACAGTGGATTACCCTCTCCCTGCCAACATGAGACTCATTACAGCATCCTGTGGCACCCAGATTCCCATGATGTGCTATGCATTCCCTCAATGAGCTATGCACTCCCACCTGGGAAGCAGCAGACCCTAGTTTAAGTATTCCTCCATCACAAGGTGTAAACACTGAGCCCAAATCAGTACTTGTTCTGGGAACAGAGAAACTGCCAAATTGTTCCTTCAAGAACAACATAATCATCTCAGAAGTTGCAATAACACCTCAGTGCTAAATCCCATATGGAACATGAATTGAAAGTCTCATAAATGTACCACATAAAATCAATTACAATGTCAGAAGCATTTAGCTTGTTTTTTTCCCTGAGCCTTGCTGAAATAAGAGCCTTTCAGTCCACTTTTAGACAAATCTGAGTCTAATGGATATTGCTTTTTAAGACACTAAAATCACTTTTATTTCTTTCTTTGACCATGTAGAGCAGGCTCTCATTAATGTACTGTGATTATTTTAGGCTTTCTTCCTCCACAACCATTGGAAACACCAATTCAGCAATTCCAGCCTTTGGTGCCTACATCGCAGAAAGGATTTACAATAAGAAATAACTATTACATGCTCAGTGAGATAATTTTTGGCCAGTGGTTAGAAAAATCTGTCAAGCAATCCACTACCAGTGGCTTAAAAAGGTTAGTGAAACTAGTTTCTATTTCTGCAGCAGCTTCCATGAGATTTATCGCACCTTTTTACCTAAAAGTCTAACAGTCTGATGCAGACAGGCCAATGAAACTCTATGAGAAATGCCATCACGCAACAGGTATTCCGAGGACATTTCTTCATAGGCAAATGCAGCAGGCTAAGAGTCAGGGTGTCCCACCCTCCCAAAAAGAGGTCATAAATCTCAGCTTAGGTGACTACCACGTTGGGCATTTCAGGCAGCTTTTTCAACCTTGGAGGTTTGGGCAACCTGCCAGTAATGAAGATGTATTAATGCTTAATGCAGCTTAATGTAATAGGTGTCATGTTCATAATTTACAGAAGCTCTTTCTAAAGCATTAAATTCATTTATACTCCTTAAAAGCTACTCAATCCTCAGGGCTAAGTTAGTTTGGTTGGTGGGAGGGGGCTCTTTTTTAGGATCAAATGATATATAAATTGTTAACATATCCAAACTCATCCATTAGTGCGTGTGAAAGCAATAAATGTGCCAAAGTAGCAATAACATGATCGAGGAAAGTCATTGAGGTCATTAGGGCTGAAAGGGTTTCATTTATGGCCCTGAAGAGAATGAAGGCTATAAAATAAACCTTGGGAGCCCTGGTGACCAGAAGGTTTGCCTTCGTATGTTAAAAAAAGAAAACTTTTTTTGTTTCATAAACAATTACATATGATGCCTCCAGTTTCACTGCCACTTCTGTCACCATATTCTCACCTGTGGTGCTGTGTCAGGTTTAAAAATGAATATAGGACACAAACAATACAAGAGAGTGGAACACCCAGATACAACACCGCACCTTTCCACAGCGACTCAGAGACACCCCAAAAGGTTTGCAGTCACTTAGAAGGGCCACGCAAGATTGGCAGTTTGAGGCTTGGTAAACTCTGGGATGCGCTGACCTGGCAGCAGAGCTGTTGCTGATGTAAGGAAAAGGTTTGCATGGCCTCCAGACAGAGGCCTGAGTGGCCACAACACATTTCTGCCTCAGGACCTTCTCCAGGAGATTTCATACCTCAGAGCCCGCCTTCCTCAAAGGCACACGACACCGGCTGCAACAGGCATGTAGCACCTCGGCGCACCCGGGAGCACGGGGCAAGGCGGCCCTCGTCTTATGTGCGTCAGTAACACAACGCAGGCCCTGACAGCGGGGATGTCTGTGTGCTGCTAACAATGATCTAGACTCAACAGTTATCAAAACAGACCAAATCTTCCCTTGATGACAGCTGAAGCTTAGTTCAGTTTTGAACCACTGACAAAACACCTCTTGGAACCCAGGATTTGACATTTTAGATCACTAAAGAGCTGTCAGATCTGTACTTACAATACTGTAGTTCCAGTCCCCCTAGCGTCAGAAATCTCAACAATTTACCACATCCTAAATTACAGCACTTGCTTTGCCCTTATGCAACTGTAGGTCATGTTGTAGAACTTAGTTAACATCACAAATCAAACGCTCCATGTGATTTTGCCTTTTTCCATTTTGTTTCCAAAATGTTTTCAAAAACAAACTTCCAAACTCTGTTCCTGCTAGTCTACAGATGCCCAGCTAGGGTTGATCTGTAGTCCTGCTGAGCACAGAGTTTGACCAGAGGCACGTGTGTTGAGAAAAGGACTCCACAGAAGACTCTACTGCCTGCTCTTTGTCCACCCTGTCCTCACGGAAGAGCAGGTATCCCCTAAGAAAGGAGGGTGATCACCAGACAACGGGGAGCTGGTCAAAGACCCCACCAGACTCCCAGTAGCAGAGCACCAGCCCATTCCTCTTTTATTGATTGCCTGGTTTTTAATCTGTGTTTCTCACCATAACAGAGAGCTGCCTGCAGCAACGTCAAGAATCCATATTGACCCTTTCACCAGGCTAAATCTCTCAGTAAATGGGTGCCGACGCACGTGTTACAGGTACACAACGGAGCCGAAGCTGTGCCTGCACATGCCCCACTACGAGATCAGAGAGTGTGTCTAACAACCTGTAATTAAGTCATGTCATGTCGCCAGATTCGACTTGGAGAAAAATGCCTACAGTAATTGCATTTAGTTCATCTTGTAGCATGGTCCCCATCATAACTGCTAATTCAATTGTACGTTCATTCTGCCAGCTCATTGCCATTAAGCACACATTTAATTACTTCAATAAAGGATTAATATGCAGCACACAAAAGAAAGGACATCATGCCATGCCAAAGCACACAGCTGCCCCACCATTTAGTGGGGAGATAAAGAAAGAATATCATTGGGCAGTATAATCCTGTTACAAATACATCATTATTAGATGAACATTCGGGACTTTTATTTTCATGCTTGTTATTCACCACTCAGCATACATATCTTTCCTTGGCACCAGAAAGAGTCATAATGTGCAAGTGACAGCTCTGCCATTGTTGTCCCAGCAATGGCACTGCTGGCTCCCCTCCCCGCTCCCCCACAAGCTTGTAAGGTTGCTCTTATCTCGTCTCCAGGCGAGGGCTTACAGCAGCTACATTACAACATCCTGAGATAAGCGGCCCTGCTTGACATTATTTCTGTCTGTGCTGCAAACAACTGACAAGCATGGCAAGTATAAAAAAAGAGCGAGAGCAACAAAGGCGGCTGCCCCCGCCCCGGCTCCCCCCTCCACCCTCAGAAGACAGCTCATCAATTCTCCAGGATGTACACAATCGTTATTGTAGGGGAAACAAAGACCAGTGTCAATTGTGCAGTGTTATAAAGCAGTCCCTCAAATTAAAACCATGTACCTAACTGCATCTGATGGCAGAAGCTATTTAGCAGTGATATTTTACGGAAAGGCAATGAAAAGCAATAACTGCTTTATTTAATGTATCTGTTCAATCCAGCTGCTTTGGACGAGCCTTAATAGAAGCTGTCGATCAATGTCAGTACCTTTGAAATAACTGCAGCAGACTGCAATAAACATGAAGGAAAGATAACTAAAGCTACTGATCAGCCTCTTGTTACCTTCCTGCACCCAGAGATTTGTCATTTGTTTGTACTGCTTATAATAGCTGGGGGTGGGTGATTATCATGGGAGCATGGGGCTGCGGGAGTGCAAGGGGAGGAGTGAAGCCAGTTGGGGAGAAGCACTGACCAAAAAAGTTCACCCAGGATACCATGAATTCAGATGCTGCATCTCTATAAAACACAGATCTGTTCTCCTGCTGTTTCAGTTCAGGACAGCTACTCCCTCAGGCGTCTCCGGTCCAGAGAGGAACTTGAAAAACAAAGTGTTGTGGGCAACCCATTTCTCTTTTGCTCCCCCACAACTACTTCACATTAGCAGCACCCCAGCTCTTCTAACATAGGGATCCCTTGCATTAATTACCAGAAACACTTATTTACATATTCAAACAGACGCTCAATGTGGTGACATAGAAGCAGGTGGTATACAAGCAGCTGCCTTTTATGGGGCATGCTTACCCAAGTCAAGCCAACCAGCCACTTGCAAGAGAAGCAGCAGAGCCTGCTTGCCTGATTTGCTCAACTTGGGAAAGCAATTCACAATCCATCCCTCCACTGAACCAAGCATCTTATCCTTGGCAACATGCAGCAGCTACTCCGGAGGGAAGATCAGGCAGCCAAAAGTCCACCACCAGCTGCACAAAGCGGCTTTCGATAGCAACAGCAGGGAGCTGAGCAGACCCCATTCCTCCAAAAGCAGATCAGCCTAAGCAAAAGTAAAGACTCCAGGAGGGCAAAGGCATACATGCTTCTCCCCAGCACTTCCAGTACACAACTGCAACAGATGCAAAGACAAAATTTAGGAAGAGACCAATATGACAGCCTAATTCAGCAATGCAATGGAGACAGCTATTGACTTTCAGCTGATCTGGTCAACCCATTCACCTTGGGTTTGAATGACTCTTTAAACAAGCTTTGATTATCTAGTTTTCTCTACAATATTTTAAAGCTTTATGTTGGCAGCTTTCACAGCAACAAAATTTGGGGTCATTTTAGCTCTAGATTCTCAACAGGCTGACTGTTATTTGTTTGGCTTCAAGGAGGCCAGGGAGAGCTCAACAGGGACCTGTAAAAATTCAGAAAAACACAAAAATACTCTTCCTGCTTTTTGCGGTCTATCAATTTTACTCAAAGACTATTACAATCTCCTTCAATATACTGAAATCTTGGTCCCTGGATTTTCATCTGCTGGCCTCCAAGGAACAGAGGGCAGAAATTTTGTATTACCAGGGAGTCTGTGATCAGCATCCCAATATTTTAGGTAAAACACTGCCAACCTATAGAAGAGTATCAGCAGAATTCAGGCTGCAATATTTGCACAACTGGAGTAGGAGTTTCTCCTTTCCTCTCTGGCATCCAAATACTATTAGGACAAAGTCTAAATTGAACTTCTATTAATTACAGGTAAAGCCATAAAGGTTTGTTTTGGGTCAGCATCCAAACATAAAGATAAAAATTCTCTTCAGGAGTTTTTCTTGGCAGTTTCATAACTTTCTAGAGAACAGATACTTTTTTCATCTCGTCTTTTAATTATATGGCTCTCACCTATGCAAGTGGATTCTGAGGGTGTAGGAAAATAGGATCAAATACATGCTATCACTTCTGTTTTATAGGCAGAGAAAATAAACCAAGCAATAAATTGACTCATCCAAGGGCATGCAAAGAGCTGCAGCAAAAGCAGACAACTCCTGAATGTTGGAACCAATACACCCAGCCCAGAACCTGCCCACATGTCCCCAGTGGTGTGGCAGCACTCACCTCACTGACCTGACATCCAGCTGCACACTCCAGAGCATTTAATTGCAACCATCACTCAGAGTGCAGCCTTTCCTGCACGGATAGCTCACCTCCCACTGCTGGAAATGGCACCTTTGGACACAGAGCTGCATCTCCACACGCATCCATAGCACAACATGACTTAAAGGAGAAGGCAGCAAGGACAAACTTCTGCTGACATCTTGTGAGACAACATACATTTAAACGTCTCTTATTTTGGTTATTGCATCTGTGATACAGCCTTGCTAACTCCCTCTCAGCAGGGTGCCCTTTCCTTTCAGCTCAGTGATGTTACCTTCCAATCCATATTTTTCCATAACATATGCTTCATACATAATATAGCACTTCACAGCTTTTAAAAGAATATTTTTTTCTTACTCTTGGCTCTACATATGTGAAAAAGAAATAAATGCACAGTGAGAAGATAGATGTAGACTCATATCTATCTCAGTTGTCTAGATGAAAGCCTGCTCCGAGTTTGAGCAGCAAACCATGGAATTAATAGCTCTGCCCCTTTTCAATGCAAATACCTCCTTCCCTGAGAAAACCAGAAGGGCCATTAGACGAGAGATGTTGTTACTACCCAACTCATACTAATCATAATGGGCAAACTCAAGCCATTTCATAGTCTCAACATCTACAATGCAAATTTCCAAAAATTACATCAGGAAGAAAGAGCAAAAAAACCCCGTGATTTGTGGCATAATTGAATGCCCTGGACAAATGCTCAGTGATCAAATACTGTTGTTTTAAGCAGAAAGTGTCTGAGCCCAGCATTTACTTTTAAGGTGTAGGGATCATACTGCCATTGCTGCCCTTCCAAGGGCTTCTGCAGCTTGTGGAAGGTTAACAGGCCTACTCAAATGGCAGGCTTCAGTCCAAACCCTGCCCCAAACTTGTCCTAGCTGTGACACCCCAGGCCCCAAGGGACACGATGCCTCCTGCATTTCCAAGGCACAGCTCAAAGCTCTCGATGTTCCCCTGCTCTTTTTGGTGTTGGCACATGGGCTGACCATGGGAAGATGGCCTGCAAGAACTCCAGTGACCAGACCACAGCCCACACCACTAAAAGCCTCACTGAATTACAGCAGACTTCACAACAGCTACCTGGCAGGCTTTGCTCAGTCAAGCCTTCTCTGAGCAGCCTAGTGTATAAATAGCACATACACCAGGACTGCAAGAACAACCTTATTGTATCCAATCCAGGACTGTCTAGCCCAGGATCCTGTTGCCATAGTAGTCCATAGGAAATGTCTGAGGAATACCATGAAGAAAAGTGTAAGTATTCTGGTGCTTCTACCCAGAATAGTCTCTCAGCTTCTGGTAGCATTTGGATTAGTCATTTCCTGGACCAGGAGTGGTTACTCTGTATTTAATAGGACGGGCTACCAGGGAGTGAGATTTAGACCCTTCAAGTAAACATCTTACACAAGCACTTACTGGAAGTCATTTGCCAACCAACAATTTTCATGACCTAACATTTAGAAAATTAGTTACTATTACTATGGTAAGTACAAGAGAAGTCTTGAGAAACAGGCTTCTCCCTGAGATTGGACGTCAGTGGGTTTTAGCCCATTTTGGTCATTCAAAAGCCTGTAGATACACATCAGTAACAACAATTTAATGTATATCAATCCATTCCACTAGCTGTTTTCTGTTGGATAGCCTCATCAGTATAGAGGCACGATGTTTGTCATTCACACTCATTCTACATACTGGATTAAGCCAAGAGAATCTCTGTAACTACTTTTAAACTGGTGTTTACAGGCAATTGCCTTGCTCACTAAGGTCTGCAGTGAGGCTGGTGGGTGTCAGCTGTGTGAATATGTGCTGATACCAAAGTGGAAAGAGAGCAAAGAACAGTGGCAGAAAGTGATGGCTTTCCATATTTTGCCAGCACAGAGGGGCCTTGAGCACTCAACTGGAACCAACAGCACACCTTCGTGCTACACAGGGCGTGCCCCGGTTCCATTGCTTCCATCCCACTCACCGCCTGAAAGGAGCATGATGAATCGCAGCTCATCTTCCTAAACCTGCAGTCTGCATGTCTTCCTCATCAAGATGCACAAACATAAAACAATTAAGTCCTGACGCAGACCACACCCTGCAGTTAAGCTAGTAACCCCAAACAGAGGGAAGTTGCAAAGCCAGGGCTTGGAAACACTGACAGAACACACAGCTCCTGCTGGCAAGAGGAGCCACAGGCATCCACTGCGGTAATACTCTCCGAATAAGCTCCACGCGCTTAAGTGTTTAACACAGGGGATCCAGTCTTTGCTCTGTTCTGAGGTAATCACTGTTATCAGTCTGAAAGAAAATGGAAGTTTCTCAGATTAAGGGAAAAGAAAGCTTGTTGCAAATTAATAGCGTGCAAAACACTGCAGGAAAACTACTTTGAGACTAATTTTTTACCTCCTACCTAGGGGGCAGACAGCTGCTGGCCAGTTGCAATTGTGCCTACTGAGACAGACCATGGTGAGTCGGCTACATGACTACGAGGCCCAACCTCGGGCTGGCCAGTAGAGTTTAAAATCCCTAGGCCATTAGCAGAAAAGCAGGCACAGCCACCATACACAGTCCAGTCCTCTCCTGCTGCTGGGCTGCCCACTGCGCTCCCACTTCAGTCCTCATGCTGGAGAAATTAAAAGGGCAGGAAGCACACAATTTAGCACAGCAGCAAACACATTTTCAAGGCACCATGGCTCTTTAGCCTGGGAGGACAACTTATTTCTAAGGTTTTGCAAAGTAGTTAACAAAGAAAAAGGCCCCAGGAAAGATGCGATAGCAGCAGGTCAGTTTTGAGGCAAGGTGCAAGAAGCAATTCTGGTAGGTAAATTAAGGAATGGGTGAATTTAAAGCTTAGAAATGGAGCAGATTACAGCCAGAGACATTTAAACAGCTTGAGCTCTGCACAACATTGACTTTCTTATTCTTCCCTCCCCCTTTCATTTCAACTTTGCACTTGTTCACTTTCAAACCAAGAGCAAGAGAGCCAGCAACACTGACATCACTTTGCTTTAACTCTTCAGGTAAGAAAAAGCTATGCTAGGAGACTGAGCAAGATATAACTCAAAAGTTTATCTTAGCTGCTTGCAACTTCCATCCTGAACTGGCAATTGCTAGAACGCAAAATTAAGGTACTTATTTTCCACCTCTGATCCTTCAGCGTCAGCAACTCCCTTTGGAGCCCATCACTTAAAAGACTGGCAGCTAGTGATCTTCTGATCCATTCTTTTCCTATTTTTGCAGCATTTACACCTCTCCTTAAAATTCAAACTTATTATTTATCCTCTTATCTCCCATAGCCTCTTCTTTTGGCCATCCTACTCACCAAAAAGTATCAACGATCAACGATTCAAATGATCTCCCTTATCTGCCACAACACTGCATGAAAACTTGATTTCATACTGTAGCTTTGCTCCTGCCCACTCTTTTTGTGCAGCTCCATGAATGGTAACATTGTCCAGAGCAGCTGATGCAGTTCAGAGCAAGGCCCCTTAACCACCATGCCATGTCCTAACATCATGACTCCTCTCTTGCCGCTACAGCTTTACACCCTAGGTATTGGTTCCCTGGAGGACGTATTGTTTTCATGTTTCTATTTGTCAAGAGCCCCGTGCTTTGAAGGTACTATTAGAGGTAGGAGTCACAATATTTTGAGAGCCAGAATTGCCTTCCAGCAGCACTTGCTTAAGCACTTAGCAGAGCACGTACATTAAAAGTCAGATTTCAGCCATAGCAGCCATTTCAAGATAACCTTTGCTTTGGACAGCAATACAGTAGGCCTTGCTGTAAGTTCAAGTGTTTGTTTGGGTTTTTCTGACAGCAGCAAGACAAAATACTTGGGAAGCAGCTTTAAGCCGAATGATTTTTTTTTCCTGGGTAAAACTGCTGATGCAGCCCCAGCTCCCCCAGCCTCCCTGAAAACACTGCTGGCCATTCCTACTATATCACACAATGACTTCATAATGTAGACAAATGTCCACTGGATATTAGCCTGAGCTTGCTAACCTCATTTCCACTGTGACCCAAACCTGAATTGATCCTACTGTCTCAAGGGGTGAAAGGCTAGCATACTGCATTAACCCAAAGAAATGGAGATATTTTTCCAATTGTCTCTTGCCTGTTCAAGTTTCTCCGATTAACATGCAGCCTCTGTTTCTTGTGTTGGCCAAGGCATCACATAAATCAGTTTTGCTTTCCTGTTTTTCACAGATTGATAGTTCAGACTTCGCCACATTCCCCAGCATTATGATGCTTTCTTCCACCCCTCTGAGTGCTGCAGGCTCACAACTGGAAGACGAGATACTTCTGTATGTAACACTCACATCTCTAGCTCTACCCAAGCAGTAACACAGCTTTTTCCATCATGTCATGGGACACCAAGGAAACAACTTACGGGGAACCTGGATGAAGGTTTATAAATGAACCTGAGTCTAAATGAGTAAAGACGGACAGGATACAACGAAATTTCCCATTCTTTATTTCCTTCTTGGTTTTGCCAGCCATCTTTGCATATAAAAGGAGCCAAAGTAAATAGGTTAGAAGATTCTCCCATATCTGATAAAGCCATGGAAGAGTCAAACTGCACGCATCTTAATCTCCCTATACTACTTAAATAATAACTAGCCTTTAAATCAGGCTAAATACAAAGGTATTTGCAGTATGACCCCCATCAGTAGAGTATCTAAATAGATATACGGCTTGTGGAATATGTAAGATTGTGTTGAGCAACCTAGGAGACCCTGCTGTATTTTGTGGTAAAACTAGTCATGTCTGTCAGCCTGCGAGGAAGGAAACAAAGATGACCACTGCCCGAACTAGACAACAGGTATTAGATTTTTCTATATGCAATCACATCTGCTTTCTGCAGCAGGCTAGACTTTGGGGCATTTACCCTACAGAGAGCTAGAAAAGAAAATACTCCGCAGCACACAGATAGACAGGAAGCCCAGGCCAACTTTGCACATCTGCTACTCCATATACGCAGCTTAGTTAGGTCTTCTCTTAAGCAAGAGAATGTATCTCTGCAATCCCATTTCCATTGCACTCTGCTTTCTCCTCCCGACACTTTCACATCCCTGAGATTACTCTGTGCAAGAGTCTTTGCATTTAGACTTAACTGTCCATGTATTAAAGTAAAGCCAACAAATCACGAATATTAGACAAGGAATGATAATATAAATTTACCAGTACCTCTGGAGATGTAAGTAGAGTAGTCCCAAGGGGTGAAACTAAGAATAGCATCAAAGAGCTTGGCTAGGGTTATTGTCTTTAATGGACAAAATTGAATTGACCGCATACTGTCTGTAGTTAATGGCAAAAGTAAATTAATATACAGCAAATGACACCATGGTATGGTCAAACATTGGTGCGATTGGCTACTGACAAGTCAATGGCAGGCTGACCACAGGACAACACCAATGCAAGGACAAGCATTTAGGGAGTTCTAAGCTGCAGGACAGCAACACCACAGCTGATCCCTCTTCAGGGATAACAGCAATATCCAAAACTGTGTACTTAGCAAGTTTTGTGTATTTGGCTGAAAAATTACCTATAGAACAAAACACAGCCTTTTAAAAAAGATACTAATTTGAGCTCTCAATTTTATTTTCATTGCATGTTACTAAGCTGACTGTTTGGAAATGTTTTTATTTTGCTTTCTTAGAGAGCTACACAAACATCAAAAACTACACAATCTTCTGTTCCTTCATTTGAAAAACTGTATGTTCACACATGGTGCAGATCGGCTGCAAACACCACCACAGTTACATTCAAGTTGCCCAATGAGGTTGATCCACAGTTTTGAACTTTAAGGGACCCATCAAACCAACTGTTAGCACTCACTAAAGGGCTGTATTTGAAATCTGTGGTCTAAGTGGTGCAAGAAGCCAGGGGTTACTCTATTTGAGGTAAAAAACCTCTTTTGCTGACAGTGTCCAAAATGTTCAATGGGTCATCACACCTCCCTAAGCCTCCTGTGAAAATACAGAGAACCTAAACTCAGCAACTCATGCACTCACATCAGTTTCCTATTGTTTCCATGGCATTAAGCGTTCCAAAAATCTTTCTCAAAGCCTATATTTTTTTTTTCCTACTGAAGCAAGTACTGCTCTATGCAGCAGCCTACCTTGCCACTACAACTTCTCCAACACAAAAGTACGAGAGCACACCACATGAGCAATGAGGCTGCTGAAGTGGTCTCCCCATGCTGCCCACCAGCAGAGAGAAGCCTCCACACAAGGCATCTCTGCCAGTGCAGATGGCCAGCCGCAACTCTGACCTCAGGAAAAGCAACACAGGCATGGAACGGGTGGGGGAGTTGTTGGGGGGACAGTTGATTAAAGTCTTGAGGAATCAAATGAGAGAGGGTCCCGCATCATCATGGGCAATGGAAAGGCACTTTAATTTCAGTGCTTAAAAGCTCTTAACTAAAAAAAGCCAGGAAATTAACTCTCTCCCTTCTCATTTCTCTAGTTTTCCTCACATACTCTATAGACCTTTGGTAGTTACCCTTCACTGCCTTTTCACAAAGATTCCGTTTCAGTTGTATCTTACCAGCTTATGTATAGGACCCAATTTTTGCACTCCCGACAAAAAAAAAACCAAGATCATGAGAAGGTACAAACTTGGAACCATGCTTCTACTTGTAAAATTAGATGATTTACAGAATGTGAAGATTTGGCCCTAAAAGATTCACTTCATACTTAACATTCCCATCTCCCCTTTTTTCAGTGGAGTTATATACACACAAGGTTTAAGCTCCACACTTAAAAAAGCCACCAGCTTTCATTAACCACTACATATACCACCTGTATGTCCAGGCTCTACTACATAGAACATTGGAGCTGGTTTTTACTAGAGATGAAGTCACTAGAATAATATAAATAAAGTCAGAGCCCCTTGGTACCCACAGCCCTTTCTGAGTCTTTACTTACTAGATCACCTTGGAAAGCCACTTAAAGCATCCAGGGAAGTTAAAGCAGTGTTCTAGCTGTAATCTCTAATACCTTGTTCCAGCCACCACAACCTCAGAGGAATGCAGCTAGTGTCAAAGATTTAATGCTTTTTCACATTAGTGATGTCAGCACAAAATGGCCATCTTCTCTGAATAATTTATCTCCCTGCTGCATAATTTTCTTATCTCTTTTTCCCTTTTGGCTTTTTACTGTAGATGGGAAGGCAAGTGGCTGTTAGTCCTCAAAAAAACCCCATGAAGCATCCTTCCCATCAATCAATTAAAAAACACTTACCTTACACTCAACATGATTTATTTCTTGTTAATACAATTGTCTCACTATATCCTTCTATTATTATACCCTTAATTCCATTAGCCATTCACTTAATGCTCTCTTTAAAGCTGACCCCAGTCTGGGGAGAAGAGAAAGAAAAGTTCGTCTAATAGTGGCAATGCCAATAAAATTCTGAAGCTCTTCTCTTAAAATCCTGTAGGTCACAGGAAAGACAGTACAGAACATATCCTGCTTGCTCTACTGGATAATATTTATTTTTCATTCATTTTCAACTATACGGTTTGTTGGCTCCACGCTATTTGTATTTTCATATTTCACTATCTGCTGTACCCTTCCTTCCAACACGGCAACTTTGGCAGGGAAGGGAACCCTTTACCCATTCCTCCTCTAACAAATACAACTCTGGTTTGCAAAAAGGTGAGGCTAACAGAGCACCTCATCACAGCTCTCATGGCAGAGCGCCTGGTCACGTACTTCTCAGTGAGCCAACATTCCCATTAAAGCCTTGGCAATTCTTGGCCAAGAAACATTGGCTTATTCCTCAGGTAAATTCAGCGCCTGTCACCCTCCTGCCCACCAGGCAATGCTTAAAGACAATGCATTTACTGCTGGGGGAGTGCTCTGATACAACACCTAACTACAGAATCCTTACCAGGCAGGCTAAGGTTACCAAAGTATGTTGCTTACATGACTGACAGCATCTTCTGTCAAATAAAGTTCACAGCTTTTAAGAGGTACATAACCATCAGATCAATTCTTGGGCCTGAGAGAGCTTGCCAGGGCTCAACCACAAAAGACAAATCCATTGGTAACAGGTTGGTAGTTTGCTTTCCTGATGACTCCCCCCCAGCCATTTTCTACATCCAGGTAAATATTCAGCCAAGCCTCCCTCCCTGCGCACAGAGAAAAGTCCATAAATACCACGGCAGTCCTGAAGGCAGTTCTCACTGCTTGCTGCAGCACCAAGCTAAAGTGCTGAGTTTTCTTCTCCACTGGAAGTCAGATACGCTGTTCCATGTACCCAGTCATATTATTCTAGATATATTTAAGCCATATGGCACTTTGTGATCACAGTACAGTTACAAAACTACTTAGATCAAATGAGTGTCATGGGTAGCATCACTGCTTAACTAATGAGATTCAGATTGCACCTGAATACATACACAAACTGAACCTGACTGCATACATCATTGCCATATACTTTTCCAAATAGCAGCCACGTCTAGCTAGTAACACCAGATCCCTTCATCCGGTATCGCTGACAGATCATCAGGCACAAGGGTCACCACACGGATGGCATCAGCCACATTGAGCAGTAAGTTCCACTTCCTAAGCAGTAAGTTCTCAAAGCAGAAGGCAGACCACCTTTTCTCATGTTGAATTGTCACCGTAGGAGTCATCTACATTCAGCAGACCAGACCCCTCCTTAAGCAGCTCAGTCCAACAAAATACAGTTCTCATCTGGGCAGCTCCTCGTTCATAATGGCAGAGCCAGGCCAGAAAACTCAAATAAGCACCCTGTGTTCCACCCGCTGACCAGCAGTAGCTATGATGAAAGGTTGAAGGACCTTTAGGAAAATCTAAAGCACACTAATTCTTGTGGATTGATTGTTCCAGGATCATTATGCTTTCTTAACATCTTCCAGGCAATTAGTCTTTTCTCTATGTTTGAACTCTTTCCCTCACTTTTGTTTTTAATTAGAGTAATATTATTAAGACTATGAAATATTTCCTACCTTCCTCAGTGCACACGCACACAGAGATGGATCTGTGCCAAAGGATTAGTGTTTGGATGCTACACTGGTATCAGCAGAGATCAGGACCTCAGATTTTGGCTCAACCCCTTCAGGCAGTGGCCCAATGGTAGGTTTCAACTGCTGAATCCTGAATCCTTCGGTTGCACGCAAGACCTTCATTGATACTACTGCCGCAAAACCCAAAGCAGTTTGCAAGCTGCACAAATTACAGCTTTATTTTCTTTTCCTTTTTTGGTATGTAAGAAGGAGCATTAATTCTTATGCATTCACAAGCACAGCACACATTCCATGAGTTCAGCTGAAGCCAAGTCCATAGGAAGGGATAAGATCATGCTCCCATCTCCAGGGGAACCACGATGTCAACTCTTGCCTGCCACAGCATCATGATGATACTGCGCAGAACTAAAGGAACTGAAAAAAATATTTATACTGAGCATAAAAATATTAATCTTCCACAAAACTTACACATGCTACCAGGGGACAAGGCGTCCTCAAAGCAGCAAAATGTGCCCAAGCAAGAGCTGCCCTCAGAAGTTGTTTCTTCTCTAATCGCTTTTTTTGTTCCACCTGTATCACTAGAAATTTAGCTGGTGTTGCCAGTAAAAACATACAGGTTTCAGGTTTTGGTGTCATTTTTCCTGACATGCTTTTTATTACTATCATGATCATTGACAGCAATTCAAGAGCAGAATGCTTTTCTTGGTTTGGGGTAGCGCTCCGCATATTTACCAGCTTTCAAAACTAACAAAATGATGAGAAGCAAATGTCTTTCCTGACACTTGAAGAAGCTCCAAGGTGTTTAAAACAGAACTGCTAAGGAGACCACACAATACACAAGCACCGTGCCATTAGCATTGGCACCCATCAGCTGAACCCTACACACTGCACTGGATTTTCCTTTACCTTGGGAGTTTACTCCTCATTTCCCTCTGAAAATTCCTCACTATAACAGTGTCTATTTCATGAAAGGAACTAACAGCAGAAAGCGTGTCTATGCATGCCTCTCCTCATATCTGGTATGTGCGACGGTCCGGTAGGTGTGTTCCACTACACCTTGTTGGCATGTTAGGCAGCAGCAAAGCGGTCGCAAAATAAATGGAATTCCAATTTGTTATTGATTTACTTTCAAACTTAATAAATGGCCCTAGTGTTGATAATTACCAAACCTCCATCCAAATAAAACCATGACACTTCATAAATATCCAATAGAGCTAGATCTACACATGTCCCATTTTCCCCAGTATTTATAAATATATACCTTTAACACTGAATCTTCTGTTAGGAAATGTCATCTCGGTCATACCCAGATGTTTGATTTTAAACATGAATCTTTCCTGCTTTGACTAATTCAAACAAACACCCCTCTTACTGTAGGCCCCACACATAAACAACATTCTACCACACGCATTCCTATTAGAAGTTAGAGAAATAAAAGATGAAAAAAAAGTATCAATTCCCATGGTAATCCGATTGCTCTAGTGGCCTCTTTCATAGGCTAACCCTATACCAGCCAGATCAGTATATCTACACAGTCGGGGAAGCAATGAGCAACATCACTAAGGAGACAGCTTCTCATCTAACATACCATAGAGCAATGTTTTGTGCCAGCTAAGGAACTCAGATTTTCCCGTGTTCTATTTAGCCTCATTATTTCTCAAGAGTACATAGAGCAGTTCTCCCTTGTCCTAGATGTTCAGAACACTCCTTGGGTACTTAAAAGGTTTGACCATGTCCCCTCTGCATGCCCAGAGGGCACGATGCCCCACAGTCTAAAGCCCTAGCTTTGGCTTGGTTTGAGACCTAGCTTATGCGAAAAGCAGCACATCTGCCATCTGCTCCTTTCAGCTAGCCCAGAAAGACAGACAAAATTTTAAACCACACAGCTTGATACCACCACTGGGGCATTTGTTAGAGTAGGCAGACCCCTGAAGGTTGAAGGTAGAAGGCTGCTGGTGCCCCCCTTCTCTGCAAGGAAAGCATGTCTTTTGGCCATTATTGAAACCCAGATCTCTCAGGCTAATAAACATGGGAACTGGACTGATCTTTGTACAGCCCGCCTACGGTGCTTTATTGTTTAGACTGAACTGCTTTAACAGTAGGGGGAAAAACTTTAGATATGTGGTGAAGAGGAAACAGTGTAGAAAAAAAAATGGTAGTTTCTTTCCACACAACATGAGACTTTCCTGTACTATCACAGCAAAATGAAAAGGCATTTCTTCTGCCTGATCAGTCATAACATTTAAACCACAGAGCTAGCCATGAAATCCTATGCATCATTTAGATCTTTGATGCTGAACTGACTTCATAGTAAAAATGTCTTGGCAGGGCTAAAGCACCTGCTGTCCAAGGGAAACACTGATTAAAGGGGTGGGTGGTGGGTTTTTTTTTTTAAAGAGTTCTTGTTCACTTTCACAAAACCACATTACAATAATCCCTGAGTTATAGCTCTGATGAGTAATTACTCCTGCAGCGTGGTTAGAGAACTGCTACTCAAAATCCTCATTAAAACCCTTATGTATTTCTCCTGCATTTGCCTTTCAGCTATTATCAATTACACCGATCCATGTATAAATATACACTTTCCTCCTTGATGATTATCCCTATTTCTCCTTCCTGATTCATTCAGTAAGGCCACAGTTCAATGCTTTTGAGGCCACAATGGCCTCTATGGGAATTAAGTCTGACGTCAGAAATACTGAATTGTGGCTTCAGTGAATGAATTAAATGGGGAGAGGGGAGGAATATCACACTGAATATCATTGAGAGCACTCCTACTCACATAGCCAACGGTAAACTATTTACCATGGAATGAAATAAGGACCTCACTTTAAGTAGAGCTCAGTAAAATTAATTCTATCATTTGGGACAAGTTCTTTTGCCATTGCTTTAAGAAGGAGTGCAAAGTTACACTTGCAGTGCAGCTTTCTTTCCCTTGTGTCAGTGTTTATACAGTGGGATCTCCTGTCCAGTGGGAGAAGCTATTAGGTTTTGTTGAGTTCACCTGTAGCCTAATAGGGTCAAAACCTATAAGCACTGCCCAGGAGACTGTCTTTTGCTTTCTGAAGATAAATGTATTCAAAGATGATGCAGCTGATCATTGTAAACAAAAATATTGATGAGCATCAGACTCATTTCCAGCAGTCTGAATTAAAATTAAGCTTGTTAGTCCTCAATTTGTTGTCTCAGTTCTCAGCTTCTTACTGAGAGAAGGCTGGGAGAGAAACACCAGTATTACCACCTACTTTGGAAAGCTATGCCAGGATGAATGGATCTTCAAAGGTAGAAATATTAAGACTAAAGTTCTTTCAGCTTCCCTCTACCTGAGGCAGTGGCAATGGATGAGTAGTATCCATGATCAGTAGCATACTGATTAAGCAAAGGAGAGAAGAAGAAAGAGCCAGGATATTTGGGAGCTGGAAGAGAATATAGAGGCACAAGCCTCAAGAATGGGCAGAAATGAGTCACAAAAACAGGGAAATGCAAAGCCTTTGCAAGTTTGAGACAACCCCAAACTCTTAGAAGAAGTTAATCTAAATCTAAGCAGCCTCTTACTCTGCTGGTTTTAGTCAACTTATGCAACTTCCTTAAAGCTTCCTTGGCCTTCCCACCTTCTCTTTGGAGCAGAGGTAAGGGATTGGTGTTGGGTTCCACTACCTTCTTATTTCCTCTGTTTCTCAGAGGGGAGGTTAAGACCTGCTTTCACAACAGAGCATTAGTGGGGTCATCACCTGCACAAGTACTATCTTTCCTTGCATCTCTGATAAGGACCTTGGCAGTATTAAACACTTAACTCAGTGTCCCGGCTGCCCAAGAAGCTGGTCTGATACAGCCCCCATTTAAAGAGCAAAACACTATGAGTTTAAGAGGCTCCAGTTGCTATGCAAACATTTAAGGTCATTCCCTAATTGAAAGAGCAAAACAGCCCAGCTTGAAGAACTGTATCTGGATACAAAACATTATCTAGAAAATTCTCCTCCCTTTCCATTAACCCTACAAAACAGCCCAGTAGTATATACACTATGAAAGGGTGCCCCTCTGAGGCACATAAGAAAATGTATATGCACTTGTTCTATTCTTTGCATAAAGGCATCTATTGTCAGCACAAAATACACTGGAAAAATCCTCCATGAACTAAGCGTCCTCCCCAAGGGCTATCAGTTTTAGACAACAGCTCGCAGCAAGGAACAGTTGCAGCATTGATGAAACACTACAGGAGAAGCAAAATCATGTGATTTTTCACTTTGCAGAGAAAAATCAGTCAGATTATGAGGATGAAAGACTCAAACCTTGAGGTTAAATGGAAGTTGGTAAATACACAATTATTCAGTGTGTCTTCATTATAAATATGGTTGCAGTCAGTGAACCCAGGCTTAGGGCACTACTTTGTTGATGAAGAGGCTGTTGCAGAAAGGGGTCAGCTCAGCAGTAATGAATCTTTATTTCACCAGTGCTAAGCAAGAACCAAGATATGCTACATCCAGAGGGCGGAGGTGGAAGGGACAGATAAGAATAAAAAAGCACAAGAGGATCCACGTAGCAGCACAGGGTTTACACAAATCACACTGCTCATGCACCTCTGGTGAGTTAAATTCTTATCATGGAGTGGATCATCAAGTTTCCCTAGTATCTTATCCTATGAGCAGTAACAATTTTTTCAGTTATTATTACTGCCTCAAATGACACTTCACTAAATATCTAAACTGCTTTATAAAGTCAGCAAGCATTAAAAATACTCTTGGAAGGTCAGGTAACCTTCTCTTATATATCAAAGAATAAGCATGTTAGTTATTCAGACATAGACATGAGAAGTACATTGTATCGGTGTCAGAGCAGACTGGGTTTGAGATCCACTCACCATACAGTAATTAAACTTGCATGGGTTTAGGGATATAGAAAAATGCAAAACGCCTCATGGCAACAAAGTGTTACTGGCACTGAGTACAGGAGTTAAGTCTATGACACTCAGTATAGTGGCTTTCTAGGGATATCCCATGTGCACACACATATTTATCTGTTTCAGAGAACATGTTATAGCCATCTAATTTACCAACAGACAAATTTCTCTAACATATAGTTCAAGAAGTTTCTTTTCTACTTTGTCCAAAAACTGTACAAGTCTAACACCTTAATAACTCTTAAACACCCTTTGAAATGTCTGGGACATACATTCAGTAAGAGCAAAACCAGCATGTTATGGCTCACTCAGAAAACTCATTTCAGCACCTTATCAACCAAAATCTCTACCTGAGCATAAGTTAGCCAAAGAAACAAGCAATGAATTTGAAGGGGAGGTAAGCTGTGCCATAGAAAACCATCAGCTCACAAGTCATTCCACAGAAGAGAATACATTTGATTCACAGTAAGACCCTCAAAGATGAAAGTTAACAATTCAGTCTTAAATTGCTCTCAATATTACTCAGCTGCAATACTCAAAAACCAAATGTCTATCCAAAAAGAAGCATGAGGGTTTAAAACAGTAGAAAAGCAGTTTATTTCCCTCCTCTTCTATTTTTCAAGCCAAAAAAAAAAAATTACTTAACTTTGAAGCTTTTCCTCAAAAATAACACAGTTATCACTTCTTGAAAAGTGAAATCTGAGTTTAACACTGCTCTTCAAATCCACCTTTTTACTTCAGCATTATGGAACACAACCAGCATTAGAAAATTTGCAATGGGACACCAATACTTAGCAACATTTGGACTTAAAAAAAAATAATCACTTTTCCAAATCAGATTTGAAGTTGTGACTGAACTATGAAGGGACCCTACCTAATACCTACATCCAAAATAAACAGCAGTATAAGCAACGAAGTCATAGATACAATTTCTCCATATAACACACTTTCTGCCTATGCCAGGTCCCACTATGCATGACTATTTGAAATCTTCCTAAGCAAGAGGAAAAAGGCAAAGCTACAGGAGTGGGGAAAAAAAACCAAAACAAAACACCAAAACACCACAAAACAAACCCCCAAAAATCCACCCAGGCATTTTCCCAACAGGGAGATTGTTTATTTAATGGAATGTGTGGCTTCCGCTGCTCTGTCTCGTAATACAAACCCGGCTTGAGGAGTCACAGCCTTCATGGCCAAGGCGGCTGACGCACAGCCCTACTTGCCTGTTTGCATCACGAGTGTGTGCATCCCTGTTCTTAGAGAGAAATGCCTCCTAGGATATTCAAATACACAAAATACCAAGCTGCAGCTACAAATCAATAAGCAGAGCATTGCTATTAGATTTTATTTACAAGGTAAATAACCATAACCTGATCAAACAGGTAAGATCATAGGGAAACACTGAAAATATTTACTCTATGAAATAGGCAAGCAATCCACACAGGATGATTTCAGAGAAATGCGTTAAGAATGAGACCTGTTTATTAGCTCACAGCTTTCATCAGATCTTTCAGTCTGAGGAAGTCTTGGTCATAGCCCTCACTGGCTGAGCAGCAGGTAACAGAAACGAGGACTGGTGCATTGCAGGACAGAGCCTGGAGCTCAGAGCAGTTGGGTAGACCCTGGCTCTCCGATGGGGAGTGCACACACAGCCAGTGCCCAGGGCACTTCTCAGGCTGTCATCAGGACAGCCTTAGAGTTTCCTTTCAGGATGGGTTTTTCTTTGACTTTTTTTGAAGATGGGGTTTAATTACACTAAAGATGGGCTGTTGGAGTTGTCCTTTTTTAAAAAAAAAAACTTTCTGCTTGCTTACCTCAAAGTGAAAGGAGCATGTACATCATCTTATGCACCTGACAAGATTTTGGCTAACCTCTGAAGACCCAGGACACCAGCTGTATTCACTCCTCCCCTGTCCCTACATACATTCAGGTGCTCCTTTTTTCAGTCAGAAATGCTGCCAGAGAAATAACCTCTAGTTAATAAAACGTGAGGAAGACCCTGTCATTTGCAGCACAAACTTGGACAAAGCAACAGATCCCTAGGACAGTCACAAACTGCGCTGGAAATTAAACGTAATGAAGACCATCAACAACAGCATTTTCTAGCTAGCCTTCACAAGAGGTGGAGCAGATTGTGCAAGCAAAGGAGATCTTACTCACAGCTCCCATTGGGCCTGAAGACTACGTGCTGGTGTGGTGAAACATATAGGCTATAACTGAGTCAAACCGAATTGATGCAATAAAGAGTCTTTCTATTACCACACACAGTATGATAATGCCATTTAGAAACTGCTCAAAAGTATCACATGAACCAAAATGTTAGCCTGTTTCATAGATAAATAAATGGCAGCTGTATCACCACCTGAAGCTCTGTTAGCAGTTTCAGTAGCAAAAAGGAGTTGCAGTAATGGGTCTAAGGAACCTACAGCAACTTCACAACAGGATGACTGTCCCAGCATTGCTCTGTATGACTGAAAAAGCTCAGTATAATTGTACACTAACTAGCAGAGACACTTGAACTAAAGCTGTGGCTGCACTGTCTTTGTGTAAGAATTCCTCAAACAGATTTTTTGAGTGCTATTTACATTTGTCTCCTTTGTCAAGCCTAAATAAAACTTAAGAGCTCTAGAAATTCATCAATACCAAATATCATCTGTGAGATTCTAAATATTTTTAACACTTATTAGCTCAACTGAAAATTACATTAGCAAAATATTTGGCGGTACCTGTTAGAGCAGCAGGAGCAAGGCTGCCCACCCGCCCAGGCCAGGCAATCCAGGAGCCAGAGAAGACCACAGCACTCAAAAGAAGAGAGAAGAGCAGGTTGGCAACAGCACCTAAAGTCAGCCACAGCCCAGCAATCTTCAAAAAAGTCTTGACCAACAAGGCACTCAAGTAAGGAACACAAGATGCTTCAGAAAAGAGTCAAACTTCTTGACTTGAGCTTAAATAGGAGTCCCAAGCCCATGGAACGGAGAGTCTGAGGTCAAGGCAGGTGAGCCTGCTCAGGGCAATTAAGGCTCCAGGTGTCCTCAGGGCCTGCCAGAGCTCTGCTCAGACACAAATGATCAAATTAATCTCAGCTGGCCTTTGAGTGAGTCCCTGCTACCAGGGGGAACTGCAGTCAGTCATTTAAAACGCGTCAGACAAATCACTATCTACAAGTTTCTCTTCACTGACTCTAAAAGGCAGCTAAGGAGATACAGGGACATATAAGTTCTGCAGAGGTGAATCCCTCCCAGTGACATGTATGCTATAGAGAGTCCTAGTCCAGGCTCAGGAACAAACAAGGGAGGCAGCTGGAACCTGAACTGTCTGGGAACCCATTTGTTTCTTACATGTTGCTGTATGCTTTTAAAAGCATTTTCCTTTTTCAGGAAGCTGCTGTTTCCATAAGTCCCATACGATGACATAAGGAAAACCATGTGAGGTTTTTCCTGACTTAAACAACATGTTTACAGTTGTTGCCCAAGAGCTTCTATTTTTGCAGACCTGCAAAACGGCTGGGCTGGGAGCTATTTCTTGGTGCGTGGACTTTTAGCAAGAAATTATTCCAAAACGTATATTCTTGTCATTTTGTCATGACTTCAAATGCATGGTGTGGTTCGTTCATACTAGGAAGGCTCCCTATGTTGGACTGAACAAAATAGGGGTTGTTTAAGAGCTAGAAATAGCTGTAAATTGTGATCATCTAAATGGGAGTATCATTTCATAAAATGCTTTTTATGTGAACCCTCTTTCACAATCCAGTTAGGTAAGTTGTTATGGCCACTGTATATTTTCAGCAGTTGTACCTCTAACTTAAAAATAATGGTGCTGTATTGACCACAAGATAACCCTTCTTCATTATGAGTAACATCAGAGAATATATCTTTCACACGTTTTTGCTTTATTCAACAGTTTTTGGTGTGCCTGACCTTATTCTATTAAAGTTAAGCAGAATTAATTAAAGCCACAAGCTTTTTTTTTTTTCTTACTGCAACACATTTTGCTTAAAAAAATAATGTATCACTCCCTGATTAATTTTTCATGACTTAAATTATTACCTTTTCCCCATGGTTGTCATTGTTCCATATTCTTTTTTATGAGCCACTATTTTTTTCAAGTATAAATTTGAACCTGCTTTACTAATGTGAACAGCTGTTAGGCTTATATAGCCAAGGCAGGGCTCCCAGCAGCCTCGAGCTGAAAGTTTGGCACCGAGACCAAAAGGCTACGGCTTTACAGCAAGATCATTCCGCACGCTACAGTGTGTGTCATGGGGTGGAGGGAGACATTTGGAGCCTGCTGGACCAAAAAGCCAGCATTTGACTGATGTTTGCTCTCCTTGTTCAGTTCCTTAGACTTACCAGGTTCACGTATCAAGAAGGAGTTATTTTAAAAGAAGCAGAACAAAATAGGACATTTATATACAGTAGCTTGCACTGACACTGGCCATCTGAGTTTGAAAGCCTTCATCCAGTTGAAACCACAGCCTCCAGTTCCTTTTTGGCTCTGCTTTTCCTACTACCAGGAAAAAAAAATTGTTACTTCTCCATTGTATTTAAAATTGTTCCACCACAATCACTGAAGCGGTCAGCTATGTTCACCCCATACTGATGCAAGGGCTGGAGCACCTCTCCTATGAGGACAGGCTGAGAGAGTTGAGGTTGTCCAGCCTGGAGAAGAGAAGGCTGCAGGGAGACCTGATTGCAGCCTTTCAGTACTTAAAGGGAGCCTATAGGAAAGATGGGGACAATCATTTTAGCAGGGCCTGTAGTGATATGACAAGGGGTAAGGGTTTTAAACTAAAACAGGGTAGTTTTAGACTAGATAGAAGGAAGAAATTCTTTACAATGAGGGTGGTGAAACAGTGGAATGGGTTGCCCAGAGAGGTGGTGGAGGCCCCAACCCTGGAAACATTCAAGGCCAGGTTGGATGGCACTCTGAGCAACCTGATCAAGCTAAAGGTGTCCCTGCTCACTGCAGGGTGGTTGCGCTAGATGACCTCTGGGGGTCCCTTCCAACCCAAAACATTATATGATTCTATGATATATAGTTGTGCAGTACCTATCTCATAGCCATGTCAGTCACAAGCTGGTAGCTTGTGTCCTCATGCGTACTGACTAGCTCTTTTCATACACCTGAATGATATTTGGTTTATAATGTTATTGCAACTGGGCTGCTGTAAAGGAACAAGCAATACAGGGCATGTAGGAAGAGTCACAGCTGTTAACAGACCCACAGGTATAAATGGGGAGTAGAGAGATGAGATTTCAAGATATTCTTCAGGTCCTCTGGCCCCAGGCATATTTCAGGCTTCAAAGCAGCTCAGATCACATGTGTTTGATCTCATTTGTATATGTACTCGTGTGTCTCAAATTGCAATAGCCTGTGTTTCCACATGCACTATTCCTATTGTAGGGCATTGCTTAGATTTGTGAAGACAAGGTATGCCACAGATTACGGGACATATGGAAACACCATGCATGGATGTTGCGTGAATGGCTTCTGGCTGGTTTCATCACTTGCCTATAAAGTCTTTAATTGTGCCCGAATCACATGTGTTTGTAGAGTTTAGACAGCTGAGGCAGGGAGAGACTTTCAGTGACTCTCCTCATGAGTCTGTGTATGCGAATACTGGAAAAATGGGATTTATATCTCAGACCCCACTTACTACAGTGAAGGAAGATGTGTTGCTTCCTAATGCTCAGAGAATACCCCTCTGAATTCTGGGGACAAATGTAGAATTCCTCATAAGTAATTACAGCAATTCTCTGTAGTTCTAAGAGGTACAATGAAGTTAGATAACTATGTGTCAAGAAAATATGGAGGACGGTATCGGTTCACAGAGCAGACTAGATGAAACTGAGCTAGCATTGAATTTACAAAACCTTAAAGGAAATGTGCGACGGGAAAAACATTTCCCTAATCCTAAAATCTTTGTGAAGTCCCAGTATCGTCTCTAACCTGACACAATCCCCTGCTAGCTCTTTGCCAGATTTCCTCTACCGCAATTTAGATGTGCTTGTTGTGTAGTTTCATCCAGAACCTAACTCTTTGCCTGCCAGTAAAACTTGCACCAATTTCTGCAGCATGCAATGTAGGTTCCAGCCTATCAAATTTCCACGGGATGGTAATGTCTTCTAAACACCGTCACCAAGATGTTTAATAGGGAAAAGCTCGGTATCCAGCTATCTGTTCCTGAAGCCATGCTTTCCTTCTGCTTGCTAGTGCTACCTTCATTTCTGCATCGTTGACACAGGATGTTGCCGTTCCTTGGCAATGCACGAAAAGCAGCAGACAAACTAACAAAGCTAGAAGTGCAATAGTGAAAAAAGTATTAAAAACCTGCTTGTTTTTTCCAGGCTTTCATGGCAGGCTTGAAATCCTTACGTAGTTCCCCACCGATTCTTCCCTAGATTATTTGTAGCACAGATAATATGTTTGAAATTAAAATGCTGGGAGAGGAGGAGAGTGTGGTGGTTGATTTTTATAAGCAAAAAGGTCTGGAGTCAGAAGTGAAGCAGTTAAAGTAGCAGCAGCATGTTTACTAAGCCATTTGAAGTTGATAGCCCACACGGCCTGGCTTTTTTCTCTATCTTCGTAAACTGCAGTGAATTGATGGAATGACCTGGACTTGATCTTCAGGGCAATATGTCTGATGGCACTGCTGGATTGATAAATTGATTCAAAACTATTACCATGGTGAAAAAGCAATAAGGTCATAAAAATTGCATCAGCTGGCTAAGTAAATCCTGGCATTTCATGACAAGTAATGCAGAAGAATCGCAAGAGGATCTGGGCATGAGGCTGAATGAGTGAGCGAGAAATGACTTTGAAGAGCTCATCATCTCCGATCTATTCTTCCTGCCAGCGATTCATGCCTTCGCATAGTGCCACTTCATTATGGGGAAATAACTGTACACTTCTAGCATATTCCTGGCCGTCCCTGGCGGCCCCTGGAGGACCCTTAGCTGGTTAATACCTCATCATGGGCTTCATTGAACACTTTAATCTGCACTTGTGTGATCAATAGAATCCTGGTGTAAATTAAAAGGACAATTTCATGTAATCAAGCCTGTTAATGCTCATTTTGAAAACCATTATTTGTGGAAGCATTTAGGAGAAAATTACAAAGCGACAGGCTGATGCACTCGGAGCCGATTCAAAAGGAGGTCTTTTTTGTGACTCTGTGTGTGTAGATGGTGGGGGCCATCAGCAAATGGATTGCTGTGCTGGGTGGGGGGAAGGGGGCAGGAGGAGACAGAGGGGTAGCAAGAGAAGCAGTCCAGCAGGAATATGCGTCTGCCTGTTTGCCTTCATGCGGGGATGAAAATGAAATTTTCCAGTGTTCTATTTCTGTGGCAAATTCAATTACTGTGGGGACTTGTTCAAAGCGGTGTAACTTCCAAGAGGCAGAAATTGAAAACCTGGCAGCTAATGAAACGGCAAATCACTAGTAAGTTCAGACAGGGGCTGTCAGTCAGATCAAACACCTCGAGAAAAACAGCTGCTTCCTTCTAGTTTTCAACAGGCAGCCTTTCCCCCTGCAACGCACACACCCCCGCCCCTTGAAAAAGCAAAACAAAACTTTCTAGTGCAGCACTGCCATTCTTTTCCTGAAATTAATCATCAGTGTCACGTGCCGCTTATTCCAAAGGCTGCGTAAGCCCGCTCCATCCAGGAAGGCAAATCCTGCTCTTACTGGGTAACTTGATGTTGGTTTTAAGCAGATGAATGAGAATAACACTTGCCCAAAGCCCTAAGCTGCACACTCATCTGAGTAGTTCCAGTCTGTGCGCCTGTGTCCATAGCACTGCAACCTCACATGTTCCCTGTTGTTCAGAAGATGACAGTTTTGCACCTTTGGGAATAGAGAGATAGGAAAACACAGAACACTTTTCAACTATTTCAAAGCGTACTGCATGGCCTCAGCTGGCCAGTGCTGGCTGAAAGATAGGTGTCACTTGGCTAACGTCTACTGAATACATCGACCTGCCACTTTGCCTTCTCTACATCTAGTGTATGGGTCCACCAGCAACCAAGTCACACTTTGAGGATGAAGTTCAATGCAGCAGCACAGCCTAGGCCCCGCAACACTTTAAATGCTTCTCACTTGCACCCTCTGTACACAGAATCATACATTATTAAGATCTTTACTCTTCTGTAAAATCCTGTCCCTCTTCATTTTTCTCTCAATTCTGGAACAGACTAGACTCTGTTGGTTTGTTCTTTTCATCTAGAAGAGCTTCCTCAATGAGTTCAGCAACGGTGATAGCAGAAGATGCTGTTATAGACCCCATTCTGAACTCAATTCCAAAACCACAACTGGTTCCCAAGCAGTGGAAACTAGAAACTCACAAACCTTCCAGGATGCCCTTCTGTGCAGTCCTTTCAGAAGTCTCTCCTTACCAATATTGATTGTTTCCTCAACAAGACATGCATTTATCGCCAGTTACCCGTACCTCTGCTGTCGGTGAATAGCCATTCATCACCCAATCTCTTCTGAAATAAGACATTGAACTGAATGCAATACATTTGACTAAATATCAGACAGCCACTTGCAGTGCCATCAAAGGGGAACAGAAATTCTAAATTCTGGATAAATAGACTGCAGTATACAAAACTTGAAAGTGCAAGGAGCTAAACTACACTTTACACCTCTACTCACTTCGGTGTAAGTGAAAAAAACTGGTAAACAAGAGCCCTTGCCTTTCATAAAGGGCTGGCTCCTCCCTGTCTCATGTGGTAAAGGCCATACACAATCTGACCTTCTGTTTCTGGTATAGATTGATCCTAATGTCAAGATAAGAGTGAGCACCACATCTCTCCTTTGGTCACTGTTGATGGTGAGTACCATTTGGGTTCTTCCATGGGAAAGATGCTTGTAAACACAACTGCCATGTGTCATGCTCATTTGTTGCATGTCTTCTTGTGCCACTTTCCTCAATGAAGTCATTCAAACTTCAGACACCCCCTTTGTTGCCATCCAAGCTATTTGGTTCAAAGGCCCTGGTTTTATTTCTCTTCTGGAAGGGGCCAGCTTAATAAAAAGAAAAGATGGATGAAAATGGGTGAAAGAGGTTTGGGGAGTTGGACTTAAATATACAGTATGTAAACATATTTATTTCTATATAGCCACTAATAATGTGGTGCTTCTGCTACTTATTTTTATCTCGTGGTCTGTTTTGGAATAAAGATCTTTTCACTCCTCCAAAACTAAGAAAGCAAGAGCACTAAGTCTTGGTTAACGAGGCTAATCGGCAGAAGGCATCCTGTGAACTTGACAGAAGTTTTTCATTGTCTGTGAAAATTTGTGTTGGCTGTGCAGAGAGAAGTTCAAGTTCAGCATATTTATTTTGAGAAAGACTACAGAAAATGAAAGGAAGTGGGAACGACATGAGTGAAGAGAGCAGAATTTGACCCTACACATTTAGGAAAGGAAGTCTTCAAACTGATTTGGAAGTAGCAAAGATGTCTTGTGCTAATGAGAACTTAGATTTTATCTTTAGAAGTTTTACCAAAAGTTGCCTAAGAAAGTAATATGGCTCTGATTTTCCCTTGTCCTGCATAGTTGTAAAAGCCAATACAAGAAACAAACTAGGTATGAAATGTTACATGCACTAATAATGTTTTTTGCCTAGAAATATTATTTTTGGTTATTACTGTTAATTAACTTGTTTCCTGAAGAAACAAAACTTGCAGTTGTGCTATCTGTCTGTCTTTATGTCCCTCCCCAACAATTTTTCAACCCAAGAATGCCTTCTGACCAGCTCCAATGGGCAGAAAGAGCTCTTCACAATATAGAATTCCCACAGCCTTAGGAAAATGGGTGGCCAGAGAGAGGAGAGAGAGCGCACAAGCCTCTGTCAGTGCCCCAGTAGAGATCAAAGCTGCAACATAAACTCACCATCAGGGACACAAATGCTCTTGGACTCCTTTCAGAGACTCCACACAGAAGCACATTCTTGAGAGACCCACACAGAGCCAGACTTTATCAGCTCCCCTGTTAAAGGAACTGCTTGTTCCACCCCTGCGGTTCTGACAGTAGTAACCCTAAATGACTTCTACACCCAAAAAGCTGTGGTTACAGAAAACAGGCAAGAAGGTGGGGGGATCAAAGCACTTGCACTTGGAAGTGATATAATGCTAGGGCAGTTTCCACTGTACTGCTGGTGAGCCCATTTGCATTACAAGGCACTTTTTCACTGCAGTTGATGTCAAGGAGCTGAAAAAATGAAAATCAGAATAATCCAACGGAAAAATTCACTGTGTGCCTTCTGGCTTTCCTGGCTATATTCGAGCAGAAGCTACCTGTTCACATTAATGCCATGTTCCACCCACTTGATCAAAGTACTAGGTGCCAACAACCTCAAAGGCAAGCAGAGGGTCATCAGAGTTGCTGCAGAACTGCTTTTGTCTAAGGTAGTTTAGCACAGGATCATTTTAAGTATGCATTGCGCAAAATTTATGATGTAGAAACAAATGTGGGTTTTTTTCACCCTCAGTCACAGGCTTGATTTTGAAACTGGCTCCACCCAAGCTGACTCTGAGTCTCCAGCAGAGCTTTGCTGAAATCAGCAGAGTTCTGCATAGGAGATGGCAGTTCAGCTTCGACTGCAAGACTGGGGCTGAAACTCACGTAAAGGAAGAGAGAAAAATAGTGACTCTTAAAACATGTGATTAAGTCTAAGCATTTACTGGATAATAAATTATTTGCTAAAACTCTAAGACGAACTGGAGCCTTATCAGGATTTTACTGTTAATTCAATCATTCTGGAGTTCTTGATGTTAAGTTAATTAATTGTTGTTGGCATAATTATAAAATATCTTCAGTTTTATAATGGGTATAAAGTTCTGAAATATAAATTGAAGATACCTCACATTTTTAATAGTTGCTCCTTAACCTTTAAGGCATTTAGTTTTGTGTGGTCAATGAAGTCAATGTGAGCTTTTTTCTATCACATAGAGGATGTTATCTGAGATATTATTTATATTATTTTACTACTGAACAGGTCGTGGTTTATGTTCTTACTTTTCCCTATTTGTCCCTCTGTGATGCTTCCATACCACACATACATCTATTGTAGATCATCCCATTCTGACACTCCGCAGATATAACAAGTGTGGTCTCTGTTTACTCCATTTTGCCCCATTTCAGTTTATATAGAGTAATGTTTTGTAGAAGCTGCAGGACAACTGCCACTCAGTGGTCCAGGACATGCAGTGGTCTTGTTCCAAACACATGCCACAGCATTGTCCGAATAGGCTACTGCAAACTGATGGAGGTGATATAAACTCTTATTCCAATAACACCTACAAGCTAGAGGAATTGTGCTAGAACAAAACAGGGTAGCAACGCAGCTGATCTTGCCTCTGTGGCCATTACAACCCACCTCAGTGCAGTGTACAAATCTGCTCTTCTATTCAGCATGCCCTCTATCTTGCTGGGAAGGTACAGGCAGCCAGCATCACCCAGCTGCCTCTTTCAGAAACTGTTGCAATAGTGCCTTACAGGAAGATAGTCAGCTTGGCTTCCAGGCGGTTACCAGGTCTTGGTAACAGCTCAGTAGTGGTTAGACCACCTAGGTGTGTATCTCTCAATGCTATCTATGAGATGCTGCTCTATTCTTGCTGTGGTTGCACCAATACCTGGAGGATGCCCTCAAAAGCCAATCACTATGGATGGGCCTCCCAAAAAACACCCAATGTCTATAACCTGCAATGACCACACTGGGGTTCAGAGACATTCTTCCCACTCTCCTTCCACAAATAATGATGTTACAGTAAATATTTCCCCATGAGCAGATCATTCTCCTTAACCAACTCAGAGCATTGTCAACTTCCAGCTTTACTGAGAGGCACCCCACTAGTATCTGGGGATCCAGCCTTGTTTCTGGAAATCTTGCCATTGTAATGCCACACATCCCCAGAGGAATTGCTCTTCAAGGAGGATGGGAAGTTGAAAAGTTTTCTAAAAACCATGAAATCATATTGGGTTCTATGAAACCTGGAGATAGGAGTAGAACATGAGTTGATGGGACCATAAGCACAAATAAATACTGACTTTCTCATGGTAAGTGCAAAATTATAACAACCAGTGATTCTGGGGGTTGGTTTCTTGCTTCTCCTGTTGCTATTAGTGACCAGAATGTAAGATAAAACTAATTCTCAAGGTGTTTCTCACCACCCTGCACCTTCCAGACAATAAATCACATCTTTGGGATCCTTTCCCAAGATGTGTACTGTTCTAGGGATAAACTCTCCCCAGTGTGATCCCCGAGAGCTACATTCAGAACTCAACTTCTCCCTCAAGGGTTTCCTGTAATCCATAAACTTGCTACTTAATTGAAAAGTAATGAAGATATCCACGCTTAGCATTTCCCCCAAGACTGTTGACTGTTACAGTCAAGCTTTTTCCTAGACATATAAAGAATGCTTAAAAGTGCTCATGTCCCTTGGGTGTTGCCAGGCAGCTTTGTTTACTGGCTGTCCGGGAAATAAGTCTATCAGTCAGAGGTAGTTGCAGAATCTCAAGACCTGGCTGGTACTTAACTTGACTATAAAAAAAATTATTTATCCATTCTCCCTTCAGACCAGCAGGGAAGGATTTAAGCCTCAGCTCAACATAGGAGCTGGAAAAAAGTCACTTTTTATACAATCAGATAAAAGAGAGCAATGAACACAGCTCATTACTAGTTTTTGACAGGGCTTAGCACATCAGCAACCAAATCAATGTGATAATTATAACATTTTGGAGTAAAAGATGCCAAAACCTGTCTGGATAGATTTGAAGGGCAGTGCGCTACAACATAACACAAAAAATTAGCTCCCTATGAGAAACTGCAAGAATAAAGCGCCAGTAGATTTCATGGTAGGTCCTAGTAGCATCACCTCCACAGCTTAGCTTCAGCAAGACGTCTCTGCACTTCCCACCCAGAAATTAACACTGCCATGCAAAAGAGTCCACCCAGATTTCTCATCCACTCCTGTTACTCAGCTTTCTTTTCAAGCTTCAAGCATAGGGAAGGGTGTCCTTAGAGAAGCTTTGACTATAAGCTTGAGGCTGTCCCTTATAGCTGCGTTCTTACTATGGATCAAGAAAACACGGCATATTTTATGACTCTGATTCCCTCTCACCCATGATTAGCTTGTCTTATGGCAAGTGCATTACACCTGCTAGTGTCACCTTCCAGGCATGTCACACTAAAGTGCTAGGCTGTTGTTTCTTCCAATAATTAAAATAAGTTTTTAAGAGAGATCATCTTTTCAGTAAAAAGTAAAAAGCAAAGAGAAATGGACTCTTCCGTTCCCATTTCCCTCTGAGCATGCTAAACCTTAGGCCCACTTTTGGGTAGGTGTGTTAACCACCACATGTGTCCAAGAGAAACACCAGCAGTTTTCAGCAGTTTTAATAACACCATTCCACACACGTACTGAAATTCATTAGAAATTTATTTTAGGTAGATTGTCTTTTTAGGACTGATTCTCTTTTCTGTCACTGCCAGGACAGGAAATAGTCCATTCTAGGTCACGAATTAAAAAAAAAAAAATTACAGACTTCCATCAGATCCTTTTTTTCCCCCTTTATCTACAGAATATTCTCAAGATCAAAATTAGTAATAAGAGATCTGAGGTATTTTCCTTTCATCCATGCATACTCTGTCTCCATCCAATAACAAGACCAAAGTCGCAAGATTCCATTAGCCAAAGATATCAGCACATTGATGAGGCTGTGGGAAGCTCTGCTCTGTATTGAAAGCTGCTGAGACTGGCTTTTCCAACTATGGAAAGAGATACACTGTATCCTCTCTGCATGCTTAAGCATCATTAAAAGTGGATAAAAGAGTACTATCAAACCGATTTTATTGTTGCAGAAAAGAATATCACATGGATGAATCAATAAGCCTCACAGGATACAGAGGGAGATGATAGAGAGAAAGCTGTCAACTGCAAAAGAGTTGGGGTTGTTCAGCCTGAGGAGGCTAAACTGGATGTGGGACATAACAGTCATAAAATACATTCAACTTTTGCTGCAAACAGGAAAGGAACAACTTGTTCTCCACATTCACAGTGGATAAGCCAAGAAAGAATGGCCATAAATTGCTGGGAGAGAAAAAAAGGTTAGACATGAAAAAGCTTTCTAATGAGAAGGATGATGAAGCCCTCCAACAGATCGCCTGGACAGGCTGTGAAGCCTCCAGAAAGGGACATCTTTAAACTCTAACTGGACAGACATCTATCAGGAATGACAGAAGTATCACTGAGCCTTCTTGGGGCAGAGGAATGCACAAGACTGCCTTCAGTGGTCCCTTCTGTCCTGTTTTTCTACAGTTTCTGTGGTCAGTTCAGGAACGCAGCTGGGGTAAAAATCATGGCAGTGGAAGGGGGAAATCATCCCCCTTTGTTAGTGGCCAAATCTGCAAGTGCACCTGTGTCCCTGTACCACGCCTGTTTTGCATGGAGGAATGACACTATGAATAAAGTCTAGCAAGGCCTAACAACGTTAATACTTTATCTTAAAGTTGAGAGAACAAGCCATTCAAATTTGGATGCCAAATGCTCCCCCTCATTTATTCCAAATATTCTACTGGGAACAGTATAGCTACTTAGCAAAGATCATTTCTGCTTACAATTATGCAGAAGATGACAAGCAGGGGATGGATCCACATCAGGATGACTGGATATACCCTGGGACACAGGCAGCTGGGTGAAACCCCAGGTCTCTCTTCAGTAGCCATGTTCAAAGGAAGAGGACTGCAGAGGTTTGTTTCACCAGGGGAGGTAACCTTGGCTATTTAACCTCTTCTGTGCACCATATTGCACGTTGTGATACATCTTCCCCGTGGGCAGCTCTACGGGAGCTTCGCTCTTTTTTCATTTGGAAATTTGCTTTGCATTCGAAGTCCCAATTCTGAGGCAGAGCTGTTAGCCCTCAGAAGTGCCAGCAGGGCAAAGGTAAGATTAGTTTTGATTGACGTGCAGCCATTTATAGTTTTCTCACGCAATCACTGCACAACCACTTGCTCAGATGTACACACATATTTTCTGGGTTGTAAACAGCTCAGTGAAAGGACTGTAACTATCTCTAGCCTTCTATTTGTACAGCACCTAGCACAACACTGCCGAGACCATAACTAGCTTCTCCATGATAATCTGTAATAGAAATGTGAGATACCAAGCTAAGAAGCAAGCATTTAAAGGAAATCTGTGACTGCCAGAAGCTGTAATTTTATAGTATATATATTTAATGCTCTATACATTTAATTACATGTAATAGTCAATGTTTCCTGAGGCAAATCACTGGCAAAAGAAGTCTGGGGACTCATATGAAGTCCTTTTTAGAGCTGAGTCGAAGAAACGAGTCAGACAACAAAAAAAAATCTCTACAGGAAATATTTATTAAACCTCTTTGGGAAGACTGAAGGGCCCATTTTATGAGGCTTCCAGTTCAAGGCTCAGAAGAGAAGCAAATTTTTAAAATGCTAAGTAGGCAGAGTTGTCCATTTGACTATTTGGTTCAAGAAAGTTCAGAGGTTGCTCTTGTGACGCACAAGGCTGAGGCTATCATGGAAATCATGATAAATGTGTTTTCCAATGTACTGACCTGGATGTTAGCATATTTTTTTGCTGAACATTATGGGGTACTTCGCCTACTACATAATTGATTTTCCAGTAAAGCTTAGACTCCTTTCTGATTCCAAGAGAAATCTGCAGACCATTTTCTTTATTATTATTACCATTCAGCACCAGGAGCGGGGATGGGGGGAGCAGATTATGAAAATCCAGCAGCACTGCAGAGTACTAGTTTAGTAGCTCGGAGAATAACCTGTCGAATTCTTTGTGTGCGTGTGCACACACTCGTATATTCACATTAGCAAGGACATCTGCAAAGCCCTAAAGGTCTTTGAAAGCACAGTAGTACTTAAGCAACTAGATGTGCCCCCAGCACTTATTCAAGTATTCAAAGACATTGGAATGAGACCTGGTAAAAACTCACAGCTGGTACTTATTTTTCCTGTTCTACTTATGTTAGTTTTTCCCCTTCATCCTCTCACTTTCAGCACAAATATTTTTTCAATTTTCAGAATCCTTCTGCACAAAGCTATTTTTTTATTCCTCCCAAGTTTTTCTCAAAATTAAACCCAAACTATCAAAGCCCCCTAACAGAAAAAAAAATACAAAAATAATAATAATCAAGGAACCTTGGTATATTTATTTGCTTTTGAAACATATTAAAGACCTAATTTGGAAAAAGATCTCAGGGCATGTAATAGAGGAAGCTAGGGTGTACAATCCAACGTATGTAACAAACGCCACATACAGCACATCATCCGCCTGTAATTAGATCATCCACCATATGTAAAATTTCCCATATAATATATACCATAACTTAGGTCACACTGACAAAAACTCTATCTCTTCTCCTCCTTGATATATTCAGGCTGCAGAATTTGTTATTTCAAGAGTGGTTTTGCTCCAGGCACTAATTTGTACGTTCATCCTGCTGCCCTTTCAGGGGGCAGCCGCCTTCTCCAGGCATTCAGAGAGAACTTAAGACTGCCAAACCAACGGAAAGGTGCTAGGTGTGACCTCAGCCTGCAAGTTGTTGGATTTCTTTGCAAAGCGTCATCGAGAGCCAACTGGCTGCCTTCTGGTCTCACATATACATTCCTCTACGAGCCCACATTATCACTTCTTTGACAGCATCTAGAGATGCAAGACCATCCCTTTCTAGTAAAGGGGCACAGTGCTGGACAAGGAAGTAGCCCTCAGTGCTCAATGAAGGTTTGCTTGCCACCACAAGTAGTACATCGTTAGCATGATGGGAGCCATGTGGCATACAGATGAAATGCAGCTGGTTTGCACTTATTCCTTCAACAGCAGGTCCAAGTACCAAATGCAGCCTGCAGGAAGTAAACAGCCACTAACACTAGAACTGCCATAGGGGTACACGGCAACAAATCAAGGCAGTTTCCCTTTTCATTAGCCTGCTCAACTCTCAGGCTGACCCACCCATGCTAACTGATGATCTTTTCCAGGATAGTCTGAATTAAAACTGTCCACCAATGTAAAAGCCCATCGGTATTTCGACTCCTTTCCCCTCTGTAATAATTTACTTTGCAATGGTGCTTTCCTCCAAAAGATCACAACGCACAGGGTTAAAAATGAGCGCATGAATAGCAGTAATACCTGGAGAAGGCGGGAAGAACAGACCGAGTGCATCAGTGCATCTACAGGCTTGCTAGAGCCCCGTTTCTAAAAAGGTTCATCATATTCCGGCAGTGATGGCTTTGACTGCTTTAATTCAGGAGTACGTGTCCAGGGGCTAAGGCCGCCTTGTCATTGATACACTTGACTGGCAGGCATGGATCTTCCCTGTCAAAATACCCAAGTGTTTAAGTAATGACTAGTGCCACTTGAGTGGAAAAAACTAGGCGAGCTGTCAATACAATGGGTGTCAGAAGCACATTGTTACTCATCCTAATCACAGTAATTGTACACAGGGACAGGCAGGGAAGAAAAGGAAATGAATGCCTATCTGCTGGCAACAATGCAACTTCATTTAACCTTAACAGACCAGGCATTGATATCATTTCTTCCTGGCACTCTCTGCGATCCTGATGTCAAAACAGCTTCTCATTTGCAATGTATGACAATTTCCTCACATCTGAAAAGACACTGCTGCAAGTCAATAGACTATAAATTGCACTTGGAAATGGGATCATCTTAACTAAAGCCTGCCTGCTTTCCCCAGGAGGCGCAAGCCCGCTCCCCCCTCCTTTTAATAATTTGTATGTTTAGGTGCTCGGTCAATTTACTTTACACTTGTAATGTCTTATAGCCAAGACCATCAATCAGATTCGGTGTGACAAAAATATCCTGCTACGATATTACAGGTTATTAAAGGGATGATGGGAGAAGGCTGCATGCATTTACTGGGCCCCTTTTTTCTCATCTCGGGAAACCTGTCACAGACCTAAGCTGGTGATTCATCTTCTCTTCACTATCAACAGGTAGCAGCCAAGAGTGGACTTTGATGAGCTGCTTTCACTGCTCTCTTCTCCCCACCCTCTATCCACCTGAAGCTTTCTCACCCCGACCCCCCTGTACCACGTTTTTCCCCACTCCTGGGAATGCGTGGCCCAGTTGCTGCTGTAAAGGCCAACTGGGTAACTAGCTCACAGCTTCCAAAAAGGCCAGTGAAGAGTCCCAGGGAAGTTCAGTGTCCACCAGAGGGCTTTCAGGAAGGGACCCATGAGAGCTTGGAGCACTGTATTTTTTCAGGGAGCCAGATTCACCCTGAAAACATTTTACATAAAACTCTAACCCAAATGTTGACGAAATGCTACTATTCAGGTACTCTTCTTAAAGATTTTTAAAGAAAAAATAAGCTAGGTTATTTATAATATTCTTACACACAATGAAATATAGAAATAATTGACTTATTAAGACTCACATCATTTTCTCTGAGCTCTACAGCCTAGGGCAAAGGGGGGGAGGAGTGGAAGGGCAACAGCTCACTCCCTGATTTCCCAGGCTACTGACTGTCTGCACGCAGGGTGTCTATTTATGACACTGCACATCACCGCCAGAGCCACATGTCAATCCCAAAATTGAAAGAGAAAGGGCTGAAATAAAGTAATAAGCACAAAGAACAATGTGAGGCCTACACGCTACCCTGGGATTTCTGCAAGTGACAGCCTGGGTCAGCGAGGGCCTGCAAGGATGCAGCAGCCAGCACACAGACGCTGAAGAGGGATATTTGATCTCTCTTCCCATGTCTAGTTCAGTGGGAGAGAGTGTCACCCTGACTGCTTGTGATATTCCAGCAAATCTTAACATTTTAAGCCAAGGGTCTTATTCCAATATTGTAACATTTCCTGTCTTCCTTTGGAATAAAGACGATACTATACGCCTGACCCATAACACCGGCGCAGCATCTCCATGCTGGCCGATCTGACACACAGAGAACCTCTGGGAAAAACAGATATTTCTTTTCTGCACCACATCTGTGCAGTGGTCATGAATGGGGACAGCATTACTCTCACAATAAAATACATGACTGAACTGGTGAAGCTCTGCTGAAAAACAAGATATGCACAGCCCCTCTGACCTGTGTACTGAAGTATGTTTATTATGTACATGCAGAAATATCTAAGTTACAGATCAGCTCAGGCCCCATCACCTTTCCTCATGCTTTGCTATATTCTGTTCCTCTTTAATACCCCCAGACTCCCATCAACTCATTACACAGCATCATTCTCTGGCTGTGAACGTTTCATGAGGTGACACGACTGCACTCATGAATGCATGGCAGGAAATGGCGGGTTGCCACGGGTTGGTCTGCTGGTTATTCACATTTTCAAGAGGCAGGTGCCTACCAATAGCAGTCACACAGAGAAATGAATGTAAGAAAACCATGAAGCACATTTACAACATCATTTCACCATGTTTAATCCTTTCAGTCTCAGATGGCTGTTTTACTACGTGCCCGTTACTCAGATTCCTCCACAGGTGGCATTTTCTGTGTGAGAAACAGGGCACTGGACTAGACCTTAAGAAGGATATGCTTCCGACCCTCCTGCCCTCCCCTCCTGTGTGTAGGTTTAAAAGCTGCCAGTCAGCCTGCCCTGAAATGCAGTTTCCCGCCAATAAAAGGCAAGGAAACATTTCTTGTGGGCTATGCAGGGCTGGGAGGGCTTTTACATGATCTAATATGGACCAAGATGATGATCACATCATTAGACAGAAAAGTTAACAGTTTACCTTCAAAGAGACGGAACAATCAGTCCCAGAGAGGCCATTAAACAAGTAACGCATGAGTGTGCAAATTACATCTAAAGCTTTACGTGGAATGAGTGAGGAAGGAAACACTGGGAAAAAAGCATCAGTTGGTAGAAAGACCACAGGACTCTGCCCATGGCATTGGGAAGGAAGTGGTAGTGCACTCTTACCTTCAAGAAGGTGTTTCAGTCACAGGCCATCAGCTACATCCCACGCCGTGAGCTGGCCATACAGGCACCAGAGCCCCTGAGAGACTTGCACAGGCTGGCAGGCAGGGTGGGGGTTGCAGCACAGGGGCCCTCCAAACCAACAGCTCGTGCTTGCTGGCTTTTTGCATGTTATTGGTGACTGATGCCAGCAAGGTTTTGTTTCCCAGAGGGGAAAAGTGTAAGAGGAGGGCAGGCAACAAGGAAAAAAAGAAGCACATCTAGAGGCAAAAAGCGATGGAGCCAGAGGCTTGCGTTCTTGCCTGGATACCTGTTGGTGCTGAGGCTGCGTGGGTGAGCACCCTCCTCTCCTCCTGGGGTTCCCTGCCAGCTCGCTGGGGCCCGCAGGCCAGCTCCGACACGTCCCAGCCGCGTCGCCACAACTCGGGGTGCCTGGGAAGAGCTGCGAGAAAACAGGCAGAGGGACAGGGAAGGTGAACGCATCACAGAGGCAGGGCCATTAAAAGGCAGCATCCAAGAAGAAAAGCAGCAACACAAAGAAAGCGTGCAACGCTAGAGGAAGAAAGCCCGAGGAGGCTGGCCAGGCAGGCAGGCGCGGCCAGGACCGGCCTTACAGGGGCAAGCAGCCTCCCTTGCCAGCAGGTAGGGTTTGTCCTGCGAGCCCATGAAGCGTTTGGGTGGCCACATGGTGTGGAGGCCCCACAGCAGGGATGCTGCTCCCATCTTTCCTCCCTGGCTGGCAAAGCCACCCGCTAATCCAACAGCACTTTCACACCTACATGCCTTTTTCTTTCTTCTATACACGACATGAGCATTATCCAAAAATGTTGTTTGTTTTTCTGTTTTTAAGAGTGCAGTTTTAAGCATGGTTGGGTTTTTTTATACTGTTTATTAAAGAGAAAAGGTCACAGCAATATTGCTTTGCAAGCCAATAAGGGGGATATTCATAAGGCTCAGATCCTCAGCACAAATTAATACAGCCCTCAAACAACCCTGGGCTTCCCAGTTTGCTTTCCCTTAGCGACAGTCTTTTCTGTAATTTAGGCAGCCCCACGAGAGGGCTGCAGGGCAACAGCCTTATCTGGAAGACTGAGGAAGAGGGGGATGAATTTGGTGAATGCATTTTTATTTTTTATTTTTTGAGCAGCGATGAATTTAAAAGGAGCAAAATAGCATTCCCAAAACTACAGGCAATTTCACTAATTTACTATTATCTAGTGTAGCAGAATTTTGACAGCAACGGCCACGGCGTGAGTTACTGCGAGGCGTGTTGTAAGATGCTGTGATCTTTGCACAGCCAGCCCATTTTTTTTATATTGAACTTTGAACACACTGTAGCGTCTGCGCCTGTGGAGAGATGGCCCAGGAAACAGCTAGAATATTAAGTACCCAGTTATATGTCTCCCAAAGGAGGCTGCTGCTAATATTATACATTACAACAACATTGCCTGAATGGTTTATTAATGGTAGCAAAACAGAGTGAATACGACATACAATGATAATAACAATAAATGTTATTTATACGGTGCCTATCCGCGACAGCGCTCTAGAGGCCTCACAAAAAATACACTTAAAATGCTAGCATTGCAGTATTAAAATGTGCCCAAAGCCTCAGCAAATAAAATGGATTTGATGTTTAAAATGTGATTTACTTATACGCAGTGCCCTTAGCAGCAAATTTACATTTTAGATGGACAGATAGACATTTCTAAAAATCAGTGATGGTTGTGGTTTTGCCCAAGTGTTTGGAAGCCAGCTTTGAGCCCAAGCCATCTGCAGGTTTCTTTTAGGACTCAGAGCAGATTACACAGAAAGAGAAGCTCCCGAAGCAACCAGTTACATTGGATTATGTGTGTACGCAATTATAACTGCAAGGTAAACATAAATGAACTTGGTTTTTAAATGTACCTAGAGCGTGAGGCAGCCAAGATAAACCAAAGTGCCCCTGGAGCCTTTGATCCTCCTTTTATATTGCTGGATAAGCAGCGCTGCATATTTGTCTTTCTCTACTTCCCGTGCATTTCCAGCTTTGGAAACACCTTTCTCCGAGCTTATTTTATGCGTTGGGATTGACCTCCTCGAGCAGCCTCCTGCTCCCCGTGCAGGCGCGGCTGTGCTGGGGCATGCAGTGGCTGCGCCCCGGCCTCCGAGCCCCGCCTGGCTTTCCACAAGGGGCTGGAGCTGGTATGCTATCTCGTACCTGCACCACCCTGGTTCTCCTTCCAATGTCCAAAGCCTCTCCTCAACATCCTGGCTCTAACCTCATGCACATAAAATACAGCAGATTCTCAGGTGCCAGCGTCAGTGTCAAAATGAGCGACGTTTAGAGGAGCAGCAAGTGCCAAACTGCAAAGCCAACAATTTCCAGGGCTCACATCCCCTTCAGGATTACAGGGTCTTTCTTTTCAATATCTATGACTTCAAAAGTTACCAGTAAAGAATGAATGCTAAAGCTGCCAGAAAGCTCTCTGCAGGCCAGCCTAGGGAAAGCAGCTGGGCAATAGGGGACAGAGACTTTAAGTTAATGCATTTATTTATAGTCAGTGATGATAGCTGGGTTAACCAACAAATTCAAACCTGACTCTTCATTCTTAAACGCTGTATCTGATCAAATAGCCAAAATCACATTCCACCATTGTGCCCGGTATGCAATTACAGAGCCACCTTCTAGTTCTTTGTTTTACTAAGTATTGCGTAGCCCAGAGATACCTGACCACATTTGAAAGGTTCATTGAGAAATAGTAATGAAACTTTAACTAATTCCCCCTTTATCTGCTAAAAACCTTGCCATATGCACTTCTGACAGCATCACAACATAGCTAACAGGAGCATGAGCTCATCTTTCTACCTGAAGACTTCTCCCATTGAATATTCTGAATTAGGAATCAAAACATCCCACATTCCCTCGCCTCATCTTCCCACGCCCAATAAATGTAAAATATGTAAGGAGTGTGCATGGCATAACCCAGAGGCACACTGTGATCATCAAATGCTATTTTACAAAAGTTAATTTACATACGTGTGTGTGTGCACACACGCACGTACATATGTGTGTGTGTATACCCCCACAAACATATTTATCCCCATTCAATTTTCTAAAACAACTATTGTCATACCATAGAGAGCACACTTTGGTCCAGATGTACTGTGCAAGATGAACAACTGAAAGGAAAATATACTAGTCTGACCTTAATGTTACCATTGATAAATAAAGGTTATTAACATTTCTATACCTTAAACACACTTAAGTGTATGGTTTTATTTTCATGGAAAAAATAATACTCTGAAGTCACTTACAAGGAAAAGGTCTTAGACTCCATGGAACAGAATCTAGTAAATAGGCACAACCTGAGGATAAAAAAAAAAATTAAAAAAAAAAATCTCTCAGTAAAATTTCAGTGGGTTGCAAGCAGAAGCATCATTTTAAACCACCAGAAGACTTGGCCCAAAATTCTCCATAGAAGGTATATAAATAATTACAGTAATATAAATAATTACAGTAAAACTGTTCTTAGTCCCGGGGCTTCTCTGTGACCACACAAGGAACTTCAGCCATCCCTCTCCACCTAATAAGCATGGCCTTTTTCTTTAACTGTGAACAATGACAATTTCTCCATTATCAAAGAACCCGGGGGAGAAAAATCATCTTGTCTTTGCATAAAACACCACTCGTTTTTATGCTTTATATAAAATAATAATGAATGTGGAAGGATCGCTAAGTTCCAAATCAATCACAGTCTTTTGATGTTATTATTAACTGCACATACTCCATTCTTGTGGTTTATGGTATCATCAGAACCCCTCAATTGATTTATACCCTGGTGATCTAGTTGTCGCTATTCATTATCCCATATTTAATTAATATATGCCTCAGAAGGAGTTGTCAAAAGACAAAGTTAATTATAGCAGAAAAAAAAATCTAGTTGAAATCGCATGTCATATTTTAGTTTAGTGACAGCTCCCACAAAAGATCATTTTAGCTGCTTTTGTATTTTTTCTCTTTGAATAAATACTGTTGTATTTTCCCACCCGCATAATACAGAAGACTTGTCTCTATTTACAAGGCGCTTTGGACTGCAGAAAGATATCTTATATAATTAATCTTTTACTAAATATTTGCAATTTCTGAGCTATACTTAAAAACACAATCCTGAAGAATGGAGAATTTAGCAACAGATTATTAATCTTATTTGTCAGGCTGAAATAGCACCCTTTATGAGGCGAAAGCGAGTATTATACAACCTGTAGGTAAATACATCAGGATTTTTATTCAAAATTATTCCAGCTGTGTAGGCAACCTTTTTTGAGACACTTTCACCGTGTTCAAACAAATGACTCCTTCTGGAGGAATGTTTGCAGAAACAGTACATTTTAAGTTCATGTTGGAAAATATTGATATAAAATGAACATTTTAAGTCTTAAGTATAAATATTCACTGTGGGAATTTGATTCAAAGCTTTACACTCATCCAGAGGTGTGAGGCTCACATATCCAAAGAAAGCTGTCCTGCTTGTCTTGACTTAGGTATATTTAAAATTATATCTGTCAGAACCCACTTACAAATAATACTGGGTTTAAGACACATTTGCAGAATTTTAGTGAATTATTTTCAATTATGAATATATTGAGAAAATCCTATCTGTTCCCAGATATAACTTATTAAAAGAAATAAAAATATATTAGTCTTAGTGAGCTGGGGATGAATGCTGCTATCTACGTAGCACTTGCACTCTTTACATTACATATGCCGATGCAAGGAAATATTAAGCCGATACTTTTAATACTTGTTGTTTAGGATTCTTTTCTCATATATCTGTGTTCATTTTGCTACTGACCTTTGATTCTAGACCTAATAGTAAAAATCTCAGAGGGATGGCAAAGTTAGAAATATAAAACATGTCAAGAAATGATCTAAAACTATTCCACCCATTAAAAATGCCCTTATTCCATATGCTTATACCTTCCATTACACAGAATCTTACTGCGTACAGCACCCACTGAGATTCCTTCACAGAATTCCCTTTACAGGACTTCACCAGACAGCTGATGTCCCTTTACTGCAAAGATTCCCAGACATTTTAGACTGATGATTGCTGTCACCCCTCTAATTTTCTCCACTGCCAGCACTGCTGCTTAGAAATCTGTGATTATATAAATGTTATTCCAGGTTACAGGTCTGCAGACCTGTCACAGACCGCTTATCAAGACCTTACAGGCTGCAGACTACCATTTGGGAACCAGGGCTTTGAGACTCAACTTCCAGCTGTGCATGTTGACGTAGGGTCCACCAACTGTATATGAGACACATCTATGGAAAAAATGACATTGCTGCAAAACGTTCAAGGGCACCCACATTAAGAGGCACAACTCTGCACTTGATTAGAGCACCGTATATATAAAACCACAATAACACATCTATTTTATTTCCTGAACTCTTTTGAGGGGATTTTTTGTCATCAGCAGATTCTTAAATAAAGAGGAATTTCAGACTTCGTTTTTTCCCCATCAGATTTGACTACGGTGTTTCTGGCTGCCATCCTGCAACGCCACCAACTGTGGGATAACCCAATCCTTCTCTTGGAGTCCCAAAATTTTCAAAACTCTTCTGAACACTGTTTCTGATTTGGAACCTGTAACATTAGCATCCACGACAGTCATAGTGCACTGGAATGTGAAATTAAAAAATACCTGTGCCTGTGGGCAATAGTAGCAATTAGGCCATCGAGCAGGAAAGCACACCCTAGCATCCTCGTTGTCCTCTGCAAGCTTAACAAGGCTTCCTGAGCCGCGGGGGTGTCAGCAGCATGTCCCAAATAGGGACAGGGCAAGCATAGTTGTTACACTCTTCGCTAGAAAACAGTACTATTAACGAAGACCTGACACCCTTCAGCCCCTAAAGCTAACATTTTCAAAACTGGGTGAACAAAACTGGATTCCTTGGTCAACATTTCAGTTTTTGACGTTTTGATCTTGCAAAGCACGTACTCATATTCTTTTCTGTGTGGCAACATATTCACCTCAAAAGGGTCACTTACAAAATTGCAATGTTTTGCTAAGTTTCCAAAAACTGATCTAAGGATACCACTGCAGGAGGTCTGTGCGGGACCCACAGAGGCCCCATCCAACTCCCTTTCATTACGGAATCCCTAAAGGCATCATCCTGCACATCCCCCAGATGGTTTGTGGCCACCTAACACAGCTAACCACAAGCAAGTTTTAGTAAGCAGAGAAAACATCTAAGCCTCACTGCTTATTTAAATTTCTTGAATGTATGACTTAAAACATTCGAAATAATGAACACAAATAAAGAACATAAGAAAAAAGTATATAACATAAATATGGATAAATATATTATTATATAAAATATTGTTTATATAACTAAAATATAAATATATATTGATATCAACATATATGCAATCAAAATATCAATATATAACTAACAAAAATACATATACAAATATAGAACATAAAACCAAAGAACATAAAAATAAAGCTATACCCTGTAAATATCAAAAAAAGGAGGTGCATCATGAACAAGTCATTCAAAAGGGGAATATACTTTTGCAATATTTGATCTGTTATTTCTAAGAACGAGATGACCATAGAACACAGCAGTTTATAACCATTCAACCTAAATAAATGTGTTTATAGCCTTCCAAGTTTCTCTCAATTTTTACCCTTGTTCAATACTTTTTCTCCTTAATATGCACGCATTCATCAGGTTGGGATTTTCTAATACAGCTGTTTAGGCTGGCTTAATGGCATGTATCAGTGACTAAAGTATTGTGCCCTTTAAATTATATCTCAGCTGGGGCAGTATAGTGACCAGAATCAGAGAGCTTGTCTGTCAGGGTGGGGAGCAAACAGCTCCCTTCTCAGAGGCACTCCCTGCTCCGGCGACTGTATATTTAAGGATAGAATACGATTTCCTTGCAGTACTCTTTTCAAGTAACGTACAAATACACTGGCACTCAGATACAGTGATAATGGATACGGGCTGAGGAAAAAAGGAAAACAAACCTGTATAGGATGGAGGGTATCGATATTCTTTCATCAATACAAGGACACTAAAAACACATTTGAAAAAGCTTCATCAGACCGCCTGCGTGCATCCCTGCCACAAATCACCACTGTCCTCATGAATTTACAGAGGAACCCAGTAAGTAAATACCTCTTCTTCACTTGTATAGTAAAAATGGAAGAGAAAAAAAAAAAAAAAAGGTTGTGAAGTGTCTGCTTGGGAGTATATACAAACTAAATCAAAGGTATTGTTCAAAATTTACAGCAGGTCATCTCTTCTTTTTTCCTATTTCTTTTCAATATCGCATGAAGGGCTGACCAGCAAGGTCAAACTTTCCTTATTAATGAGGCATTGCTAGAGCTTTGTCTCATTAGGGCACTCAGAACTATGCATTTACTGCAATTTGCAGCACTTAATAGAGAAAGGTCAGAGCGGGTTACGTTCAATTTCCACTTGGCAGAGGGAGGAAAAATGGAAGCAATTCATTTGCACAAATTTGAATAATTCTTCTCAGTCTCCTTTTCTTTATCTATGTCTAGATAATTCCTGCATCTTAGCCCGCTCACAATCATCCCAAACCTGCCAACAGCCGGCTTTCTATGAAGGCTGTAATGGAGCTGACAGATTCTATGAATCCAGGTGTCAAAATAAAGCCATTCAGCTCCCCCCCATCCCTCTCTCACAACAGGGAATAGGAGCTGCCTCTAGTGAGCTCTTAAACTTATCATAAATGTATCAAGATTGCTGTGGGCCATGAAACAGCTGTAGACAATTAATCTTTCCACAATTCTTCGGCATAAGAATTGCTTTCCCCGCGAAGTAACATCTGCCATGCTGAGGTGATTATTCATGGGCAATGGGCGCCACCATAGTTTTATGCATAGAGCCATCAGTGGCAATGAAGCAAAATTTATAGTTTTCCCTGGTTCAGTAAAAATAACATTTCAGCTGCATTAAAATGTCATCCATCAGCATTGTCCCAGAGCACAGGGCCCCATCTCATCCGGAGAAATTAAAAAGTATTCATTTTAATGGTAACTTGCGAAGCTTGCAGTGACATTGCTTTTTTTTTTCCCCCCTCTTTTTCTGTAAGCAATATTGAGGAGGAGGAGGACTGAAGGAAAAGGTTATGTGGTGCAGCGAAGCTGAGGATTAAATGTGCTACTAGGGAGTAATGATATACCAATTACTGGGCTGCTGGTTCTTATTTATTCATAACCCCTGAACGCTTAATCAAAAATCCTTGAATCAAATTGAACAACTAAAGAAGGAAAGTTATTTCACAGAGATAATGTAATTCTTCAACTTAAAAAAAAAAAAAAAAGACACAGAGTGAGTGCCAAATGGATATAAAGGCAAGATGTGGCTCTTGCCAGAGTGGTAGGGTTAGTCTTCTAAAGCATTAGCTTAAAGGAGTAGGGAAATTTAAGCCGGAAATGTAACGGTCGTAATTTACAAGCGAGTTTCTATTCTAACTCCTAGAGTAAAGTTGATTAATGTCTGCTTTGGCAGCATGCTCGAGGGAGAGAAGTGTGCAGAAACTTACTGTGTGAGTTTAAAGTGCTCTGTGTTGCTCATGTGTCATGGGTAGATTGCAACCACCAGGCTGTTCAGGCAGCACCTTGCTCTGGCAAGCACCAACAAGTCAAGGACTGCTTAGGAACCGAGGTGCCATTCACATGAGCAAAGATAACACACCCCGGATTTAAGACTATTTGGATACTTACATGGATAGAAGACATTTTTCCTTCATAAAGAAGTGACTGAAACAAAGAATGGACCACATTTGCACCTTTTGGAACTGGACCTGGATTATACAGGCTCCATGGCCTAAAGGCAATGGAGAGCTGTGGTGGGTCCAATTCGCACTTCTGAGCTATTACTGATGCTACCCATTTATTTTAGGGTGAAAGAAACGGTGTTTAGAGTAGGGTATTATGCACAGAAAAGGTTTCAAATTCTCCAAGAGCTGAATCTAACTATGTCTACTTTCAAATTTTCCGGAAAATTGAGTTGACTTATTTTCTTAAGCATGTTAGTTCAACAGTGGTAGCAATCTGTACATGCAAAGTCTCTTGGAATGAGAATTAGAAAGTATCTTATCTTAACCTTTAAGGATAGACTCTTTACAAAGGCACATCGGCAGTGAGATACTAGATGAGGCACGGCACCAAAGGAAGAGCAGAGTTCCCCACTAGAGCAGAGTTTGCTCCAGGCAGCCTGGAGCACACGCAGAGCAAGTTTTGTCTTTACCTACTAGGTTTACCTCAGGGTGTCCACAGACTGATTTTTCAGATCACTTTTAGAGTTGTTCCTTTACCCACTCATGTTTTGTGTTTTTTTTTTCCCATAGCGTTTCTGTGGAGATAAGCTTTCCCTGAGGGTTAAAAATCCTCTGTGTTTTGTCTTCCTCTCACATGATTCACCTCATTACATGAGTGCCCAAAACAGAAATTCAGGCTTGGACCAGGAATCAGATCTCAAATCCTTCAGAAAGTTAAGTGATACCGAAAAATATGCTTCTGAGTCTGGAACAGTGCTAATTTCAATAAAACAAACAGCAGGTAGATGGACTTTTATTACACTACATAATTCTGAAAGTACAGCTTGCTCTAAGAAAAATACCACCTCCTCTCTTCCAAGTCTCTAAAAAATGCCAAACACACAGTAAGAGACAAATTCCTGGTCTAGTGCCTTTATCTGAGAAGGCAATTAATTATGGTCTAAAGGAAAAACTACATTCCGTTAAGTGAGAGGCAGGGCTCTCAGGAGCTGAGTGGTGGTGAGTGACTCCAAAGGAGGCTTGTGATAAACTGTTACCTAAAATGTTTGGGTTTAGCTTCATTCTTCTTTTTCCTATGCAGTCGGAGGGCTGACTCAAGGCCCACATCTAGGATGAAGGAGGCTTGAGCTGATCTCTAATAGATCCTACATTATATACTGTTTGCTGTGGAAAAGAAAAACCCTGCAACACTGTGAGACCTATCCCCAACACAGGAACAAACAAAATCATTTTGATGGTTTGCATAAATTCTTTCAATCCTACTGCTGATTCATTGGAAAGGACAGGTTCAGCTCTTGGGTCCTGACTGACCTCACTTGAATTATGAGGGGCCTTGCCTAGAAGAAATATTGCTGTTGGCAAGATCAGAAAACAGCAACAGTGCCTGCCAGGCCCTCTTGAGACTTCAGCGATCAGCTTAAGTGGCACACTGAAGGACACGAGACTCAAGAGCAAAGAAAATACTGAAGGGGAATTGCAAGTAACACATTCTATATGGATTCAGAGAGAGAAATTATCTAAGAAATAAATTGGACTTAAGGAGAAAATACAGATTGACTTATCAGTGTGGAAAGGAAAAGACATCCAATGTGTACTAGACTCCTTTGTTGAGTGAGAAAGATGAAGTTTAAGGAGGCAAATGAGAAGAAGCCAGAGAATGAAAGCAGAGGGAAAAGCTCTGGGAAAGTCAGGAAGGCAAAGTATAAAATTACAAAAAAAAAAAAAAATAAATCTGAAGAATGACAAAGATGAAAAAACAGCAGAGAAGGCAGGCACCGGATACAGTGTATTTCCAGCATTCATGGTTTCACCATCTGCAACCTTACACTCAACTTGCAAAATTCCATCTAGGGAAGACTGATTGAGATCCCTCCCAGTTTCCACAAGTAAGCTGAACTTTCCTGGATTCAGCCTATGCACAGAAATAGCAACCTTTGGGTTCTGCTGCAGCTGAGAAAGCACAGTAATCCAGAGAAAGTACACACTTTGCTTTTTCATAGAGATTTTACTTTCGTCTGATCTTGGACTGCATTTCTTAACCTTAAAAAATATGGGGTTTGGCTTATGAATATGCAGCTCTTTATGAACAGAAAAAGTCCAAAGACTATGGATGACTAGTTTAAAAAAAGAAAACTAACAAAAAAAAAAGAAAATGCAAACTCTTCCTCTAATTTTTTTCAGTCAGAGAAGCCAGGATAAAACAACCCAGAAACTTGAACAAAGAAGAAAGTCTGCTAAATTTCATATGCTTAACTCTAGGAATGAAAATAAAGTGGGGTTGTTTGTGCAGGGGAGCTGCTTGAAGGCTTATATCAAACTATTTTAGTTATAAGGTAAAAATTGGGTTTCACAAGCACTAAGAAGGGACTCGAGATCCATTCACCACTGCACCTATGTCTCACAGCTACAAGTAGCAGACTCCCCAGGAAACTGCATAAGGACACAATGGAGCATTTTTTCTCCTGGATGTTATTCCCAGTTTCCAGCAATGAATGTTTCAGGGATCTCATGAGCCAGAGGCTGCCTCTCCCACATCACTTGTAACATCCAATGCTCAACAGTGTAATTGCGCTTTTGATGAACTAACAGTTTTGAGCAGCTCTAGAGAGCTGCTAGAAATGCTATCCCTACCTGTTCCCACTACCACCCATCTCTGGAGAAGGGCATTAAGATAAATGTTGGTCAGTGCTATTGGCAATGGCCCAGGCAGAAGAGCGTCATGTGAAGGGCTCATGGAGAGGTTGGCCTTCCTTGGTAATAGCCCACCTTGAGCTCTCCAGCTTTCCCCAGCAGCCTTCCTAGGAGGCCAGGTCTCTTGTGCATTCAGAGGAGAGACAGAACTACCCCACATGACTCCTTTGAGTCTCAAGAGGGGAAGTTGGCTGAGGTGTTCAAGTAGGTGAATCCATTTCTGGAAGTTAGCAATACAAGCATGATTTGGCTTTCTATTTAAAAATGTTTCAACTCAAATGGTAAGCCACAAGGCTTTTAAAATTTGGCTCTTTTTTAAGCTGTACAATTACCCTTCCCAAGAAATGTTAGGACAAGACAATTAACCATGTTATTGATTTTCTAAAATAGCAATCTTACTGTGACTTCATCAGGAAATCTGCTGATGCCGGCCCATAACAGCACTCACTGGCCACACCAAGCTGTCTTTTCCAACTGGGAAGGTCTCTCTCACCTTGAAAATTCCCGGGTTTCACCATGACACAGGCTGAATACTTTGAGGGATCTGTGAAGAGCTGTTAACCATCATCTATTATCTGAGGCCCAGAAAACCCAATGGAAGCTCATGCTCATACAGATCTGTGCAGCATTATCCAACATCCCTGCGCTAACTTGATCTTAACAGAGTAAAAATGTGCGGAGAAGCACCATCCTAGCATCCTGGGTATGTCCCCAGGGTGTCCAGGGAAACTGTATCTGAGTTGCTCAGCCAGGATGAAACTGAACCTCTGTGTCCTCCCGTTTGAGGTCAATCAGGCATTGGCTTTAACTCACCAGGCTCCACAAAAAAGTACAACTGTACTTCCCTTTTTCTGGGCAAATGTACCAGTGTAATTAGGAACAGTGTGTCAGCTTCAGCCAGAGGAGCTACCCATAAACAAAAAAGAATAGGAAAATCTGGCAAATAAGTACTCTGTTAGCCACTTGACAGGTGAGGTGATGAAGAGATTACAGTTTATCTGCTTAAAGTCATGTGAGACTGCAACCAGTGTGGGAACTGTCCTCAGATCTGCAGTCACAATCATCCATCAAGCACTCCTTCATGCTCATCTTTCTTCTTGGTACATGGCAAGATGCACTACCGTCCAGCAGCAATTTCTCAGCAGCAACACCCGGGTGCACTGAAAGAAGCAATTTAAGGAGAGCTGAGGGTCTTCTGTTAATTCAGCAAACCACCATTTTTTCTGTCCTACCAAAGTCAACACAAGGAGAGAATCTGCAGTCAGAAGGCATAACATGTTTCTGCAATGTCAACTCTCAGCCAACAGCACCCATTCATTCACTTTCTAGCAATAACAAAAAATATGAGGTGTTCACATTTGGAGCCAAGGAGAGAGCAAATTAAATCTTTTCTCATATTCTTCCCATAGAGCTAAACACCTTTTTTTTTTTTATATGGTTATTTACTATAACTTTACTTCATTAGTGTTAAAGACATTATTTCATGTTAAATGTTGCGGGTCTTTTAAAATAGGGAGACACTGGGAAAAAATAGAGGGTTGCTTTATCAAATACATTAAAGTCTATCGCTATCTGATTTTAAAAAATTGTGAAGCACAAATTATCCGGAGCTTAGCACTCAGTGTCTCTTCCTTGGCCTATAAAGTCAACAGTTATGGTGTTAAAGTTTAATCAATCCCATAAAATGTTACTCAGAAAGTGACCCTGGTGTTATGGCTGAAGTACATCTCCTACATTAAAAAGCACTTTCGTGGAAGCCAGAGCAGTGTTATTGAAAGAGAGAGCTAATAGGTATCTAGATGAGGTTATGAAAGGGAGGTGGAAGTAAAGGAGAGCATTGGGAAAGGCAGTGGAAGGAAGAAAGTAAAAAGAGAGGAAGGAGAAAATCCCTTTTTACCAACTGGTTCCCCACAGAGCTAAATGTAAATACATGAATGTTCAGGTTGGAAGGATAAAAAGCTCTTTTGACAGTTGCTCAAAAGCAGAGTTCTTCACGGATTTCATAGTAAAGCCAGATGTAATTTTCACAGTCAACATGGGAAGATTACAGCAAACAAGACCGATGTGAACATAATTGTAGACAAATGACACGGCATGACTGATTCCTGCAAAGAATAGGTTTTTGGATACTGTTAAGATGAGGTTAATTAAACTACATCTTCATCGGAACATTATATTTGCTGGCAAAAAAATAAAGCCAGAAGATCACTAATTATGATCTGTGCACATTCTTTTTGCTCATTATCATCCAGACTATTGATTCATTTCCTAACATCCAGCTATCTTCCACCGCAACATGCAAGTGCTAGATAGGATATGCTAGGCCTTTCCACATATTCTACTTAATGCATCTTTTGGGTTAGAACCGCCAGCATCCCTCAGTAGTTTTATCACGGTACGTAACTCTGTTCAGATATTGTCATCAGTGAAGAAAATGAAAGCACATAAACACTTCTGAGGGAGGCAACATGGCTTAAAATCAAAACAGTTAAGCCTACCAAGAAGTTCAAAACTGCAGAGAGCGCTGCCAGATCCCCGTATTTCACCCAGCAGAATTTAGACTCTGCCATTCACCAATAGATTTTTAAAGTCTGCTTAGATTTCAGGTCAAGATTATTAACTATGCTGAACCTTTGGTGCAATATATCAAGTCTTCCAGACCCATGTCTAAGCACATGCAAACCACTAAGATTACCAGGGGCATTCAGAAGCTACTGAAGTTAGCACCTTACCAGAAACAGTCCCCTATGTTAGGTGCTATGCGGGAAGAAATAAAGACAGAGTCTGAGGACAACTCAGTTTCAAGAAGCAACAGAACAAAATCTATTTTAAGATGGAAAAACTTATTTCTCTTTCAAAAGCTTCTGTTCCAAATTACCCACCGGTGATTAACGGTATATTCCCAAACCCTAAAGAAAACATTCGTTTGCTTACTATCTATGAGAAATTTTAAGGGCTATGGTTGACAAGAGGGCCATATTATAGAGATTATTTCAAGTTAGTTATACCCTGAAGTGAGAATGTCATCTGTAGCATCATAACATAGTAATGTACTAGTGTTTCAGCTTATTTTAACTAAGGTAGTTAGTACCTACTATTTTATTAAAAGATTATCCAAGCCTGATCTGGGGTGGATTCCAGTACTGCTATTCCAGAGCACCTTTGACTGCAATAAGACTTTGCTGGTAGTTCTGAAGAGGAAAACAGGAAAGCTCTCATCTTAACGAAAGAAAAAAGAATTGTAAGAATCACCATTGCCAAAGGCGTATAGAAACCAACGCTGGACAGCTCCCGCAGCCTGCCCGGCCCGCCAGGACAGAGCCACCCGCCGCCGCCCGGCCTCCCGCCGCTCTTCTCCTCCAGAATCCTTTACGGCGTCCAAAAGAAAACATTCTCCAAATCAATTTGGGTTACATCTCAAATAACTGTATGTTCATTATCAAGGGAATAATACACAAGGAAGCAGATACCTGCGATGACTCAAGCGGAAGATAAGAATTGACTCTGAGGGCTTTGCAGATTAGACTGTATGGCAGAAACAAGAGCACAACCTAAAGAGTAAATTATGACAAGTTATTCACAATTCCTACATATTTGCAGTTCTGCACAAGCTAATCTGTAAAGGCTATTACATGCTAGAACTCAGCTGAACAAACTTGAATGAACAAAGGCATCAGAATGTATCGCCCAGGCTCACACCAAATTATATTAATCTGAATTTTACTTTGAACCTCTCAGTTCACACAATTTGGAATTCCTCCAAGTTTTTATAGTGTTCAGAGCTGAGGTTTTGACTAGTTCAATCTTGAAATGTATGGCAATGCAGGAAATATTTTAATAAATGTAATCCTTTAATCAGAAGAAATCATAGTAAGAATTCAGTTTATACTTCTAAGCAGCACTCACAACTCAAACACTGCAGCATTCTGTACAGTGTTTATACCTAACTGTGCCAAAATTTGTCTTTGACATACCTATTCTGACTGTAAGGCAAAGGTATTAAATAAAATGATGAGAAAATCCACCTTAACTCAAAGACCTTGAATTGTTCAGGTGAATTTGCAGACATGCAGAAGTTGACATCAATGGAACACAACTTCTAAAGTCCTCAACTTGCTAATGGGTCCAGATCTCCAGAATGACCCAAGCTGCAAGCACAAAAGACTGATTAACTTATTTTATCCATCTTCCACTCCACTGGGGCAATTTATATGCTTTTTTACACCCCCAGGCTGTCTTTAAATAGCTTTAACCACAGGTTTTCCTCCCTGCCAAGAGACTACTTCAAAGCCACAGCTGCCACCACCAAAGTTTTCCGTCAGTATTTAAACTACGTATTTTGCCCCCCTTTTCATCTGTCTATTCTAAATTTTTATGTCCTATATACAAAAAATAATTCTTTCCCCCTTTTAAATTTTTTTCCTGATGAAAAATACTTTTAGACCGTGATTTCTTGCTCAAAATGGAGGTGTTTGTAAGGCAAACAGTAAGCCATTCGTCTCCCTGCCATGCCTCAGAATAACAAAAATCAAAGGGAAGTTCTCTTTAAATAATTTTACACCAAAATAAATCTCTATCATCATCTCAACCAGGAACATATTGCTAGTGAACACACGTATAATCTCCAATGGGAGAAAGGTCTAGTATTTAGCAGAGATGCAATGAATTATGAAAAAATAAATATAAGTATGCCTTCTTTACAAAATTCAGGTACAGATTAGTGTTTGAGTCTCCCCAGCACAGAGGGAGGGTTGCTATTTCAGTATTCTTCTGACCAGTCTATTCAAATTATGAGCTAAAAAGGGCTGCTTTTTTTTTGTTCCCTTAAATAACTTATTAGTTAAAAGGATGTGAATTAACTTAGAATGAATGTTCAATTCATATAGTAGAATCGCCATCATCATTATTACAGGAAGCTCTAATCATTACGCAGCCACTAATATAAGACATTCTGCTAGCTTGCCTTTAATGAACATGACTCACATATCACTTTAATGATTCCTCCACCCATGTCTCCTCTGTGCCTTCTCCTTCTACCCAGCCCGGGGGGAAGGGTGGCCTACATAGCTTTTTAAAGATGAAGGGCTACCTTTTAAGAAGGGATTCGCTTCCACTACCTCTACTTTATAGGAGTTCACACAGCAAAGCCTTGGAGAAATCTGAAGTCCAGAAAGTACTCAGAGCCATCTCCTTTCAAGGAGTCTCCAACTGGGTCACCCAAAATGGTGGCATACCGAGGGAGTGATGTCCTCAAGGGAGGTGAACAGTCTGCAGCTTTTCCTCCAGAATAGTCACCCTCTCATCTTGCTCAGTCAACTCACTATTTTCTACAAGAGAATGCAGCAGCTTAAGAAGAGCAGAGCTCACAGAGGTGGCAATAGAGATGCAAGTACATTGCATTAAGGACACACAACCCAAAGAGCCTGTGGGAATATTCCAAAATGAAACCCAGCACCTCACACCCTCCATTTTCACCCCAATCTAGCCTCACTGTAAAAATCGGGTATTGAGATACTGAGGCTTCAGATGGCTAAAACAGTCCATGTGGTCCACTTACCTCGACCTCCTAGGGTCTTAAATATCTTCACAGCATAGACCATTTCTCAAAAAATCCACCTCAATCAATCAGGTCGCAGTCAGAAATATTGCTGTGGCAACCATAAACTATTGTTTGAAAAGCATTACTAATAACAGCCAGGGATAAACACAAAGTTAGCTCTTCACGTGTCTGCTACATGAAAAAAACACCCAACTTCATTTATGGAATGAGGGATAAATAAAACTGCTAATTTGCACAGGACTTCCGTTACATTCCTTAAACTTTTGTTGCCAGTAACCACACAACTGAACTGCAGAATTAATTTCACTACAAAGCCCATCAATTTAAACAGAATCCTACTCCTATTAACCTGACTGCTCGAGCCAATTCTATGCCATGTGTTATCAGAGCCTTCCCAAAGGATAAGACTTTAACAGTTTGCTGCAGTCATGTTCTGGTTTTATGGGCGGTGGTTACAGGTGTAAATAAATTACTTCTTTACACACCAAGAAATTCTCTATTGCACTCCTCGGTCAAATAGACTAAAACATTTTACAGCATTCCTGGGAAACAGATAAAGGAAGAGCAGAGGCCACTTGACAGAAGTTCCCTCGCATCCATCCCATCCAGGTGTCATGCCTGGCACATAACTACAAAGTGTCCAGCCACCTGAAGCCAGGGCTGAACAATACTACAGCCACTTAAAACACTGACATTAGTCTAGCGGGGAACGATGTCATTACTAAAACTGGCTGAAAAGTTTAACATTACAGTTTGCTTCCCTTTATTTGGTAGTCTTTAGTTGTTGTTTTTTTTTTTTTTTAACTTCTACACACACAAGCTCCTTTCCTCCTGTCATTCCTATCATCAAGTTTAGAGAGGCTGGCAAAGTTAAATCCCAGTAACTTTCTTAAATCACTTTAATTGTCCAGAACCTGTTTAATATCCAGTCTTACAGGCAGCACCACACAGGAATGAGGTTTGGTCCACTCCTGACTTAGATGCTCAAAAATATGACAGCCATTCAAACTCCACAGGGTGCTCCTAGCAAGGGACAAGGACAGGGCACAGAGTGCAGTTCCCATGTCAAAAAACTTGACTGCAAGCAGGGGACACATAACATTTTAGGAACAGCACAGGGAGAAAAAAGGGTCTCTGATTTTGCGATAAAGCAACAAGGAATCCCCTCCTAATTATCCAAGACAGGCAAGAGACTGCCCTTTCCCTACACTCTTTGGCTGCCACTATACATGACATTTATGGGCATGGTTAGCTCCCCTCTTTCATTCGTTATCTGTTTGCAGCACATCCCTTTATGCCCAGAGATGCAGGACTTTCTTCCATTTTGGTTTTGGAGGACCATAGCTATTATTTCATGCATTCAGCTCTTCTGCAGTTGCTTCCTATTACTCCTTAAAACTATACAACAACCTTTTCTTACTCTTTGGTCTACAGCACACAAGGATTTGCAGGATCACAGCTGAACTATTGCTGGAAATGCTAAATATCTCATGCCCAAAATTTGTCTGTGGTGTAGTTCAGCAGCTCAATCCATCATCACTGAATTTGGCCTAACGTGTTCAAATAGTTCTGGAACAGGAATGGAACAAAGAGAACTAAAACAACATTTCTGGTATGAAACATTGACCAAATCTGTTAGAGATCCCAGAAAAAAAAAATGTTTTCCTTTTTGGTTTTGATGATAACATTAAGATCCTCTTCCCAGTTCTCACTCGTTGCTGTCACCCTGCTTCACACCTATTACAACCAAGAATAGAAGCAGAACTGTTGATTACCATCGGAAAGACTGTTTTCTGGGTTGACTGGCAGAAGGAGAAAACAGTTAACCCAGAAGAAAACACAGTACAAGTTCAGAAGCCTGCGAAACTATCCCAAGGCACCCAAGCATTGCCCACACAAAGTCTGAGTCTTTTGGGCCAAATTCGGACATTTCAGCTGATGCTGAATAGCATCTTTCTAAAGTGGCTGCACAACAAGTGACTGTGAGCCCATGAGTTTGACCCTCACAGGCTTGTTCAAGTTTGCAATTATCCCAAAATGTATTCTTGTCAACAGCACACAATTTTCAATACATCACTTGCTTTTCAAGTCAAATTAACACTTCACAGTCAGATTCTGCTTCCTAGACAACTCTACACCTAATTGAGACTTCCCTGATTTTATTTCAAGAGAGAGCAAGCGCTTTCATTTGTGATTTTAGCTGCAGGGACAGATAGATAATGAACTGTGTAGGTTTCTCCAAACAAAATATCATGTCCCCTGAATGCAGCTACCTGACAAAAGACATTAGACTACAGGAGCTGGGACTGTGCTTAAGCTTAGACATGTATTGTTAAATGTGACATGCTCAATTTATCATTAGTTATGAAGTGAAAACGGATGAATACACATTCAATTTAGTTCAGCTGCTTTCTTCATTTATCACACTCTTTCATCATCCATCATTCTTCCCCGCCACCCTTTTGATTTGAACAAATAACACACTTTCATAAGTTTAATCTAATTAATCATAATTGTAAGGTAATGTTCCCTTAATGAAGCGTATATTGGGCTTTATAAAGTTTGTTGCAATTTTAATAAAAATCTGTTCCAGATAAAAATCTACAAATGTTTTCAATGGAGCCAAAACCAGCCCTATCTCTCCCCCACTCATTACTAAGGTTGATGATGATATATCAGTACAAAGAGTTGCTCAAGCATATTGTTCTTTTATAGAACCACTGTTTCAATAAATTGGAAAGCGTTCATCATTTTATGAGACAAGACACGCAGTTAAAAAAGTTAATTGAAGTAGAAACAAATTAGAAAACCAACCTAAAAGATTTTTCACACATTATTGCTATGAAATATACAATACTCACTATCTTCTGAAGGCATCTCACATGCCAAAGATGATATAAAGAAGTAGTTGCTCCTTAGCAGCAGAAGCAGTGTGCAGAGCTACTGTTTTGCTGCAGTTCTCCAACTGCAGCTAACCTAGAAGACAGCCACTTGCTGGCGATGTCCGTGAACATGTACCTTCATGCATCAGACCAAGTCAAGAAACCTCAGTTCTTCTCAGGACAGCTTGGCCTTGTTCACTGAAAGTTTTTGAGTCATTATGACCCCAGATTTCATTTCCCACCACCACTGCCTATGCTAGACAAAACTGCTTACCTCATCTTGCTGTGATTTTCAAAGGTTCATAAAACATTTTGGAGCATCTGGGTGGAAAGTGCTGTGGAGATCAATATTACTTATGATGATTATTAATGAGCAATTTTATTTGATCATTATTAACATACATGGACTCTTCATACCAAGATTAACATAACCTCCATTTGCTAACACCATAGCATGCTCATTTGTATCTGTTTCCACTCTTATATTGGCAATTATTTCTAAGTTGCAAAAGCAGAAACAGCACATTAGAAAATTGACTTATTTCCCCACCAACAAGATTTCACACCTCTGGGCCACTAATGACAGACACAGCTGTCCTTTCCAAAATCTGATTGAAAGCTGTACTACGTTGCTCCAGGGATTTTTGCCCAAGTCAGTACCCTGGTCATAAAGATTGCTGCAGAAGTATTGGCAAGTTCATACTCCACCCATGCAACCATTTCTCCAGAAGGTAATGTCCATATTTTCATTTTCCAGTGCAGTTTTACTAGCTTTGCTTCAGCCTTTTTCCAAACTAGTGTGAAATTTCAGCAAGAGAAACAATTCTAACCATTATATGCTACCACCACCACCTCCATTGAGATGAAGGTTCACCTGGCAAGATGACAGGTGAACAACCCAGAAAGCATCTACTCCAGCATCTTATTCTGATGCAAATCATTATAGGATCCTTTCTCCTTTCATCAGGAAGGAGGAAAGATGATGTAGTTCTACAGCTTGTTCTCTGGTTTACCTTGAGGTGTTGCAGAGCTTTTTCCTTGCACTTTGTGAAATGAATGTGAGATGGTTTCTGGCAGACTGTTAGACAAAATGTGATTGTGACGCTCCCTTGTTGCACACAAGATTAGAGCTGCACAGCTGCCAGTGCTCCCTTTAGACCTGGCAAGTTATTTTACATACCACACAAACAGTGGCAGAAAATAGGGATTTACTGGTTACAAAGACAAAGGCAACACTAACAGGAAATAACTTCACATCTAAAATGGACTTACTGTAGCTGATTTCCTCTCTTAACAGCCATTTATTTCTGTAACTCACCCCTTGAAACACAGGAGTACAGGGCTTAATAATCCACCAAGGACACAGAACACCTAAGCGGTAATGCCAGGAAGAGGAAATAACAGCAGTAACAAGCCCTTGTAGCTGGAGCTCGCTGCAATAAATTCATTTGTAGAGGAGCAGATACCCAGGAGAGACACCTGGGTCAGCCTCTTTCTAGACAGAGGCTGGTACAGTGATATTATGTGAGAGAGAAACTTCAGACGTTTAATATAGTTCTGCATTCTTCTGAAAAGAGAAAAATTGAGGTCTTAGCTGGTAAGGGAGAAGGATGCAGTGCAAGCTCTTCTCAACAGGCAGGAGGAGTTTCCACATCTTCCCAGCTGCAAGCATTCCTGCTGTAGTCCCCTTTCCCAGCTCTTCCCTTTACTCCCATTCTACCCACAATTACATGGGCCAGTGAGATGGCACTTACTGTTCTTTGTCCTATGCCCCTTCACTTTTTTTTTATTTTTGACTCAGAATGAGTATATCCTCTAAGGCTAAGTTGCTACAGAAGCCAGTGCGGCCAAAGCACTGCTACCAATTAAGTTAAGTACAAAGTATGAGATCAATTAATCATTCATTATCTTTACAATGCAATAGCTGAAGCTCCAGGGTAGGCAGTCCAATAATCCTTACAACCCCCAAGGTGCTCGTCTTCTCCTAAGCTGATCATTCATTATCCAGAGCATATCAGCATAGAAAAGTCTTCATTTTTCAAGGCAATCAGTCTAGTAGATATGACAAGTCTTTGAAGCTCTGGTCCACCTTAAACACATGAAGTTTAAGAGGCCTGTAAACACACATTTAATCTTAAACAGGTTTAAGGCCTCATCCTGCTTTCAATGAAAGCAAAGGGAAAACTCTTACCGAGCACTTGGAATTCAGGTTCATTTCACAGTAGTAACAAAAGCAGGTAACCTTTACAAATGCACTGGTCTGCCCCAAGCACTACCTCTGTCCCAAGGCAGAAATATATGAGAATACAATCCAAGAGATGCATATGCAGTGAAGAAAGGTACCTTTGGTAAACTGAACATAGGCAGAAAGTGCCTTCAGGTTTCATAGAATCATAGAATCATAGAATGTTTTGGGTTGGAAGGGACCACTAGAGGTCATCGAGTCCAACCCCCCTGCAGTCAGCAGGGACACTGCTAACTAGATCAGGCTGTTTCTGGTGCATGAAAGCTAGAAAGCACACGTGTAAAGTGTCCCAGCTTCTGCCTGCCTTGCTCTGAAATGACTCAAGACCTCTGATGCAGAAAAAATAGCAAGATGGCAGCACAAATCACAGAAATCCCAGGAGGTACACATGCACGAGTTAATTCCCTACTGGAAGACATTCCGACACAAAGTGATGTTAATTGTCTTGTGGTATGATGCACCCATTCACTTTTTTAACAAAAAGGTACTTTACAGTGAACCATCTCAACTTTACAGAGGAAGATTCTGCAGGAAAAAAAGGTAGTGCAATACATCTCAGCTCCTTAAAACAGGTCAGTAACTAAGAGAAGAGAGAAAACAACTCTATGGAAATGGCGAAGCGTGTGACCTTAAGCTCTCAAAAAGGACCATCCAGAGTAATATAGAGCATTGTTTAGAGAAAAGTCAATGCCAAAAAGAGAATAACTTAGATGATGTAACAGGAGTATCCAATTCAAAGGAACATGCTGGTCAGCGCAGACTTTGATTTATTACCATAAGATCACACAGCTGTCTCCTCCTACTTCCTTTTGCCTCCAAAACCTCCTCCTTTCAGACTCCAACCTCCAAGGCCTCCCACATAACCTTGTATCCCAGTTAAAGCACAGTTACTAACATTGAAGTTGCTGCACAGGCCACCAAACAGCTGGAGGGTCTGGCACCCTTCATGCCAGGGCAAGGCATTGGTGTGTGTGTGTGGGGTGGTGGTGTGTGTATGTGTATTTTATAAGCACCACATATAGTAATAGATGATTTAACCATACAGTGAGGCAGCAAGCAAGGAAACGAGCATTTTCACTGCTGGGGAGCAGAGACAGCTCATACATCTGTGGGGGCAGTAGAGCTTGGAGACGGGGTTGCACACACTATCCAGAGATGGCTACTCACCCCAGCGGTATACAGGAGAGCTTACACAGCCAACTAAGTGCCCTGGATCCTATGCAGCGATTACCTAGCTATGACTTTGCCACATTTTTGGAAACTTTTTTAGATACAGGATGGCATTTCAAAGTCCACTCAGACATCAGTTTAAAGAACCTTGCCTCCAGTCCTTTCCATCTGTCTGTGGGAGCTCCTTCCATGCAGTAAGACTAAAGAAGTTTGCTCACATCTGGGAAGTGTAAGTGAGTAGGAACGGTATGCCCCAAACTGCTAAATAAATCTGGTCCTACTTTTCTAAATAAGAGACCTTCCATGCAAAAACCCCACCTTTTCTTCTTCCAAAATGAAAAAAATACAACAAAACTGCAGAATCTACTTTCTTTCTATCTTTTCATAATTTTTTTGAAGGAAACTGATGAGTGGGAAAAAGATTTTTCTGTGTATCAAAGTGTTTCTCCTCCTGCTTTTCCTTGCAACTGGAAGGGGAAGGAAGGAAAAACCTTAATGAAGTTGAGTTCTAACATGGTATTTTTGCTAAGATCCTTCCAAATTCAATTCTTTCTTTCCTTCTGAAGCACATAATAAAAGGAACTTTGCAGTTCTTCCATGGTAGTTTCCATAAGATTTGCACCAGCTCTCATGCAAAGAGGTAGCATTCCCAGAGCAAACTGCATCCCTCTGAACATATCCAGGCTAAGGGTCTAGAGGCACCCTCTCCATCTGAACAACAACACTGCCCATGTGTACTCGAGACACGTTTGTTGCAGCAGTGATGCTTCTTTTTCAGTACAGCAGGCAGTGAATGGGCAGGAGTTGGCCTACACACTTTGACTTCACCTGCCCAGCAGAGACTAGAGCTGTGGGATGGTTCCCCTCGGAGCTAGACTTGGCCCCTTTACTCAGAGCCAGCAGCAAAAGACAACCTCACCCCATATTATTTTTTCTGTAATTTTCTCTTCTGGTTTTCCCACCCCTACAACTCACATACCGCAAAGGACTTGAGGCCACTCAGGGTTTGTGTCCTACTTATTATTGGCAATTGTGTCCACTTCAGCGCACTCATTCAGTCAGGAGGCTTCATCCGGCGAAAGAAGACCCTTCTATTTAAGAACTAAGGTGTTACAAAGAACGGTCTCTTGCATTTGATTGTTGTTTGTCCAGGGAGTTCCTTTGTCATTAACTTGCTTGGTGCAAGGTATTTACTGAGCTCCACATTCCTGGCAGCAGCACAGAAACCGCTTGGACTCATTAGCATTTAGCATTATATTTGTAATAAGATCCACCACTTAAAAAGCACTAGCAAACATTGCCATCGTATTATGCTGCAAGCACGAGATAAGAAGAGGAGAAAAATGTACTAAACACCATCTTTGTTACGTACCTGCCAATGCTAACTTTGCTGTCTGTGGCCATTATAACCTTGCTTTCAACTCTACTGAAACAGCTCATAAAATCTGCCTCTGTTGTACAGCACTCTGCTCGCACTGTGCTAACGTTTAATTAAATGGATACTTCATAAGAAAAGCACAAGTAAGGACAAGCGCCCTTCCAGTTTCAGCAAGGCCGTAACTCACACACAAGCATCCACAGTTTCAAGTTTATGAGTGTGTAACAGCACATAGTCAACACACCCCAGCTCCTGAGCTATGCAGGTGTATTTGTTCAACACCCATACTCAACTCAAAAAAGCATTTCATTTGAGCAAGGGCTTGACTTAAGAAAATTTGAATGGTAACATGCTGTTAAGATCTTATGACTTTTTTTTTTAAGCAAGCAATTATTTTTTCTTTTGTTTTCCAACTTTAGTTAAAAAGGTGCTTTCTTGGAATTGTTTAAAAGAAAATCACCAGGGAATGGAGCTGATCAATTAACACCAGGCAAGAAGAATGCCATGCATATGGATAAGTAGGGAGGAAGTGCAGGGAGAAAAAGAAGTGGTAATGAAGGGATAGAGAAGGAAACGAGTTGAGTGTTTCCTGTGAACTGTCTTCTGTTGGCATTTTATCCCAGCTTTTAAAAGGAGAGATACAGCCTAGAGAGAAAATTCAGCAGTGTCTACTTGAAAGGTAAGAGCAAACTTAGACCCTGACAATTACTAAATAAGAACATAATTAATTATTTCTTCAACTGAATAGTCCTGAATCCTACCACAAATCAATCAGCTCTTCTTGCCTAAGAAGCTCTGACTCTATTTTAGCTCAATGAAAACAAAATCAATGAAGGCCAATTATAGCCCATCTCGTTAGAGTATGCAAATAGTGCACCGTATAGATGAGCTGCTATTCCTGAGGGCACTGCTGCTGAGGAAGACTCTTGTCAGGCAAACGCAAACGTGAGCTGGTGCTGGCCCCTAGCTGCCCGTGCTGTAAAACAGCAGCTCCTTGCCAATTTGTTTGAAGAGGATGCAAAGGTAGCAGGGACCAAATGTGCCCAGCAGCAGGTCTTCATCAGCTTCCTACTCGGTAATTTCAGGTGCAGAAAGCCCACCAATGTGTCTCAGCAAGCAGATTCAAGGTTAGTTACAAGAAACAGCACATGCAAAGCTACAGAAAACTGAGGGAGCCGACCTTGCTTTCATCATCTTATGTCAAGAAGAAAAGGCACTTTAAGAAGTACATCATTATATTGCAAGGAAAGGATTTAATCCAACTGCCACCTACATCAATTAAACATCTATGCCATCTCAAATGACAACTGAGAGTCTGAGTCTTTAGAACAGATTTCTGGCTACCGACATAGACAGTACTATACATCCACCCTGCCACCACTCTAATCTGAGCCTGCTTTTCCCCCCACCAAACCAAAACTGTAGCTTTTCAGGAAGCTTTGTCCTCTTCCCTGTGAAAATTCAAAATGGGAAGGGAAAGTTTGCCAAAATTTTCACACATGCGGTGTATGTTCCATAGCTGTCCACAGGCACAAGGCTACTGCACCATGAACTGTTCTGTTGAACTTTTTTTCCTGCCAGCACTCCAGAGCTCTGCATACCCCAGCCATGTGGGAGTATCGACCCAGTGGATGGTGACCGTACACACATCCTTGCAGCATGCATGCAGTAGGCACGCGCCCACCAGACCGTGGATGCAATTTCAAACACCCACAAAAATCCGGCCTTCCTGGGTCCTGTTCATCCTGAGCGATTTTCCCATAGTTTGCTCACAACAGACAGGATTATTCCTTTCAAGGAATCACCTTGCAGGGACCGAGTTCCCCAGTTCTCTGGCTACAGCCCAAGTACATTTTTGGCCAAAAGCCTCCTGCACAGTGGCTTTCTGCCCATGTAGCGGGACTGTACCCTTGGCTTTATAGAATACTTTGATAGACAGCTTAATCTTTCCATTGGCTACCTAAAAATTATGATGTAATACTTACTTTACTGCCACACTTGTTGGTGTTGCCAGGACTTGTGGTAAACAGCAGCAGCTACAGAAGGATTTAAAATGAAGTATGCGACTTTTGCAAGATCAGGGTGCCTCCAATTTCATTTGTGGTGTTGAAACTCTGATTTCACAGCATAGGCCAGGCTTCTGGGCTGTGTGTGCCTGGTGGGGTTGTGTTTGGGTTTTTTTTCTCTTATTGTTGTTTCTATATTAGTCATATTATAGCTAGGGGTTTGGGTTTGGTTGTTTTTTTTTTAAAGCACCTTGAAAAGGAACATAATTATGCTGGTTTTGAAGCATGGAAGACAAACCATTACTGTTTTTAACACTAAATCTTGACACACACCCCTAAAAGACATGAAAAGCCAAACCTGGGGGTTCAACTGCTCCAAGCACAGTTGACCCTCACCCCCTTTGCATATTTGCAGGTAACTCTGATTTGTAAGCTAAATCCAGACATTAGCATTTTTACCATTAAAAAAATTCTTCCTATTTAAATACTGTACATCTCTAACTTCAGGCACTGAAATCTTTACAGCAAAAAAGCAGAGGAAAAAAATTGTCCATTACTTCATAAGCAGCTATATACAACGAAAAGCATCCTCTTCAGACAGTTTTGAAAACAGTGAGCAAACCTTTGTGTAAAGTAACACGACACTCAATAGCGTAACAGCCTCCTTGAAACAGCATCCTTAAGAGTTTATTTTACCTTTCTGCTAAGATAATAGTGCAAAATAACCACTCTCACTTCAGGACACACACACAAATGCACACAATTAGAAGGCTGTCAGAGACACTGCAGTAAGGGAATTCTGTAAGCTGTAACAAGGTCTGCTGGAATTGTCATCACATGCCCATGAAAAAAAATTTCAGGGCTATCAAGGGCATTCTCGAGACAGCACTTCTCCTGTCGCATCCTGGGATGTATTTCTTCTGCTTTCTCTCTGGGTCACAACCAATTCAAATAGCAATTTTCTTAATGGCTGAGAGTTCTACTCCCTACAGAGTCCATCTTCTTAAAGAACCACAGTGACATATACAAGCAACCTTATTCTTTGTCTATTTACTGATATCTCTCTCCCCTTTTTTTTCAGCCTACAGGAAAAGACCCTCCACAAACAGCCAGAACATAACAGCAGACAAGACAAGGAAGGCTGCCTTGCCGGCAGAAAATCCCAAGGACAGCTACAAGCCTGGAGAATTGGCGGGAGTGACATAACTTGCCATGAGGAAGGCAGCCCTATGGAGAGGGGGCTAAAATACAACAGCATGCAAGCCTGAACAGTAGGCCTGCTTACACAGATTCCATCTTTGCCCAATTTCATTTCAGTTAGCTTTATTTGCCTTGCCACATCACCAACTATCTCAAGCAAAGATTAATCCAGTTTAAGGTCCCAAATCGTTAAGCCACTTCAACTCTGCAAAGCTGGACAGTACACGTTTAGGTAAATAATTTTATCTTTTTGACAATAAGCCTGTACTTGGCTGGCTTCCTAAACTGGATTTCTGTAATAAGAGTTTACTATGATTTAGCCAGATCAAACTCAAACTCTGTGTGAGACGCTGGTGTGCGTTTCTGCCAGAAGGAACCAAAATTGTCTCATTTGCTCCTACAAAGCAAAGCCCAAAGTGAGAGTAGCAGTATCTCCAGAGCAGCACAGTTACCAGTTCCTGGTGCTGCCATCAGCAGTGATGGTAAAACTCCCACACCCCATGCACAGCCCATCAGAGAAGCAAGGTCTGATTCACTACATACAGAAGTGAATAAGCTTAGAGTATGAAAATCCCCATTTACCTATGTACCTGATCCTCTACAATACTATTTGCACCTCAGCCATCTTTAAATTATTGGTGCACACAATGGTGGGGTTTGAGGCTTTTTGGTTTTGGGGGTGGGGGGTGGAGGCATTGGTTTGTTTGTTTTGTTACTCTAAAGCCTCAAGAGATTCTAGTGCAAATTAGGAATCTGAAGGTCATTGGCATAAACCTTGAGGCCACACGGGAAGCACATGGATCTGTTTTTACCAAATTATATGCAATTATTTTATTCAAGAAAATTTACCATTAATCATGTCACAAAAATTTGTCTGTCTAAAGAGCTAGAAGTTGCTAATGAACCTCAATGGTCCCAATTACTTGGGAATTTTTGTATCTAGGAGTACTATCAGAACATGAAATAATGCAGCTTTCCAGGAGCTTTTTACCAAGCAGTAAGGCAAGGAATGAAAATGGAGCCTGGTCATTTTACACCATGTACATGACAGTACTTAGGTCAAAAGCATATTCATTTTTCATGAAACATGGAGAATTCAAAGTGGTAAAACACAGTTCATGGTCTGAGACTTTGCTAATGGATTCTGGCAGTATTTTGGGTTCATAACCACTCTAGGCTGTGTGATAGAGATATCAATAAGTGGAACTTGAAACATACATATATCTCTGTGTGTGCATATATATGTATATATTTAAAAAAGCCAGACACTCACTGCCAATGTCCCGCTGGAAGATGCAGTATCTGAAAAGAACCTAAAATGAGGAGTATATGCAGTTTAAAAGGATGTGAAATTCATTTGACAGAAAGATAGTTATGCCAGAGGTTGATTATTGTATAAAAATGATAACAGTAATTTAAAGAAATTAACAGCATGCCTTGATCTTGTCAAATAGTGATGGCACCTGTAGTGGTGATTAAATAAGACAGGCTGGTTAATACCTGCTAGTGTGCACACACATGCATCTAACCTTAATCTTTTCTCTACACTATACAGTAACATGGTAGTGATGCCGCTCTGGGTAAAAGCTAACTCAGTCCTAGCCCTTAGTACAAACCTTAGCCCTTTTGCCAAACCACTCCAGCCCTCTCCGTGTGCTTTGAAAACCTCTGCAAATACAGCAGTAAACACCCTGTTCAAATAACTTAAGGATCAGAAATCAACATGTCTACAGAAATTGGAAATCCTAGCCCTGAGACAGCACCAATTATCACCTCCCCATCAGTTTTCTTGAAGAGATAAATGAGTGCATGTGATTTCAAGGGAGGAGTGGGATGCAAGAGACAAAGACTGCTGCCATCCTCAAGGTTTATTTTGGGCTCCTTTGAAACACAGTAAATCCTGTACTGACTGAAGTGGGAGCACAGGTGAATCCTGACCAAAACATGTTCAAAACTGTGAGGACAACATCTCAGGCTTGAATACAAGCAAAGGTTTTGCCCTTTTGGGGCATGAAGAGGTGGTCTTTACACTGCCCAGAACAGCTCCAAAGGCTACTGAGATGAGTACAAACCAAGGATGTAGTCTGGCTTGAGCACTAAATTTTCTGAGCAGCAAGTTATTTCAAAAGCCATTAAGCACACTCCCTCCCCAGTCACATCATCTTTTTAATTCATGTGTTATCTGTACTTTCACAGAACTAGTCCAAGCCTGTGCTATTTCTGAACTTAAGATTGAAGACTTACATTTGGGCGCCACCTTTCTCAAGGTGTCAGGGACAATTTCCAAAGACCTTTTGGCACCTAAAGAATAAGACACAAGGTTTTTAGGCATCCCAAGACAGCATCTGATACCCACCAGGCACTTAGCAACCCTAGAAGCCTAAGCACCCTCCCTCACTCCTCCAACCCCTCCCCAAAACCCCAAAGTGTTTGACTTTATCTAGCTAGGCCGGCTTAGGGTAAAACAGGTGGGTTGGGGACTTCAGTTGATCACTGATTTCTTCATATGATTGACTTGGGAACTGACTACTTCCTAAACCAGATTCTTCTTCTCCCTCCCCAACAGGTATCATCATTATTATTGCTGAGCAAGACAAGGAAGAAATTTCTGCTGCTGACAAGAGACCATGCTTCTGAATTCCCATCCCCTCCCCTACACACAAACCTGGTATTAGAAGCCAAGCGCACAAGTAGAAGTTTGATTGCAATTGTCGGAAAGGATTAATCCCTGCCCAGGCAGCCGGCTTCCACAGTGCAATAATTAAGTGGAACCATTACACAAGAGGAAGCATGAGTTAGAAGATTAAAGTATGCCATGCAAGGTTTGTTTTGTGCTGGAGCTGGTGGGTTTGCACTGCATCACACTCACTTTATGTAATGCTGTCGAACATCTGGACTAATCCATTATCCTAGGATGAAGAACACATTGTTCTTTAGGTAATTGCAGGAGACAGTGACTTGCTATTGAATGGGAATGGAAAGTCTTGGTACGTCTAGCCCAAGACTGACACAGGGCCCGAAGCCATAGGTGTCAGCGCTCTGGTAATAATCCCCTTTACTTGAAAACTCCCGAGATCCATTCTTGTTTTAAACTGACGTGACTCCAGTAAAATGAACCAAGTTACACTGGTGGAATAGTGTCAATACATGACACGGCAGAGCAATTCAGAGAAGTTAAGGGTTATTAATAGCTCATGCTCTCTTCAAAATTAAAATCCCTACAAAGTTAGGTCTCCATGACATGCTGTGCACACAGAACATCATCGGGTGTGTAAGAAAAAATTAGATACAGTCCAGCCTGTGAGTTGTATGCTACCATGGCATAAGGACACAACAGTCACTGTTACTGATGGGAGTACTGGAAACCTCTGGAATTTGGCAGGGCCAGGACCAGGCCCAGGCCAGGTGGCCCTTCGCACCACAGAGATGCAGAAACTGCAACCTGGCTACCTCTAGCTGAGTTTCTACTTGTGTACCACACCTGGCCTACAGAGGTAGGAAGCTGGCAGGGAGACTTCTCTGTGCTTCATCACCACCTTGTAGGGCAGCTCCACTGAAGCTCAGATACAGGCAACTCCGTATCATCCCTCAAAGGTGGTCCCATCACCAGTCTGTAATTCGGAAAACTGAGCCAAGCACTTGCCCGTCCCATGCTATTTAACAGAAGTATTGGTCTTACCATCCATGGAACTATCATCTCTTGTATCTGTCTTGTATTTAAAAACAGTATCATTTTTCTTATTAGCCAAAGGGTAAGAAGAGGTCACAAAAACCATCGTAGAGCCTAAAAGCCAGATATTAGTTTTGAAAGACTGTAATAGCTTTATGATCTGTGCAAAAAAAAAAAAATCACCATCATTCCAGATGATGTCTTACATGCACTGGCTTCTCTGTAAAATGAATTTACCTTTTCATTATTATTTACTGACTGTGCTTGTATTTCATTTGTATGGATTTTATCCAGCAAATCAGGGGAAAAAACAGCCTCAGAAAATCTAATAAAAAGATGGAGACAGTAACCAATCATTGGAGTCTGTATCTTGACTCTTGAGGTCACATTTCTGCCTTTATGTTCATTTCAGGGAAACAAAAACAACATTCTGGATGGGAACAAATCAGAGCTGGTAATGGCATGGACACATTCTTCAGGAGCAGCAGTGCCAAAAAGCACAGCTATGACAAAACAAGAGTTCACCTTCACTGTTAGGCTTGGAACAGCTAGTTTGTCATGCAAATAAATATTAAAAAAAAAAAAATCACCAAGACTTTTTAGCAGCTTCCTAGCCCAACTGCATATGTTCACACATGGCTGAGTCAAGATCTGTGTTTTGCAGCACATATCACCTACATTCACACTCCAAGTGGCATCCCTCAGAGGTCCGTATTAGGACCAGTACTGTTTAATTAATCTTCATCAATGACATAGTAGGATCAAGAGCACCCTCAGCAAATTTGCAGATGACACCAAGCTGAGTGGTGCAGTTGACATGCCTGAGTGACAGGATGCTATCCAGAGGGACCAGGACAAGCTCAAGAAGTGGGCCCATGTGAACTTCATGAGGTTCAACAAGGCCAAGTGCAAGGTCCTGCACCTGGATCAGGGCAACACCAGGCACCAATACAGGACAGGGGATGAAGGGATTGAGAGCAGCCCTGCAGAGGATGACTTGGGGATACTGGTGGATGAAAAACTGGACATGAGCTGGCAACCTGCCCTCACAGCCCAGAAAACCAACCATATTCCAGGCTACATCAAGAGCAGCACGGCCAGCAGGTCAAGGGAGGTGATTCTGCCCCTCTACTCTGCTCTGGCGAGACCCCACCTGGAGTACTGCATCCAGCTCTGGAGCTCTCAGTACAGGAAAGACACAGACCTGTCAGAGAAGGTCTGGAGGAAGGCCACAAAAGTGATCCAAGGGCTGGAGCACTTCTCCTATGAGGAAGGCCTGAGAGAGTTGGAGTTGTTCAGCCTGGAAAAGGCTCCAGGGAGACCTTATTGCAGCCTTACAGTACCTGAAGGGGGCTGATAAGAAAGATGGGTACGGACTAGAAAGGGGCCATCCCTTCTCTAAATCTAAGGTCTTCCTCTAAATCTAACCAAAAATAATATGTACTTAGGCCCTTAAGTAAGAATCAATGCTCTATGTGCCCAGCACTAGGAACCAAGACTTCAAGTTCAAATGCTGCATGGATTTCTTGAGCTGTCTCTGCTGATCCAAACCAATTCAGCTTCAGTATTTCCCAGATCCATCAGGGGAAAAGTAAAAAACTGTACAAAAAGCTTTCCGAAGGCAGAAGAGTAGCTTAACCACCACTGAGCCAAGTGGTATCTTCTATTCACCATCCTTCTGCTATTAGCCTTTGTGGTACACATTGCTGCCCTATAAAAATATTTCTCCAAAGTTAACAGACTACTTTCCAAACCACTCAGAGAATGTGGATCTCATGTCTGTAACAAATCTGGGATATGGTTCAAAGCCATCTATTAGTAGTCACCACTGCTCACACAGCCTCCCTGAACACAACATTTTCAAAGATATGAGAAGTCTAGGGATACAACACCAAAAACCTATTAAGCCCTGCAGGAATGGAGTCACAAAACAAGCAAGACAACATTTTGCTTAGTAAAGATGTATGAGCAACAGCAGGTTCAAGAAACTTCATCAGCTTATTCACCTTCATCTCCTCCACTCACGCAGCATTTAACTGAGGGAGTGATGCCTCTTAAGGCCACACAGATAGACTTTATTCATGCAGTCCTCAGTGCCACTCTGCGTGTTTTCTTGATAAACGCTCTCCAAAATAAGGCAGACTGTTTAACAGTAAGTTCAGTAGAGGCTATTTATAAGTCTGTTAAAGTCACAGATTCTAAAAAAAGTCAAAGCTCAATTTGGCTTGCCAGACATTTCATTACAATATCATTTTACCATCCTTTGACTTAGCAGGACTTTTTTTGCCTTAAAATCTAGTTTTGCCCCAAGCCAGAAGCAAACTGCAGTCTTTGGAACTTTTCCCAAAGCTGTAAACATGTGCACCTAACAGGGCATCTGAGTGAGCATAGTTAAGATTTCAGAAACCACTGCAGTTCAATTACTGATGATCAACTGCAAAAGCAAGAAGAAAGCAGAGGGGCATCAGCCCATAAACTGATTGTGAAGATTCTCTTAGGAATCATATATTTAAGCCTTCACCAATACAATTCTTGTTCTATCTACAGAGGAATACATCACAACTAACCTCTTAGAAGAAATTATATATATACACCCCAATATTTATACATAATAAATTTTAAAATGTGTTACCTAAATTGTATTTTGTGTGTATGCATGTGCACACATGCAGGCATGTTTGTAAAAAGGTAAGTTGTCCTTACAAAGCTTCTTACCATGACTGAATTCCAGGAAAGCTCAAGCTCACAGCTAAAATCCATAGGTTATGGCAAACATTCATTAGTCCAAAGCTTACATGATCAGTTCATCTTAATAGTAATAATATAACTTAGTTCAAAGTTTAACTAGGTTCATATTAATCAAAAAACCTTCATTGCATCTCACTTGTCTTACCACTCTAACCCTTTTACTATAAACAATTTTGTTATTAAAGGCCTGACATGCTAAACCTGAAAGCATTTCTCCAAGAGCCCCTTCCCAATGTTTTCTTCCAAGGTCACATACCTTCACAATCAGATATCCAAGACAAAGTACAATAGGCTACAAGCCTCTAGAATATTCAAAAAGTGTATTTCTCCTTGTGTAAGTACATGGACTGAGGGATAGTGGAAAACAGATCAGGAACCCTTTTTTGGGAGACTAGTTCTAACAGATTTTTAAACTTGATTATCAGCTGTAGAACAGTAATTTTTTCAGCATTAAATAGAAAATCTCTTTGCTACAGGAAAAGACTACTTACAAATGAACTCACAGTTTGTTACCAATTTAGAAGCTCATAGCCGTTTTCCAGGTAATTATAGATTCATTATTTGACTCTCCCTGATGTGACTTCATGTTGCAATTTCAAGTTCTGTCTGCCTGATGAGTCACTCCTACTCTAAAAGGATAAACACTATGCCATACGTGTTCCTTAGAGTCCAAGAGGGAAAAAAACCAAAAATGTCAAGTTAGAAATCAGGTAAGATCTCCACTACAATTGGTCCTTTATATCACAGTCAGTTTCCATTACCCTAATTTTAAGTTTTTGAGATGTATTACACACATTTAGAAAAAGAGTATAAATGCCACACAAGACCCATTAGAAATATAGAATTTATTTCTCTTTACATTCAGACAGCAACATATTGCAGATTTGAACATGCCACATCTTGTATCGTAGGTGACTTATGGATCCTATGTTTATAGTTGTGATAGCTATTCCTAGCCCAGATCAACACAAAATGTGTTTCTGGAGTGGCTCTCAATATATTTAAGCTGTTAGCAGCAATTTTTGCAGAAGGGTAGTCTTGAAAAACCAATTCATAAAAACTAATCTGTCATAGCCTATGTTATCCAGCTGCTTACGGTATCTTACCTTTACAGCTCCAGATCTCAAGAAAGCAATATTTGACAGTAGCAGTGGACAGGGAGATTGAGGACTTGCCCCTATCTTCCCTCAGGTAGCAGTTCTCAATAAAGGCAGTAACATGTTATAAGGCCACCAAATTCCTCATGGTCTGTGAACTGTGCTTTTGACAGGGCAGCTCCTTTCCCATTCTTTAGGGCCTGCAGCCCTTGCTTTCCTTCCCCCCTTGCACATCCAGGTGCAAGCTAACCAAAAGAGTCAATCTTACAGTTCTGACAACATCCTAAAACATGTCATTTAAGTCATCTACCACTAAAAGTCTGAGCGACAGTAAAAAAGACAAAATCTTGTTATGTTTAAAGCTTCAAAGTACCATGAACAAGAGGTATCTTCACAACCAGTGTCCTGACAGCATCCGTTCAGTGTACTTCCCTTCATCCTCACAAACTCGGGAAAAACCGTGGTGCTTTTGTCTCTTAACTCTCCACACATTCAGCTAGAGAATACCAGGAGCTGCAGTGCATCATCACATGAAGATGGGGAGGCGCAGAGAAGAGTGAAAAGGGAGGGAGAGACAGAGACACTGCCCTTGGCAGGCTCTGCACCAGCCATACAAAGAATATGCATACATGTGATGAGGGATTTTGTTGCTCCAGTTTTTGCATGTTTTTTTTTTTTAATTAAAAAACTTTATTCCTGCTAAGGCTTGTTGTGCAAAATTAGTTTTTAAGAACCACCATTCAGTCTGACTCTGTTCCTGTAGACAGACTTCCTATTGATCCATTTCTGACGAGCATCTTGCTATAGTTTTTCTGCTGTTCTTCTTTGAAAGTATCTTTGACTTTCGCTCGTTTCAGACCTCCATCCCTGGAACAGAGCAAGAGAGAAAAGTAACCCATCATGATTGTTACCACTATTGTTATCAAACTATGTATTGTATTAACCATTTTAGTCAGTTCTAGAGTCTTAGAAGATTATTAATGCTTTTCCTCAGAACTTCTAGAACATCCCAAGTTTAAGCATGTTTATTAAAACATTTACCTTAAGCCACAATACTTATGCAGTCCAAATTTTGAGTTTAGCCTGTTAAAGCAGCCTACTCACATTGGTAACAGATTGCACCTACCATAGGAATCTTTGCCAACCTGGGACACTATTTCCTTAGACTGTAGAGGCAGTCAATCTTGTGTAATACCATACTTGTCTCTTGCCTTACATCATTCATAGTTGAATCCACTTGCCCATTCTCTTCACCAAAATCCTGCTGTCAAGTTTGTTTCATGCAGTCCTGTGAAATCTAGGAATTATGCTGCTACTTACTGAGGTAGGACATGAGAAAGTCAGAGCACAAAGCCTTAAGCCCTGTGTTTTATTTTTGTTGTTCATCAGTTTTGCCAAGTAACGTCACTTCTGCTCCTTAGTCTCAGCATGAGTCTCAACATGAGAAACAACTGTGAAGGGGCCCTCTTCAAAAGCATCAAGCCTGTAGATGCAACTCGCTGCATGAGCACTACATGCTCCAAAGACTTCATGCACCTTTTTTATTTTTACTTTCACATACGCATATGTGCATGTGAAGTTACTCCCTCATTTTCTCCTAAGTGGAATAAAGATATTTATGTTACCTGTCCAAGGTAAGAGAGGAAGCACCTCTCAAATTAACAACAGATAGTCCATGAAGTCTAACAAGGAGAGCATCACTCACCAGGGAAGTTCGGTCAGTCCTCCTTGGCGAGCAATGGCTGACTTCACTCTGTTGGCAAACTGAACAGCATCTTCACCTTCCTTCAAGGGTCATAAATCCAACATAATCAAAGCAGAGAGAAGTGAATTAAAACAGATTTCCATAACACTTTTCATCTGCTGCCTCATCAAACTAGCTCACTGCCAAACAATCTGACCCTTATCATGCCAACACAATCTGACGTTCCAATGTGATAATAGTTTAGATCATTTTTCCCCTGAAGTGTTGAAATCAGGGGAAAATTTTGCTCTAACAGGACAAAACATTAACAGCATTGCTACCGAGAACAGCAGTATGCTGTCCTTTGCATGTCTGGTGCACTGATGATGGTACCAAGCTGTGTCAGGAAAAGCTAAGTCCAATCATAGATCAAAGTCCACACTAACAGAAGTCCAGTATAAAACTGATTTGGAGACATGGGGTGGGTAGGGGTTTAGGCAGAGGGAAAAAAAAAAAAAAAAGAGTAAAAATAGGCACTTGCAGACACAGTCAGTTTCTTAAATAGCTATCAGTCAATCACATGCTAGATTACCTTTCTAACCATTGGTGGCATGTACCACACATTGCAAACAATGGCCCAGCTGGTCATTATTCGCAGCAGATAGCTCACAATGTTATATTTGCTGCTGTTCCAGAATGCATCTCCAAACTGAGGATCATACTGTAAGGGATCACAAAAAACCAAGAGTTAAAACCCTTTCCCCACAGACCATCACAGCCTGTCTCAGATCTGAGGTGGATGCGTTCCGTTACATGCTAGAATAAGAGAAAATTCACAATTGACATGTTTGCTTAGAATGAGGCTTTAGAAAAATTAGCCTGTGCTTATTAGTGCTGCTTGTGATTACAGTACAGAGCCAGCAGCAGATGCCACCCATTTGCCTGAACAGCCAAGAGAGCTAAGTCTGCTGCAAGCTGCATGCTTCTCTTCCTTTCAGCACTGGGAAGGGCCAGCTGGATCTCCCTTCCTTCCAGCTTTCTGGAGGAATAAACTGAGACCACCAAGTCCTACCAGCCAGGCTCCATAGGCTGAAGGACTTCACCTTTTCATTTTATCCACTTACACTCTAGGGGTCATCCACAGCACGTAGCCAATTGCCAGAGCTACTGGGCTTTCATTAGCAGCTGTACTGAGACAGCTTACTACCACCCTGACAAAAACAGATCCCAAACTTTGAAATTCAGCAGCCAGCTACTTCCACTTACTTTGATTGCAACAGGATAGATTGTCCCTCCTATTTCAAAGCTCCCCTTCTTGAACATCATCACAGATGTATTGTTTATGCAGGTGCCTGTCCAGAAGAGAAACTAAAGTCATTACTTCACACAGCCTACCACATTTCAGGAGCAACACTACATCAACATACAGATCTTACACTCACTGAGGAGAAAAGGCAGGCCCTTTAGGGGTAAGTTAAGCATCTCTCCCCTACTTGCTTTCATTCTTTGTCTTGTGACTGACTCCCTGAATGAAGCCAGAACACATGAGAAAAAAACCACAAAGCTGAGGTCAGATCTGTAGGATGGTGAATTGATATTCACAAGGCAAAAGAAATAATCTTCCTATTATTCTGCCCATAGCTTCTGCCAGGATACCCAACAGCCAGGGACAGTAGCGTGTTTTCTTCATACAATGTCATATTAAAGATGAAAAATAGGAATGCCCTAATAAAATCTAAGCCAGATGTGAAGATACATTTGAGCACCAGAAGCCATGAAAAGCTAACAGGGATGACATCTACACTGAATGCAGAAAAGGAGCAGTTCAGCTTCTTACCTTCTGGAAAAATTAAGATTGGGAGTTTGCTCTTATCCGCCACATGTTCCCTGAGTCTGTGAAAGCAGAAGGAAAGCTTAAAAAAACAACTCCTTTCCACTCTTTTCCCAAGGCAGGTGCACTAAAAATGTCTTTACATGTATACATTTGTTTGAAACCAAAGCCTTTTACTGGACACTAATTTGTACTTGCCTTTCTGTTTCTGACAAATCTGAAGCTTTGCACAAGCCATCCCTTAGGCCCCTGGTGCATTACACTGAGGCAACATCCTGTTTTCTTTCCTCCATATTAGTTTATTAATGACTGTCAGGGAAGCCAACAAGTATATGCTATTAAGTTAGTCCAATTAACTCTGATCAACTCAACCTGCAAGAGATTGCCTACATAAGAAAAAAAAAGTCCTGTGCAGTGGCCCATCCAGGTCCTGCTTACTTAACAGCAGATTTCTTAAAAAGAGGACTCCTAAATGCCCACAGCTCACACTAGTTGGAATGACACTTGGATGATTTGGCAAAGCTGTCCTGCTGTGCAGAGGCCAATGAGGTGGTGAGGAAGTTAACCTGTCAAAGTTAACCTAAAAGTTTAGGAAGAATTTCTATGACTGTACTACAGTATTAATGGATATGCCTTTAGTGACATTCTGCAGAAAGCTGCCTTTGTAAGCAGCTCAGTTTTTTTAACTAGACACATTTTTGCCCTTCATCCTAACAAGCAAAGCTTGCTATTTCTAGTGGCCCACAGTTTTGAATGAAGTCAAGACAGTTAGTGTCACAGAAAGCCCAATTTTTCAGTATTTCTCTTCAACAGAAAATCCCAGAATTTGAAGTATCTTCACATCCTTTCAAAATGTGTATCTGAATTCATCAGCCATTAGTTACTATGTTGATGGCTACCCAGATTAGACATTTTGTGACAGTCTGCTGCAATCCAGACCTTACCAGAACCTTTGGCCTGAACCCTCTAAACTTTAAGCCTTTCTTAATGACCTGGGAACCTGACATTTTAACCAGTCTACTGTACCAAAGCCCACACAAGCAAGCATATTTGGGCCATTCTGAATGATGCAGTTTTACCACCCCTCCACTCCAAGAACTGCTATTGAGCCACTGCTATACTTATTGCTTCCAGTCCTACCTACATCTACTGATTTGCAATAACCTACATTATTCCAGCCTACAGTAAGGTGGAATTACACGTAACTCATATCCCTGTGATTACCATTTATAAGCAGCAGCCGTCAGGCACTAGCAGGTACCAGAGTTACACTGGCACTGCAATCCCCTGCCCCGACCCACACCTCACCTTTTTGTCACTAGATGGCGGTCTTTGATTTCTGAGCGTTCAAACCAGACATGAGGACAGGCCTTGACTGTGGCTCTCTGAATAACTCCCATTAGTCCACCGTGAACCTGGCCAACCTGCAAGGCCCCATAAGGCACATCAGCATACAAGACATCTGAAAAGTAGAACCTCCTCTTCTGCATCCCCCTCAAAAAAAAACCAAACACACTGGAGACTACAAACCAGGATTGGGCAGTGCCCACAAAAACTTAAAATGCATTCACTTGGAAAGGATCTAGACACATGCATGGAAGTGTATCTCAAGTATTTCACCAGATGAAGAGCCTAGCATTGACACTGCCAGGACAACTTCACCAGCATATAACTTATAGACCAACTTCAACACAATTTACACTTTTCCCCACTGACTAGTGCTCAAGTTAACAACTCTACTGTGAAAGTTAAGTACTGAACTCCACAACCAGTACCCCACAATCTTTCCCTTTCCTGGCCTCCCCCTCTGCTGTAGTCATCATGGATCTCCTCATACCATTGCATAGCATCCATCATTTGTCAAAATGATCGCATCTATTGGTGATGTGTGGTTGGCAACACAAATTCCTCCTTTCTGAGGTTTGTTTTCCCTGCAATTACATAATTTTTTGTTAGACTACTAGGGCACACACACAGAATTCCATAAAGCTGTCAGGTGAGTCAGCATGTAGTGCGACATTAACCTGCAGGTCAGGAAAGAGCTGCCCCATTTCAAATAGGATACTTACACACACAGAAGTATACACACACATTTGCTATCGTAACATCAGTTCACTCACTTGTTATGGTAATGGATAGTACCAGACAGAGCTCTGACAAGGATGCGGGAGCAGGTGAGGTGGACCACTTCACTCAAATAGGTTTTCACACTGAAAGAAATCACAGGCATATGAAGGATCCTGGAAAGCAGCTAGACACACACTCAGTATTCCCCAGCCTACTCAACACAACTCGTGGCTGAAATTTTCCTGGTACTCTGGAGCACAGAGGGATATTCCCAGATGTACTACTCACTTGCTACAGCAGCTCAGCCAAGACATATCATAGCCTTGGTCTCACTTACCTAGGCAAGGCTGTCATCTCCTCACCACATATTTTTTATCCCAGTACCGTTACCTTCCCTACAATATTCCATTTGAGTCTCATGACAGCAAGAGGAGCCCATCGGAAACTACCAACCTCAGTGCCAAGGCTGGCAAGAAGCCAACCTCAGCCCAAGTTCAAAATGCCATTAAAAGTAAGGCCACAAGTTTGTGGGTAGAGTGGACTATCACTTGTAAAATCTGTCCAGTCCTAATCTTGAGCTGTTTGCGCTGATGCAAATTGGCAAGTTTGTCCCTCATATGCCACACACAGTACCTACCTGCTGTTTGGCAGCTGTCCTACCATTGTTGTCCCCACAATCATTGAGGTAATCCCAATGGCAGCAAGGGTAAAGCTACAGACAAAATAGACATTAAATCAAAATACGTAGTTTTGCTCATTTTAATATCACTTTCCACTTAAAAATATAACAGGATTGCAGGAATTCAGTTATTCCTCAGCTACTTGACATATCCAGTTCTCTTAACTCAGTAATTCCCTGACACAAAATCATAGTCTAGCAAAGGCAGCAGATTCAGATACCGCAGTGGACATAGTGTCAGGGAGTTTTAGAGCTCACCCCTTACACTTATGTTGCCAATACATATGACTTAGGGGAAACATCCACAGAAAAGATGACCACTATCCCTAATCTACTCTCCACAGTAAGTGGCAAGATAAAAATGTTCTGAATAGCTTCTTAACCATTCAAAGGAGAGTTTAAGCCAGTTCATCTTCTGTATCTGCTAATGGGTTAAAAACGCTGAGATGACATTTCCCAAGAAAATACACATTTACATGTTCCCAGACTGACAAAACCCCTCAGCACCCATGAGCTTACCGTAGGGGCAGCAGGAAGCAGTACCGCACTATAACTCCAATGACCCAAACAACAGTCAGCCTCAGGCTGATGTAGTGGAAGTTGACATTAGTCCTTGTGAGGAGATTCCAGGAGACCAGCTCTTCAGAGGAAAATCTTTGGGTGACCTCATCTTCCACAATGGCCTCAAACCCTTTTCTGCAGAAGTAGAATATGTCAGAAAATTCAAAGTCCACTCGATGCAGACGCGCAATTTCTTTCTCCATAGGCGTTTCATCTCTTTCAATGATACCTTAGGAAGGAAAGAGTAACCATATGAGGAAATAATTCTATACAGTAAGTCATCCTCCAAATCACTTGCCACTCTGCATTAATCAGGGAGACAAACTTACTGTCAGAGCCCCTCCTATGACAGCAAGATCAGATTGGGTAGTTAAGCAAAGCATACTCTTCAGTAGGTCAGTTCTAGATCCCCTTCCTCACATAAACAGCTTGAGCAGCAAATATATCAAGTTCTGTTCCTTACTGAAGGTGAAATAAGGAGGCAAACCTTTTCCTACCATCTGACAAGCCCTCAACTCAGCAACTTTATCTAAGACCATCCTATGCTTCCAGAGCTAACCAAGTGAGACCTTGGCCTTTCCATTCCCTTCTCCTGGTGCTCTGTGTATTTAAGGGCATTCAGTCTCCTCCATGGAGGCTTCCCTGTTCCTCCCTAGGCCCGACTCATCAGACATTCTGGCATCCCACAGCCACATTCATCTGCGACATGCTCTACTGCTACCTGCCAAAGCCCCAGACTGCAACAGCTACCTGACATCTGTGCATGGACCAGCTTTGAATTAAATGACCTCCCTCCCTTCACAGCACAAGTCTTTTCTATAAGCACAGACAGGACCACGCTATTTTTTATTTTAGTTTAAATCAAACTAAGAAAAACCCTCCAAAAAAACTAAAAGTCAAAGGAAGTTGTGCCCAGAGATGCCTTGATATAATTCAGTTTGGCACTAACAGTTGTGTTGCAGTTGAACTCTGCCCACATAATGCCTGGCAATAGAAAAGAAGCCCAGAGAGTTCAGAATTGCAGTACAAATAGCGAGTATTCCCTCTCCTCCCCCCTTTTCATTTTTTATACTTGCAGTCTGATATAAACACCAACTTCTCACTAGAGCTTTCAAAGGCAAAGACAAATTGTGTAAGCTAAATATAAAGATCAAGTAGCTGCTTTGTGGTAAGCAAGTCTGGCTCCAGAAATTGATGACTGAAGAAATCTAGAATAACGTTTAACCAGAACAACTATCCCCTGAGACACTCAGCTAGGATTACAGAGGTCCAAGTTCAGGTTGCCACTCTGTCAGACACCCTCTGACAAATTGCATAATCTCTGTGCTTCCATGTTGAGATAAAGAAATGGGAAAGGAGGAAGCACTCAACTGTTTCAAGCTACTAGGCACTTTCCCACAAATATACATTGCACAATGTGGAAATCTGCATCCCAAGAAGTCTTGCCAGCAGAAAAACTGTGAATATACTTGATATGAAAATCACACACAACATTTAAATTACAAGTGATATGGAAAATCTTTATATTGCACTGTAGCATACATATGGGATAACGTAAGAAGCTCCAAGGTACAAGTCCCACAAATCACCAAGGTAAACACTAAAGAACAACATGCAAGAGATATGACACACTGCAACAAAACCTATTAGCACCTTCAGCTCTGAACTTGGCAGCCACAACTTGCAAGTCCCACCAGCAGACCATCTCAGTGCATTGTCCTATTACTAGCCTATAAATATAAATCGTTAATATGGCACACCCAAACACCCACATGCCCTTTGGGATCTAAGTTATACAAACATACATCACATCAAACATTTAGCAGGATAGATTGTCATATTTTAAACCCAAACCAGAGCTGTAGTTTGTGGTTCAATTTTTCTTTCAGTCAGCCCCTTAAACCTCCAAGCTGTGAAACTTCCAGGACTGTAGGCGAGTCAGCCCAATCCATCTGCTCCATGCTGCTACTGGGGTGGGACACAGGTTATAGCAAAGAAACTGGCCAGGGGAACTCTCCAGCACCCATCATACAAGCACCACTCTTCTCTCCAGTTCCCAGGAGAACTGTGAATGCTTTGTCCTTATCCAGCCCCTGGTTCAGCATCAGCCAAACAGTTGCCTCCCCTGGCTCCTACTTGTTGGCTGAAACCAGCTCAGGTTCAAGTTTAACACACTGCTAGCGCAGCTGAGGTAGCACAGCTGTCATGTCTTGCCTCACCAGCCTGCACTGTTGTTGTCACACGACACCCTCATGCACAAGCTGCCTTGCAGCCTTGGGACAAGCTACTCTGAGCCAAGATCTCAGCAGCCCCTGAATGAACAGCACAAAACACATGCTGCTCAGGTGATGTACTTAGCTTTCTTGTAATCAGAAGTAACATTTAGTGGCCTTTAATCCCTTGGCCACAGGCAGAGCTGAGTCTGCCAAAGATAGCTAGAAGGCAGCACTATGCAGGAGTACAGCAAACATCACTCGACCATAGCCACTGCTTTACTCAGTGTCACACCAACACCCACACTAACAGCTGAGAGCTGCTTATTCAGCTGCACTGAGACAGACATCTAGCCTCCAAGTGTCTCCTCAGCCAAGAGCTACCATTGGGCCCAGCACATAAATACGCTGCCCTCTAACACAGAGGGACCTTGAGGTGCCAGCACCAGGTAATTCCTCACACAGCAACTACACCAGCCAACATTTTTCTTAGGGCTATTCCTTATCACACCACCAACAGGGGCACATTTCTACCAAGAGATGTGAAATATACTGGATTTGGTACTGAAGGAAGAGGTGGTGTCTCTTTAGTAATGCTCTCTCATCTTCCATATTGAGGGGCACTGGATTTTAGGTCTTTGGGGAGGACCATTTTTGCTTTCCCTGGGAACAAGAAAACTTGCCTTTGTGCATGCATCTGCAATGCTCCATCCCATCTTGACCCACTTCCTACTGAGGACTGGATAGTCAGGAAAGACAGAAGAGGTGCTACACATTTCCCTTCAGCACTTAACATGCATATGCATGCAAACATATAGACACTTAAACTTTACCCTGTTCTAATCAGCTGCTCCATAATTCATTATCACCAGGAATTTCTCCTCCCTCAGTAAATATTATGCAATGTAATTGGGCCTCTCCATCTGCTCATGTTCTGTCACCTCAGGGGATGCCAACTTATACACTGTACTCAGACCTACACCTGCCCTGGCCCTCAAGTACTTTCATCCACATACAGACTCCTAATCACAAGTCAGTTAGTCCTATGCTTAAAAAACTCCAAAAAGCAATATACAGAGCACAGCTTGGCACTGCAGATTCCACATCTCCCCTGCTCCCCATACCTTCCCAAGTAAGGAATAGTTAGACTCTAAGCTTACTGCAGCAAGAGCCACCTACAGTGGGGAAAGGTTTTAATTTTAATTTCAAATATAAAAGGACATTAAAAAGCGTGCTTCAGGCCACCATTGCGATTGTGTATCCCCATCCATAAGACCACCTGAACATAGCCTGCACACAGTCATCTACATCACCTCAGGCCATTTTTACCAACTACAACTAATGCTCCAGACAGCGGAGTGCACCCAGATTAGTCCAGGTTCTGAACTACAGCACATATTAGCACTATAGACCCTTCTATCACACACACACAGGGGGAACAGGTACTTGTAGTTTTATGGGAAGATAGCTCATAGAATATGATCTATTAGCCAGGTCCTCTCTCTCCCTTTACCTTTCTTTTCTAGAGAAGAAAAAAATGACATGCCAGAATGATCAGATTTCCGTGAAGACAAGAACTCCTACCGTGTGGCTAAAGCAGCACAGTTGGATCTCTTGCCCTCTCACTGACCCATGATGTAATGGGACACTATCACCCTTACAGGAAGAAAAAGGATATCTTGCTGCATCACTGGCAGCCTGTGAAACATAGATAGCAGGGCGCTGACATTATTTGGAAGGATCACTCACCTTGCCATCCCCCCCACCCAAAAAAAACTCTCACAACTTTCAGGACACTGGCAAGTGATACAGGACATACTTTTTCTCAGCCACTTTAAAGTCAGCAATTAAATAAGACAAATTTTAATCTGTTATAAGAGCTGCTGTGCAGTACCTCCAGTTTATTATTACAGGTGCTGACAGTTGCATCTGCTACCATCGGAGCCTGTTTCATGCCTGGCCTGCAGATAGTACATCAGTGCTTACAGTATGGATAAGGATACTCCTTTGGAGATGAAACACAATCAGTTCAGTCCCTTTTACTATATCGTGTTTGCATGAGCCTATCTGTAGAATCAGGTAACAATCGACTTCCCTACTAACTGGCAGGCTGGTCCTGTTTCCTGCTGTGCTGTCTAATGAGGGAGCACACAGAAGATACTGACACTGCTGTCAAAAACAAGCAAATCAACAGCAATAACAAAGCAGTCGGGAACCAGGAAAAAACCAAGTGCTAGCTGCAACACCTTGCTCAGCCTTCACCTATTTCCTGGGCAAACTCAGACTGATCTTACTGTGCTTACAGCTCCAAAGTCCTACAGCCAACTCTGACCTAGTACAGCCTACCATGACACACACACAGTATGCATTAAGATATAGTAAAAGAACCAATTTCAAAATTAGGCTAAAGGAAGAAATATGAAGCAACTCTTCAGCTGCCTTTCTACAGTAATTGAGTGTAAGAAGTTCGTCTGGCAAACACTGAGGTAACTCCAGGGGGCAAAAGGTGAATAGCAGCGGACTGAAAAAAGGGACCAAGTTTAACACCACACACTTGCATCCAGCAGCCCTACAACAGAAAAAGCACTGAACTTGGGAAAGAAAAGTGCTGTCCACCAAGTATTCAGATCTCCTCAGAAATTAAGTGTACTCTGATGCTCTTAGGACTGAGACAGTTTGCCAGCGGCCCTGCAAGCTGTGACTTAAAGACAGATTTCAAGACAAAAATCAAGGTCATATTGTAACTTGAAAGTTTCCCTCGACTGGGGACAGTGTCTTAAGCTCTACTTTGTTTTGTTAAACTTAACATTATTTCATACCCTTCATTTCCTCATCCCCCGATTTTTCAACCATTCAGTACAAGCCAGTAAAAGAAGCAGGAACAGTTCTTTTGCCAGCAGCATTGCAAAACAATTAAATGTAACAGTTAACTTGTAACCATCCCACCTCTTCTCCAGTTCTCTTGTGCACACATCTAACTTCCCCATTTGAAGAGGACTTAGCTCTACTTTAAAACATGAGCCTTATCAATTTGGCCGCGAGCTCTCACCATTAGCAGCAGGAGTCTTTAGCATCTGTGGCTGTGGCTTTTTGACACCTTTTTCTATCCGTATAGTGGCCCACTGTTGAAGAGAAAGAAAACATTAATTTCACAAATGTAGTATTCACTTAAGAAAAAAGTCACCTAAAAAGCAACAGTTAATCAAAGACAGGTTGTGATTTTCAAAGAATATCTTGACAGGTCATCATCACCCATCTTCCTCAGATGTGTCTACAAACCTCTAATAGCTCCTCTGAAGAAACACTGCCGCCATGTATTTAATAATCAAAAAACTCCACTCCATACCAGTCAGTACTTCCCAATTCTGTTTGCCAGTCTTCAGAGAGCCAACTCAGTGCTTCACAGATGTTTCAGTTCCAGTTCAGACATACAGCCACGGAGAGCCTGATAGGCCTCTGTCAGCCTTGCTACTTGCACACCAGCCACCCAGTCATGGCCACATGGGAAGCTCCAGGAGTTGAGCTAGAAAACAGCCCCTGAGCATGCAACACATGTTCACAGAGCCAACAGACACATCACAACTCAGTTTTGTCTTCTTTCAGAATAGTTTCACCCACTGAAGCAAAAAAAGTCCTAATTAGGTTAAGTCAAACTGAGGCCTGCACACAGCTAACTGCTAAAAACCAAACCAGCATTTGCAGTCATGGGAAGTCTCATTTAAGTTCAGTCTCACTCCAAAGAGGATTGCACCCAAGATTTTTCCAAGCTGAACAAAACCGAAATTTCCTTGGACTCTGCTACTGCTTATTTCTTGGCACTTTAGAGCTCTAAGCAGCACAGAAACAGGCCAAATCACCAGCTCTGGTGTACAGCTGCAGAGAGACCCTTCCCCTGCCCTTGGGAAGGGCTGCCAGCTCACTGGGATTAACCTGCTCTTTTCTAGTGGGTGGGCGGGGGGGGCAGGGGGGGATTGAAATAGGTGATAAGGTGAGTTCTACTTCCCAAGTGTCAAAGGTTGGGTTCTGAGCAGCTCTGCTCCCCACAAACCCCGACGCAGAGCCACAGAGGCATCAGGAAGCTTTATCATTTCCAGCCCTGATGGGGCTGGAGCCAGTTTAACCTGTTCTCAGGCCAAAAGGCTTTCTTGACCTTCAGCTGACTCAGTTCCACACAGTGCTTTTAAATAGCCCTCTACCTCAGGCCAACAATTACAACCCCTTTGCCACCCCAAAGCCTGCCCATGATGACAGAGTAGGTCTTCTGGCCTGGATTCTTCCTTTCCCTACATGGCAGCTTTGCAAAGGGATGGAAAGCTCAGCTAAAGAGGACTGACTTTGTGGCTCCCTGTTATACACATTAATTCCTCCTTCACGAGACTTAATCCTATTTCTAGGAATACTGTTGTAAACGGCATTTCCAAGACAGACAAGTGACCTGGCAGAAACGAGCTTGTATCAAAAGATCAGGATATTATCCTGTTCAGACCTTAACAACCTACTTTCCAGTCCTTAAGCAGTACCAAAAGCATACTTTGTTAACAGCATACAGATGATCCTCACTGGTCTGCACAGAAAGGACCCAGACCAATGCTACACCTTGCAGTTTCCACCACTCTCCTCCAACAGAGCTGTGGGGCATTTGGGGATGCAGTTCCCTTTTGATGGGTCAGTACCCTGACTCATGGCATTATTTCTACCATGTAACTTCCCAGGCACAGCCAGGACTGCTTACTGTATCAGGTCTTGCTGAATCATATTCTACCCTGCCAATATATTCACTTGTTTTCTCAGTTCTGCTGCTGCTAAGGCAATAGCTGTTCCAGGAACTCATGTTACATGTAGGAGTAACTCAGTACTTTCTGGCTACACATCATCCTCAGCAGTGCTATGGCCACAAAAGTTCTAGGAAATACCAAAATAAAATATTGTTCACCTCAATTTCTATATTTCTTGTACTAAATGGATTTGAGGGTACAGGTGAACCAGCAAATACATTGACACAACCATTCTCTGACCAGACTTGAACCACTCTATTCAACAAATTAAAATCTCTATGAACAGATAAGTCACTTACACAGAAGAGTAAGAACATACTTGGTTAATGGCCTCAGCCATATACATAACTACTTTAAGAAAGTAAGTTTTCATCTCCCAAATCCTCTCCAACAGGTAATCAAAAACTAGCACTGCCACCTTTTGCTTTGCGAAACCTGGGAGAACAGTTTCTGTTTGTTACTCAGAGCATGCAATGCTCCCTTCACAGTGCTCTTGCTACAGAAATCCTGCAGTTACAAGTTCATGTTAGTGTCAAAAAGTTTGAGCCATGAGGACACAGGCTATTGAGACATGCCTTTGTAATGCTTACAAGTTTGTAACATCCTGCTGTAGTGCAGTATCTTTTGACACTTTGCTGTGGACTCTTCCCAAAGCAGACAGAAATTGCAGGGTCAGGTAACCCAAGTAAGTTTCTACTACTGAGATGTTTTTATCTGCCCTATTCAGACAAGTACATTCCTGCCTCCCAAGTAGCCTGACCTTTGGTCCACAGGTTCATCTAACTCCAGAAAGCTGCAATACCCCAACTGGGAGATGGAGGGACAGGGACAAAGAGAAAGACTGGAGAGGATAGTACCCTTTGCCCTCTACCCTTGCCTTCCTAGGAGATGGAAGGACCGCCACAAGCTTGACACCATCGTGGCATCTTGTACAAAGGTTGCAGAGAGCGTCCCAGGGGACAGCTGACTTGTGCTCCACAAGTCAATAGTTGAGGCAGTTTTTACTTTTGGTGACAGATCTCCCAGGGGATTTAAGCATGCTTCATAAAACCAGCAAGGAGGAGACCAGGTCCCTCTCTTGCTCCCCTCTTGGCCAGGAGCCTTTGGGCATTCATAAGGGCCCATGTCTACCAGGTGCTACAGCAAACCAGTTTTAAGTCCTCTGTGTCAGTTATCATCTTCCCTCAATCCACATTTCCAAAAACTATGCATGTTCCAGCAACCAAGTAGCAAGACATTTTTAACTTCACTCAATCCAATCCTTCCACCTATTCTCAGGCACCTGAAATAAAGGCACTATCATCAAAGGCAAAATTTGAACTTTAATCAAGTGAAAAGTTTGTTTATATCCAGTTTGGAAAACAAGAGACACCACATGCTGCAGTATGAGTAATTTCCCTTCCTTCCTGCTAGCTAGGGGTTTGTACCATCCATTGCTGTCTCAGCTGCTTCCTATGCTAAAGAACAGCTTTATGCTACAAAGAGCTATCACAATGTAAGCTGGTCCACCCCACAGAGGGGAAAATAATGTGTTTGTGTATTAGACATCAAAACACATGAAACAAAATAAGCCATAGCCTCTGTTCTACTCAGATGAGCAAAAAGCAGACTGGCAGGTCTTTACCAGTAACATTGACACAAATCTAAGTGGCTTCTCCCAGCTTCCAAGTTGGTGTTGAACAGGCAGTCTTGAGTAATCCTGGTGCAGACCTAAGTCTTTAGCAGGGATTCCTGAAGCAGTTTTGGGGAGTAAGTATAAAACACCAGGCTTCTGAACAGATTAAAAATAGTTCTGCAGCTGAGGCTACCCACTGAACTAACAAGTTAGAAAGCAGCATGATCACAGAAACTACACAACCACCACCACAGGTCTGATTTTGAAATTTTGGTATTCCAACTGTTCAGGACAAAGTACTTTGGATGCTTTAATCACACATGGCACAGTCTGAAGTAACACATTTCACTAGGCAAGGAAAACATATCAACCTTTCCCTGAGAAGGTTTTCTTCCTCATCCTCATAAGAAAGGCTTCTAATTTATCAGCACCTTAAAAAAACTACACACTCAACAAGTTAACAGTCTATACAAAATGGCCAAAAGATCAGTTTCATTTATGCATCACTAGGCAATTCCCACATATATATGACCTATACAGTACTTAGGAAAGATCCAGTTAGTCCTCAGAGGCAAAAATCACACATTATTTACAAGAGACATCAAAAAAACCTAATCTCCACATAGGCTAATATCTCCAAAACCAAGTTTGACATGTTCTATGAAAGCTTATCTAAAAATACTTTGGTAGGATCAATCACAAGTCAAGTCATTAGGAACACTTCAGGGACTTCCCTTGTTTCCCTAACAGAGCCTTTCACCCCATTTATCACCTTTACATCACCTCTGGCTTGAGGATTATTCAGAAGAGGAGAAAATTACTGACGATGACCGAAATGTGCAGTCATATGGTGTTAGAGCACTGGTGTTCCCCTATTTAAAGGCGCTGACAGGTCATGTTCAGAGCAAAAGTTTACATGCTAGTTTCAGTGAGCACTCCTCTTTGGAGGCTCTCCAAACCTCAGTAACAACAGAAAGATTTCCTAGCACCTCCCACACAATGCTACATTGTTTAATGCAGCAAAATCTGCATGCCAATTATTGGGTTGTTTTGTGTGTGGAAGAGGAAAACATCACCACCTGGAGGAGCAACCATTTCTGACTGAGGGCAAAATGTCCTCTGTGGTCTCCCATGTCACCTTCTTCTCATTCTGATGGAACATCCTTGTCACTACCTCCAAGCAGCCTTCCAAATTCCTCTGCACACAAGTTGTATAGCAAGTCCTTCCTGGTGGACAGGTATCCAAAGAACAACAAAGAGTCCAGCTTTACAGGAAAACACTAAGGGCATCAGCAACAGAAATACCAAGCAGCTTCTTTCACACCAGCTTCACAAACTGTTATTTTTAGGTAAGATCTGAATACAAATTTTTTTTAACATTTGCTTATCAACAGTATCAGAAATCTCAGTGTTTACACACTGTGAAATTGAGAGCAGTTTGTGGTCAACAACCCTGACCTGAAAGATGCTGCGTTAATTAGAGATGCAACCCCAGCAGAGGGTAACCCCCATCTCTGCCAACTTTACTTATGTGCAAGGAACCTTGCTTATTAAATATGTGGAAAACATACATAATGGCCTTCATAGGACTGGGGTCTAGGTTAATACAGCCCAGGGATTTAGTTCAAGATTACACAGCAGATTTGCTAAAATACCATTCCAAATCTCTGAGACATGCTTCCTGTTAACATCCGAGCTGGCAGGCTTCAGAGTTACTCTCTCACTTCAGAACTCTCCATTTCTCCTCTGCCTGGCAGTCCTTGAAGGATCCCAATTACAGAGGCCTTCACTGACACTGTGCAATGACATTAGTCAGCAAACCTTGCTTCAGAGGCCAGTGAGTTAAAGAGGAAACAGTCAAAACCCCACAATGATTCACCTATTTATTAGCTTACGCATTCTCCTTTTCCCTTCCCCGCCCTTATACCCAGCACCGCATGCAATCCTGCTGGTGGTTCATGGGAAGAAACTGCAGCCTGGCATACCTGGGACAGGACATAACAGCCCATCCCACCCACCCCACACAGCCACAACCTACAGTTTGACCGCAGGCACCAAAAGGTCCTTTTTCCCCCACAGGTATATAATTCTCAAGCTTAGCTCCATTCACATTGCCAGGGTTATCTGCAATGCAAGTATTTTTGGTTTCAGCTCCTAGCTACCAAATAATGTTACACCCTTGTCTAGCAAAAGCACATTCCCTGCAGGGCAGCATAATACGCTATTAGAAATTGTTTCTGCTACAAGGGGCTGCTATTAAACCCAGATGGATCAGTTACAGGATGTGAAAAACACCTATGACTTCAAGCATCTGTTGTGCATTACAGCACAACCAGCAAAGCCAACCCCCCAAAAAACACTCTCTGCTAACTGTAAGCCCCAAAATCAAAGCACCTCCAGAGACTGCGGGGGGGGGGGGGGGGGGGGGGGGGGGAAAAAAATTCAAAGGGCTTGCAGCCATCAACAAACCATTAGCCCAAAATACACAATAAGGTGATGTTAGCTTATAGTCAGGCTGTTTCTTAACAGAGGTGTGACCTAATAATTCCACTTCCCTCGGGCTAGCTCATTTCTTAATATTTCATAAGTAACACACACCACATAGTTTAAAAACACGAGAAACATTTTCCCATTAGAACAAGCAAGCAGGGCAGCCTGTACAAGTACTGCTGACGAGTCAACCCTACAGTCTCAGGGAGCTATGAGTGCCCCAAATAAAACAACAGACTGGAAAAAAGCACAGAGTATTGGAATTAGTTCTTAACAAGGTAAGCTGCAATCTGTCAAGCAGAGATCACCACTCAGGGGGCTCATTGCTACTGCCAAATATATAGGCATAACAGTCTAAACTAGTCCTCCAGATTTTCTACAAACTGATGGAAATAGAGAAACAGATTGCTCTGTGGTACTGATGGCTCTATGAGCCTTAATGAAAGATAAATCACTTTCTGAAAGGCTGGATTTCTCCAGTGCTTGGTAAGAGAGCTCAAATGGCATGCCTGCAGGTGCCTTATCAACCCCAACTCACAGTACAGCTTATAAAGGAGGCAACAGACTAAGATAAAAATGAGACCAAGACGTAAAGACACACTAAATTTAAAATTGGAAGCCATCTGACAATGTTTAAAAACAAACAGGGAGAAACGCAGCACACCGATGATCACAAGAGGCAGTCCTCAGCATTGCAGCAACAGGAAAGATTTCAGTGGCAAGTGATTTCCCAAGCGTCAGCATGGCAGGTGACTAGCCCAGATTAGCACGTTGTATGAGCAAACAGCTGCTGGAGATGCTTTTGTAGCAGTAATTCAACATTTAAAAAACCCATGCTAACATGGTGCCAGAGATCTTTCTATTAACACTGAAAGGAAAGCCTCAGGCAGAAGAAAGCAAGTAGCTTCCTAAAAGTTTGCTTAGTTTGGTAAGGCAATTCAGAAGCAAGTTAATGTACTTTAAGGAATAACTATGTGATGGGGGAAGCAGGTTTCTAAGAGCAAGTAGTCTGCCTGCTGTACTGCATTCCTCTGGTATTAGCAGAGCTAATCACACTTTTCTGCTCTTTTTCCCCCTTATCACATAGGAAAAAAACCACATACTCCACATAAAGCTGGTCATCCCTGTGCAGTATTTAAGGGGCAAACGCAGCCCACAACACAACCCAACAGAAGCACATCCTCAACACTGCTGTCTGTACACACTGCATTTTGCTTAGAAGCATGTGCCTCATTGAGGCAGCCCAGCACAGAGAAAAAGCTATTGTGCACCAACTAATCTCCACTGTCAGTAATGTCAGTTAGTCAAAGTACAAGAACACTTTGTTCTTAAAAGGAGCTTTTACCCCTCCTTTTTCTTGGGCGATGCCTGCAGCACTGGGAACAAGCTTCTATCCTCCTGAAACAAGCAGGAACAAATTTATTTTTATTGGCAGGAAAAAATTCAAGTGCAAGTCCAGTATCATCCTCAACTCGCTCCATACCACAGCCTAGATGACAATTGAACACCAGAGATCATTTTTATATGCCTTGTTTCATCTGACATGACAGTGGACCAGCATATACACCACAGCAACTGTAGATTCTCCATCTACTTAGTCCTGGGCTATGGTGCCCACATTGACAGACTTGGACCCTCACAACAGATTAGCTTTAATAAAGCACATTAGCTGACAACATATGCTGTAGGAAACAAATCACATAGTCACCGCGTCTTCCCCCTATGCGAACATGTGGCATATAAAAAGAAAAAGCCAGAGAGTAACTTGGTATTCAGCTGGGGTGCACAAACAGCCACCACTTCGCAGACAGTTCCTTCAATCTAGCCCATCAAAAAGGCAAAGGCAGCAGCAGCACCATCCTGACTGAGCACTCTGCCCACCCTCCTGCAAAGTGACAGAGGAGACCAGCTGGGAGATCCAGGGCTGGAAGACAAAGTAAGGAAGCCGTTAAGTTTACCACTGTGCTGGAAAAGGTCTCAGCTATCAGAGTCTGCAGCATCCTATGACTCAACACAGCCACAAAGAGACTACTGCTGCTCAGTAGAAAGCCTGCATACTGAATTCAACAGCCCAGGAAGTTTCAGAGTGAGGGCATACAGAATTCACAGGCAAAGCAAGGCCATGTTGAGGTAAGTGGATTACCTAGGTGGACTGAGCTTCTTCACTCCTGCAGGAAGTCCAGCTTACCAGACCCTTCTCAGAACATTTCCCAATTTGTCATTGGCTTTTCTTTTTTTAATATATATTTATATACAATGTAATTATGTATTATCATATATTTTTAATATAATGAAACTCATGTAATTCCAGAAAGTATTTCATGTAATGGCAAATCTCAAGATAAGTCATTATTTCCTCCCTTAAGCATCAGAAGAGTTCTTACTCTTAGCCTAACGAGTCACCATCATCAATATGCTGTCAGCTGCTGCTGCTTCCCCATACTTCTGCCCAAGACAGTCACCTCTTGTCACAACATTTGATGACACTAAAAAATGATTAATGATCTAAGAATAAAGAATGAGAGTTGCAGTTAATCACAGGTGAAGGCAAGTCATACAAACAAGACTATCTTACTAGGCCATCAGGCCAGTGTGACCTTCACATGCTCAGCTTCTGCTATCCAAAAATTTTTTTCCAGTAAAAACTGCATCTTCTACCCTTAACAGTTATTCTCATACCATTGAGGGCCCCAGTAAGTACTTCAAGCATATTCGTTCTCACCAAAAGCCTTAAAACATTATCACTTAAGATGCGCTTAACAGATGCCATTTTTATTAGCCAGGCACCAAGGATCTTGAAGGCAATGAATTACCGGAGCAAGGTTTGACTGAAAACCTCATAGACAAGATGAAATTAGACAAGACCTACTTTCCATAGTCACATGCTGATGTATACTGCATTGTCACAGACCATGCCTTGCATCATTTTACTTTTCCTCATTACAACTGTTTTGTTGGTTTCAGTTCCCCTCCTCCTTGGAAAAAGCATAGTAACAATTTAAACCAGATCACTTCCATGATCCATTTTAAAACGCCCTTCCTCACCTATGAGCTTCAGAGGGAGCGTTTTCACACACCTATGAACTATCTCCTGTCCCAAAAGCACTTCCTTTGCAAGAAGCTCACTTTCTCAGAGAACCTGGGCAAAAATGGCAGCCAAGGTGCTGGACACACTCCACTCAGATGGGAGTCCTTGTCTCTAAGCATCAGCACTCCTTGCTCTCGCTGTCACAGGCACTGGGCATGCTGCCAGACTTCTATACCCTCCGAGAGTGTGACCCCAAACCATTTCTCTCAGGCTGTGAGCAGCTGACACCAAGCAGGCACAACCGCGCCCAGGACATGGTACAGCCTCAGGTAACAAGGTTTGTTTCACCTCCTGCAGGTTCAAGGAGCACAGGCCAGAGTCTGCACAACCACTACATTCGTACGGATCTAGGTTTCTGCCTAAGGGCTTGAATTCCCTAACTACAAATGGACACAGATGATGCCAGACAGGACGCAACCCACTCCCTCTCCCCCACTGCCCTTGCTCCCCAAGGCGGCTCGGGGGGACAGCCGCTTCTCCGGGCCACCCTGCCCTAGACCGGGCCTCAGGGGCAGGAGAAGCCGCCCCCATGCCCTCACACCTGCTCGCGGGGCCTTCCCGCCCGCGCCGCCGGAGCGGTTACGCTTCCCCCGGCCGGAGGGAGCCGTGACCGGCCGGCGGGGCTCGCCAGACCTCCTCAGGACGAGGCACAACCGCGCCGGCGCCACGGGACGAAGGGGCGCTGCCGGAGAGGAGCAGCCCGGGCCGGGGGAAGGGGGGGAACAGGCCCAGCCCCCCTGGGGTGCCCCCCGCCTCACGCCGGCCGGGGCGACAACTCACCGGGGGCGCCATTTTGGAGTCCCCCGGGGCGGCGGGACAGGCCCGACAGGCCGCCCCCACCCCCCGCGCGGTGCGGCCCGGCGTGCGAAGAAGGGCGCCGGGCTGAGGGGCCGGCGGCCCCCGCCTACCTCCAGCGTCTTCACCAGGACCCACATGTAGGCCTCGGAGATGCCCAGCGAGACGCCCAGCGCCGAGGGCACCACGATGAAGGCGAGCACCAGCGCCAGCCACACCGCGCCCACCCGCGCCACCGCCGACCCCACGTCCTCCATGGCAGGCAGCGGCCAACGCCAGTAAGAGGGCGAGCGCTGCCACCCACCGCCCTAAAGCCCCGCGGCCGCCCCCGGCCCGCCCCCGGCCCGCCCCCGGCTCGCCCCTGACCCGCCCCCGACTCGCGCCGCTCCGCCCGGCCGGCGCTCGACAAGGACAGCGGCGGGGGCGGCAGCACCGCCCCGCCGCGGCATGAAGTGAAAGGGGGGCTATGGGCACTTTATGTAAGTAGATGTTTCTACAGCGAGCGTCTTCTTGTAAAGGGGGGACAGAGGGTGCTCCTTATGGACCGCATCCTTCTGGAAGCGCAGGGAGATGGGGCTTCGCCTTGGGAGGTGATGCCCGGGGGACGGCAAGCAGCTAAACACGGGCCACATCCACAGTAAAAAACTCCTCGTGGAGGAAAAACGGCGCCTAGGGAGCTGGGCGGGAGGGCGGCAGTGGTGCGGGCGGGAAAGCCGTGGGAGGCCCGAAAACAGCAGCTTGGGAAAAGGCCTTCAACCTAATGTCCGCATGCATCTTTCATAGGCGTGTCCTACTAAAAGGACATTTGATTTCCCTCTCCATATTCAAGAGGTCAGGAATGTATCTAAAAGCCAAGGGCTTAGGATCCAAGGAAAAACCTGAATTAGACTCCAAGACCTTAAGAAATTGTTTCCAGGAGAGTCATGTGGACAAGGGCGTTGGATTCTGGCTCCTATTTTTGGCTCTGGCACTGCATCATCTTGGACAAGTCTTCTCTGTTGTCGGCGTCTCACCTCTCCTCCCACTCTTTGCCTGATCTAGTTAGATAATTTATCTGAGGCAGGGACAGGATGATCCCTGATGAAGCCTCTGGGCACAACAACCACAGAAACAATCATCCAGCTAGATCTGACGTTGTCAACAAGCACTTCAGTTTTTTCATCCCGCTAAGTCTTTAGTTGTGATCATGCCCAAAAGGCCCAGTTAGGACTGAAGGCAGTAGCCTGTCAGTGCCATACAGACATTAATGCAAGAGTCCCTATTCCAAAGAGCTGCGCTACAAGTGATTTTCAAACGTTACAGGGGTCTGTGGATCCAAATCAATTAAGAGTGCCCAAAGTCCGGAATAGAAACAAATCAAAAAGAACATTACATTCCAAACTAGGTGATATTCACAACATATACACCCATAGGTAGCTTATTTTAAATTTGTATTTTATCCATTACTTCACAAGCAGAAAGCGATTGAGGGCATTTAGTACTCGCTCATGAATTTTCATCAGGGTTGCAAATGGCAGAGGCCAAAGGCCTGGTTCGTTCATTTGTTTTTACCAGCATTAAAGGAGCAGAAGTCTCCATCCAAAGGACAGATGTAGCCCAGGTGGCAACAGCGGATGCTGCCTAGATCCTGAGGGAAACAATGTGGCGTTCACAGTAACGTGTTGCACAGATTTCATCTCCATTAAATTTCAGTATCTTCATTTAGATAGTAACATCTAAAATTGCCATCTGAAGAGAACTGCAATGCAGATAATCCTTTGCAAGGCAAAGGTTTTTGTGTTTGTTGACAAAACCTTGAAAACTGAAAATAAAGAATTTGTTTGACTTTGTCCACGTGCTTGTTAACCTGTTTAGGTAAAACGCAAAAAAGTCTTGACTCAGCACAGTGTATGTAAAATTTGGTGGCATATGGCAAATGCCTGAGTCTCAGAGGGCTGAAATCCATCAATGTCCCTGAAGCATCGAAAGAAAATTCTGTGGATCTCTATGCATAACATTCATCACATGGAATTAAGGCGTTGCTTTTCTGCTGCAATAGCCTGGCTATTGGACCTACTGCCACTGTCCGCAGGCTCCATAAACAAATAGTAGGAAATGAGCAGTCTCTACCAACGTTTGTGGTAGCAGGGGAAGGTGACTGGTTTGATCCCTGCTGTCATTACACACGGGTGGGGAAAAAACGCTGGCGAAAAGGTATTTTGACAGGAGGCAGTTTTAGGCATGGACAGCCATTCCATATAAGCAGAACAGAAGCAGGACAGAGGCAAGACTCACACATAAACAGAAACTCTCATTTTATTGCATCCAGGTTTCCACTCCACGCTTGCATGAATAATTCACAAAGCCATTAATGTTAAATTGGAAAAAAAATCAATTGTGTTCTTGAGTTGCTTGAAGAGCCACCTTCTCTGCCTGGGACAGCAGGGAGGAGGAGATGTGCCTGCTAACCTGACAGCCTCCTCCTAGCGACAGAGCTGCTGGCAAAGCCCTGTTATGAATGTGCTGAAGTTCAGCCTTTGCACCTGTCTGGCCCGCCCTTCAGTGCTGGCTGTTAACTGCAAAAACTGTTGACTTACTAAAAAAACCAAAACCAAACAGCTTGCTCTCTGCCAAGTAGCCTTTGTCTTTCAAAAAGATACAGCTGTTATAAACCACTGATCACCTACCTACTGATAAATTAATTTCTAATTAATTCCATCATTACATTTCATTTGTTTTCTCTGTAGCCTGTGAGAACATAACAATTTTTCTGCCTTACTTTTACCAGTGAGCCTGTTTACCTAAGAGAGGAGGACTTCTTTCTTTCAAGCACTAGGACGATACTTTCGGCACGGGTAAGACAGCATGATTTCACTGAAGACACAGAAAGAGTGCTAGTTTTAATAATTTTCTATGCTTTCATTTTTTGAAGGCCTATTTTACATACGAAGGCTACATGTAGTTGTGCTTTCTGGTGGAGTATTTTCCAGTAAAAAGTGCAAACCCTAAGAAAGAAACATCCCATGAGAATATATCAGAGTTTATAAACTCAGAAGAAAACATTTTCATATATCCTTATTTTTCAATTTATTTCACAAAGTACAGCACATACAAAAAAAGCTCCAGCTGAAATTATATGCTTCAAGTTTATCTAAACCAGGGGCTCCAAATGGATCCAAAAAATTTTGGTTTGTTTTTTAACTTTGTGAGAAGCTATCAAGATTCTTATTTTTTATTCTATAAACACTAGTAATAATGTATTTTTCTGTCTGTAGTAAGAAAACATTTACATTTATCACCTTAATATGCCTGGCCATGTAATGTAATGCATGATTTTAACAGGGGGTTGGACCGAATCAAAGACTGAGAAAAAGCATGTGTAAAATTCTCATCAGTCTTACCACACTGCTTTTCTGAACGGTTTCTTTTTACGCTCCTTTGGCTATACTTAGTTTATCCCAGTTAATTATCAGACCCTATCAAGTTTTGACGGAGTGGAACATGGCTGCAAACTTGGTTTCCAGGATGAGGGAAGTCTTGTTGAACCAACTTGGGAAGAGAGCCTGGGCAGTGTCACCTCGTGTGGCAGTCACACTTTGCCTTTGCTCAGTTACTGCACGCGTTATTGGCTTCTGGTAGGTCAGATCTAATAAAAAGTAGCTTTTCATTTGTCTCCTGTCACTGGAGTCGGGCAGCTTCAGAATATCAAACAGTTTCATCTCATGTAAATATCTGTATTTTATTGGAAATAAATAGGGTCAGGGTAGTTATCCTAGTCCTCCCTTTTATCTTCTGCTGTTGAGGAATGGCAGGTAGCCAGCAAAGCACTCCGGGGAATTCTACACTCTTCTGTCTGTCTTCTGGCTGCAGGCAGGTCATGCTTTCTCTCCACCACCGTATTTGCTATAACTCACAGTAAAAATTAATACCCTTTATACAAGGAGTCAGATGTTTTCAGCTTCACTTTGTATCTGGGAACCTAAGTGGAATTTCACCTTCTGCTGTCACGGACCTCCAGTTCTTAATATGCTGAAAATAAATACAAGTAGCCTGGCTTCTACATGCCCTTTAAGCCTAGCAGCGTGTATTGATGGAGCTGCAGCCTGGTGTGTCGTCTCCAGCAAGGATGAGGGCTCATAAGCACTGTGTGCTTCACAAACACAGCGCCCAGGCATGCCCCACCTCAAAAAAATTAACTTCCGTAATTTAGAAATTTAGGTTTCTAGGAGTTCAGCAATCCAGCTACAATTAAAACCCCGTTAAAAGCCCCAGGCTTACTTTCTCCTTACAACAAGTGCGAAAACATGAATGTGCAAGAAGGGCACTAACAGAAGCAAGCAGAAATGGTTGAGATTCTAGCTAGAACAACTAACAGGATACATGCTGCAGTGGAGACAACTGCAGCCCACAAGAAACTGCACATGTCGCACACAACCTTGAGTGTCCCAGAGGTGCCTCGGTGAGAAACTGAGTCTTTAATGCTGAAGGGGAAGAGGAAGGAGAAGGATCTTCTCTAATGCAATGGTCATATGAATAAATCCCAGGGGCAAATGTTCCCAGATGTTCAGCATCCAGCACTTTTCATTTGGATACCCTAAGCACAGGCTTTACGGTCATTTGGCCTCCCCTCTACGGCAGGATTTTATCACTTGGAGCATTAACATCTGACACTCCTTGTTAGTCCTGGAAACAGGACCTTGAGACCTTTCTAGCAAGCACTACACTTGTGCATTTTTCAGTGGGATGTCTATGTGCATACTTAAAGCTTGGTTCTGTA
>JADKXX010002353.1:0-335836 GCA_017310255.1 Butorides virescens | reverse complement strand
ATTTTTCAGTGGGATGTCTATGTGCATACTTAAAGCTTGGTTCTGTAGTGAGAGGAGCATCAGAAGGCAATTCAGCAACAGACCTTAAAAGCATCTGCGCTCAACTGACCAAACCACCTAGAAACCCTCACCACTGTGTTAACATGGAAGGGGTTTTGTGAGTGTCGCAGCAGTTCTGTGCATCAAGCACAGGAGGAGATGCAGGCACCTTCTTCAGAGCAAAAATGCTACAAAGAGCCCAGAGGATATGCAAAAATTTGTGGCATCAACACGAGGAGCACGCCACAAGGATGGCACCTCCTTTTAGTGTCCACCATGACCTGAGGCCTGGCAGCCTGGCCTTCTACTGCACTGGGAGAGGAGAAATGGTGAAGAAAAAATAGATATCTATTACTCCAGAGCTCCATGACCTCTATAATGACTTAAGCTTCCAATATAACAAAATTACCTCTTCTAATGATACTGTGCTTTTCTGTTCATACCAGTATTTTGAGCGAGGACAAAACATGCTGATGTCCAATAAATTAACTTACCTTTTCATCTTCTTTTTTTTTTTTTTTAAGTGCTCTTAAGGCTTGTACTTCCCAAAAGACCATTACTAAGGTTCTAGTCCTCACGGCAGCGTTAGGCACGCATAGAGCGCTGCCACCTCCTGGTCCCACAGCAAGAGCGACCCGTCCCCGTTCGACACATGAAGCAGACTGTGCACCTGATGTACCCACCCGGGTCACGCATTATGCGTACAATGCAAAGGGTGAGGGTGCAACATGCAAAGAGTAACTTTAAAGCTGAAACGTGTAAGACAGCATCTTGGACAGAAATCAGCCTCAGCTCAAGTCTAACATAAATATATTTTCTATATAGATAGCTCTCCTTATAATCCCTTGTGGGTGTATTTTATAAAACAATATTAATAAAACACAAGACAAATGGAGCAGGTATTTGAAGTATAACATACAGTTAATTTTATTGTACATACTTACTTTACAACCTTATGTAAAGTTATATGAGTAAAAGAAACTGCCTGTAGCCATATATGAGCATTTTTTAAAAGATCTGTTACATAATTGATAAACAGAGTATTTAATGTGTGAACAAATGAGTGCTTATAGCTACAAAAGAAGCTGTTTAATAGATGTCTGTATAAACTTAAAAGGTAGTATTTAATAGCTATCCCATGTAAAAAGAAATACACCTTTCTAAATTATCTAATAATCCATTTCTTAAAAGTCCAATATGCAAAGATATAGTATTTTCCCCAATATTACTCTATTTAATATCCACCATGTAGGTATTAAATGTTTTTTACCACATGCACCTTTCGTATAGTCAAATACAAATAGCAAGGGATATCCACGGATGTCAATAATCCACAATCGCACACAAACCATGACTACTGATTAGTAAAGCAATTATCATATTAAAAGAGTTCAAAAGGGCTCAACTTACTGTAAAATTAGAGATCAGTCACTACCACGGCCATTATATAGAACAGCATTGATTGGATGTACTAAATGCTAGCCTTGATGACAATTGATCACGATTAACCCTGCTCAAAAAGGAGTCTGGTACACTAATTGAGGAGCCATCGTTAAATAGAATAATAAATATAGGAGGAGGGGAGAGGAGAAATGGCTGCAAAACTAAGGTCCTTCCTGTCCATACAACAACAACAATAAAAAAGGAAAGAGCTAGGAAGGCCTCTGTCCCTACCCTATGTCCACTAAGACCACTTTTCCAAAACCAGATGAACCTGTGAACCCCTTGCAAGTCACCTCCACAATCTGTGCCACAGCTGGGAAACATGCCCAGAAGATCCTGAGCAATGGTATTTCACCTCGGCACATACATTTCTAACAGCAAATCCCATGGAGAGGCAAGAAAACCCAGAAGTCCCATCCGTAACCCATCTGTGACCTAGCTCCATTGGCCTACTTGAAATCAGGCCTCAAACTGCACACATAACCAAAATGAATTCCTTAGAGTGCCAAGGCTAAGAAAAAACACCAGGTGAAGAGCTGCCCAGGCTGTTTCCTGGTTTTCATTCAGGGCAGGCTGTGCAAGGAAAAGTTTGAGAAAAATGCTGGGTCATCAAATTCGGCACTAACTGCTCGCCGTTCTCACTACAGCTCAAGGAAACGCATGCTGTTAGAAAACAAGTTCAGAACACCTCCCTTATGATCCTGACAACATGTTTTCTTCTGAAAGTGTCCCCAGTCATAGATCAGGAGCAAACTGCATCAAGGGACTGAAGAAACAATATAGCAAATTAGTGTCATACTGCCTTCAGGAACATCCCAGGCTCGCCACCTCTACTGAATTTTAAAATACAAATAAAAGCTCAGGGGCGAGACCCATACCTGATTTTGAAGCAACTAAAGGACAGAAGTATTTCTAATTTTGGTTTGTCACAGGGAAGAGACAGCCTGGGAAAACCCCACACAACAGAGGCTGCTGAAACTTAGCACAAGCACAAGCTTTGCTGGCAGCACACCATGACCGATAATCAAAGATCCGGTGTTTGGGGTATGCAGAGTTATTTCTACGTTTTCATGGCTTCCTGGAAATGTAGGAGCAATAACAGGCTCATTCATCGGAATTTAGGGCAACTCTGCATGACATGAAAGGTTGGGAAGGCTGTGCAAGGGAGAGTTTGCTACCGCTAGCTAGCTGCCACTAGATGGCAACCTTGGCGCGTTTCGTGTAATACCTGGCTGTCCAATTACTGAAACACATCTTATAAACGGCGAGTCGGGAAAAAAAGGTGTCTCCCAGTAAGGTAGAGGAGGTCAGCAGGGGTCGCAGAGGGAAGAGCGTTTCAGACATTCCCAAAGATAAGACACAGCTGTAGAAAAGACGTTTGGAGTCAAGAGAATACAGGACTAGCTACATCAACCCGTCTCAAAGTGCAGGTACGTTACAGTGGAAGATTATTACATGTTTTAGCAAACACTGATTCATTTCTCACAGAGTACAAGAGGTCACTAAGTTGCTTATCACTATGTCTTCCAATAACCCATAACCTTTCTATTGTTAAAATTAACTCATGTTTCTCATGTCCGTGCTATTGTCCTAATAGACAGTAGGCATTCAGGAATCCCTTTATATAGGTATAAAGTGTGTATATATATACACCCACAGAGAGAGAAAAAAAATAGTAGTATATTTATATATATAAAAAGAGGCCTCAAAACTTCAGGTCCCATCTTGTATTTGAGTCACATACATTCTTGGAGGCCCAGGAAATTTAGAGAACCCCTCTAAAAAACTGGCTCAAATACGTTAAGGCAATGACGACCACTTACACAGAAACTCACCTTACACTGCTTTAATGCCGCATAGTTACAACCTGTTGCAGGTTACCTTACCCTTGTAGCAGAGCAGCACAAAATACTTCAAACGTGAATCGTGGCAGTGTCCAAATAACCTCTTCTTAACCCAGAGATGAGAACCCAGAAATATGAGCCAGATGTTGAAGCTATTTCAGTCTGTACATTCAGTTTAAAGGGGTCAAAGCATAAATCATCTTTACAAGTTCTATTCCCAACCAAGGATGACTTATGTAAGAGCAATGTGAATATCCAAAAAGCTGCTTTCAGAGGACTCCTTCTCAAGTTGGTTTTGGAAGCCTGTCTGAGGAAGGGGAGACACATTAGACACAGCGACCCCCACCTCTATGGGATTCTGAGAGTTGCCCTTACTTATTCAAGGCTTCAGGACCCTAAATATAGAGGACACAGCTCCAGCCCAGAGCAAAAGCAGGATAGTGCCCAAGTGACTTAAGGTCCTGGGCCGCCCCAGGACCCACGCTGCGTACATTCTGCACTGCACCTGGGGCATGCTGCATGACTTTTATTAAGGACCTAAAGGTGGACTTTATTAAATATATCTGGTTCTCCATCCACACAGCCGATCAGACAGCAATGTCTTCAAAAGTTAGCATAAGCAGCTACTTCAACTGTCTCTGACTCACCCACGCAGCAAGAGGGCCTCATTTTCTTCACTCATTCCAACATACATTTATTTTCAACTCATGGCCCACTGTCTTAGGCATCTCAGAAGTTTGGGATGAATGCATTTAGGATGGCTTTGGCTTGGTTTCAGTTTCAACATGACACATTAGTGCCACAGCAACAGCTTGCATCGTCCCAAATTGGGTTTGTTTACCCAGTGTGCAATAAGCCAGTCTTCACACACTGAGACAAGAGATTGTTTATTTACAAAGTTGTGCAATTTTGGGTACTAGGTGGCCTCTCACAAAGCTAGCACACTTAGCAAGGCTTTCTCTAACTTTTATACATTACAATTAACGTATCTAATTAATAACCATTAGCTAATCATACCTATCTCTCATTGGTTCATAATTTCTTCGCTTTGATTTGAAGGTACCATCTGATTTTAATTTACCACACATGCTCAAGGGGCAGGGGGGGCGTAATTTCTTCTGGCTTCCATTTGAGTCGGTGGTTGCGATCTCCCCTTGCCCAAAATACCTTTCCCCTAGTTTTTGTCCTTGGCACATCTTAAGTGGCTCTTCATGGTTTACTAATCAAGACAATAATACATCAGCTTGTCTCCTGTTCAATTACTTGAGCAACCTATTAACTAAACAAAAGCATAGATAGGGTAGGGCTTTATAATGGACATTCTACAGCAGCATTAATTTTGGGTAACAGCATCACTTCATACATAGGTATTAGCCAGCAGCACCAAATTACACAGCAAGGCTAGAATGCAGGTCTTCCCTATGCTGATTAGCTGTATCATATTTTCCTTGGAGAAGCAGCCGCCCAGTCACTTAAAAGTGCAAGGCTTGTTGGGTAAGGAGCTGAAGGGCAAATACATTAAATGGTAAACAACAGAGGAATTTTGTGCTCTTGAGGAAGATGGAGCCACAGGCTTCTCCAAGATGATGATACAATTTGTCTATGTAGCTCGTACAGCTAGCAAATAAATAAATAAATAAATAACATTACTTACACTAACAGTTCTGTTTGAGTGCCTGATGCACCGAAATATTTATTCTCTTCCATCTAAGCCTATCACTTGGCACAAATTAGCACAAGACCATGCTACATTTGATCCTGCAAAGGTATGGAGTAAAAGAGGAGTTCAAGCAGTTTAGAAGCCTGGTTCCTGCACGACCAGTGGAAGATAAGCAAAGAGGAGGAATGAGTCACACAAGTCCCAGTTCTTTGATTGTGAAAAATAGGCTGCAGTTTACCAGCTTCCCACTCACGTGTTATCATGAGAATGTGTTCTTTTTACTGTTCCAGAGGAGGAAGGCAACACTTATCTGTGGCGTCCTTTTGGGAAACAATCAATTCCTCCACAACCTCAGCACTCTAAGGGCAGCGTGCAATTTCAGCTAAAAACAATTGCCAAGGCCACTGCTGATAAATGCAAATGAAATACAGCATATCAAGAGAAAGGAAAGGGGGAGATGGAAGGTAAGTAAAGCAAGCACCACCAAAACCCAGAAACATTTCTTTAAAGCAGGGCAACACAAAGCAGTCTCTATTTCAAGTCAGGTTGGCATTTTTAAAGGCAGCTAACAAAGCACACCTCCTTCTCTTCATTGAGAAGTTCGTGGGTTCATTGTTTGCTTTAAATCTCCCTATTCTATATATAAGTACCTACTTCACAGAGGTTTTAGCTTCTTTTGTCAAGACAGCCAAAAACTGGCAGAGAAAGTATAAACAACCCCACCACTCCCTCCCACAGCTCAACGGGTGACACGCAATACATTCAGAGGTCTGAGCTGTACTTTTACACAGCTTTGAGTCATACCCATAATGAGGATCACACATCCAAAGGTTCTTCTTTTGGTGAGCTGAGGAAGCGTTGCAGGACAGGAGAAAAGGCACAAAATCTCCTAATGTCTTACAGAAGCAGAACTCAAATGAGAAAATTTCCGTTCCAACAGTTCTTCTTTATCTTCCCATCTTTTCCTCCCTCTGGCCCTTCTTTCTGTCTGTTCTGTCTCCCCTTTTACCTCTGAGCAGGAACAAGGCACACAGTAGTGTGGGAAGGATGCTCCCAACACTTTTCTTGACCCCTTGCATACTACTGCACTCTCTGTTCGTGACTCTCAGACATCAGTCAAAGAAGGAAAAACTCCCAATTTTAAACTCTGGCACACTGAAGAGATTTAACACTTATCCGGATAGTCTGTCACATTTCTTCAGATCTTTATATTTAGGAACTAAATAAATAGCTTCAACAAACATGGAAGCACAACTTATTACAGCCAGGAGCAAGCAGACCTCTTTCACAATAGGAGAGCCTGAAGCAATTTTCCTCTGTAGATGTATTGCTGGCACCCTCCCTACCTGGGTGGCCAATAGCTTTTTAAAAGGGCTTACCTATGACACCAAAATTTGTACTGACTGATCCACCAAGAGAATTCACATACCTGTAGCAACTAAACCCAGGGATGATACACCAGGCCTGGCCACAGAAGAAGAGGGCTCAGTTCTGTGCTACTTCTGTGCCATGCAGCCTCAGGGCAGTTATCACCTGCGTTACCCCCTCCCCTGAATGGGAGTTTTCTATAGGATCCAGGGCTGGGCAGCGTTGTATCTGCACCCCTGCCCTCCTGGCAGGGTATATTTGTGCTGGCCACAGACAGGTCCTCCATCTCTACTGAGACCTGAATGGGCTGCTGTCACGTAAACCTTATTAACTGTCCTTGCAACTCATCTGTCTTAAAGCAACTTGGGCAAAATAACACCTATTCGTGTCTGCTTCATTAGTGACGTTCAGATCATTAAAGAAGCCAGATTCTTCCATGTGGGAGCTACTTAACAGGAGAGCAAATATTTTATACAAAGAAATACTATAGATGACGGAAATATTTCCACCTCAGATTCCTTAAGAACACCCGCTCTGTTTGTTTCTGGAGGGTGGGCTTGTCAGAGAGCAAATCAGTAGCCTTCACACCAAGCGGTAACACAAGCAGGTAGCTATCCAGATATAATTCCAACAGAGGATAACAGAGGTCACGTCATAGGTTTTCTTTAATTTGTGTAATGCATACAAACACAGAAAGGGATATAACAAAATCAGAAGACAATATAATTTAAAAATACATTTTTCTACAAGTGTCCTTGGCTGTGACTAATTTATCCCAGCATCACACACCCAGGCAAGAGGGACACGCTGCCCTGGACATGGTCCTGCTGTTTGTCAGTGGGACCCTGGAAAACTTCCTACATTGCCATCCCCAGTCCCCTTGTCTCAAGACATGGAGGGTAAAGTCAGCAACTGCCTCTTCCCCTCTGACATCCAACACTTCCATTCCAACTTGCAAATTCGGAAAACAAATTTTGGTGAACTGCTTGGCATCTTCTGACATCAAGAGATCTATCTCTACAGCAACACCGTGACTGCGGCTCACAGGAAGACTGCTTAGTCCTAGTCATTGATAGAGGCTAGGAGAACACAGGTGTTTTATTACCAGTTGCCATTTTAAGTCTTCAGGGTAACACAAAGATTTTTAAAAAAAACAGCGTTTCAACGAACCTAAGTTAATTTTATTGAAGTTTCTTCTCACTCAACATCAGACAGAATTTTAGTACTATGTTGTAAATCTTCCTATTTATAAAATGATATCCTTATTTAATACAAAATACTATCTCTCTATGGTTTTCCTGCTGTGTCATATGCAAAACATCTTACAGGGACAGAATAAAAATATGTCAGTTTTAATATAAAAATAGCCCATTTTCTGGTGGAGATAAGTCATGGGAAAATGCGATAAAATAAATACCACCTAACAAACATTTCCATTTCCCACAGATCTATTTTCTATTACTATCTGGCAATATTTTTTCTGTTGTTCTTCCTTGAAAGAGTCTTTGACCTTTTTCCTTTTCAGTCCCCCATCCCTGAAAGATACAGAAAAGAAACAGCCTTGAGCTCACTTCAGGGTCAAGGCAGAAAAACAGTACAATATTTAGACTATGTAGTGAAAGCAGTTTTCACCCTAAATGTTGGCTTTTGCAATACAATGCTAAATGATCTGTATTGCCAAGACTTACCACAGAACACAAACAATGCCTTTTCTTTAACCCAGCATTTAACAGGCAAATAATTTATTTTCACCAAATACTACCTGCTGGCTAGATCCAACTGTTGGCTCTGTTTCCCTTTTTATACTATATTAGTCTATTTATTCTAGTGGAACAGTTAAAGGAATAAAGTAATATTTTCTGACTCAGAGTCAGTTAAGGGTGATGGACTACCGCCTAAGCAAAGCAAATTTGGAAGAAGTTTTAAAAGATTCCAGGCTAATGGTTCAGAATACAGAATGCCCAAATACGCTTTATTTACAGCAACCTCAAAGGTGTTGCTACTTACCAAGGAAGCACAGACATTCCTCCCTGAGCAGCAATGACAGCCTTGACTCTGTTGGCAAAGTGAACAGCGTCTTCTTCTTCCTGAAAAAATATACAAATTATTTGCTTTGCAACTTACATACTGTCTCCACACCTCACTTAGAGATACGTTTTGTCAAACAGCAGGCACTTGGGTTTATGCCAGGCCCACAAGCCAAGTGTGACCTGCAGGGCAGTTCCAGTTGGTCCTGGGGAACGCTGCCTGGTTTGCCATCATTCGGTACTGAAAAGAACTAAGTGAGAGGCTCTGTGGTTTATGGAGCAATCTCAAACAACTCACATCCTGAGGTCACAGGTATGGCCAGAGCAGGGGATGCATCTGCTCCCAGTACTTCAGTAGCAGTCTGAAGCTGGGAACACACCGACGGGATCACCCTTGGAGGAGATGGGGTGCCTTGGACAGGGTTGGGGCCTGGTGCATTCAGGATCAGCAAATTAATTATGAGTTCACCAGAGTCTGTTTACCTAAACTGCAGAGGATGGAAGATACATGCATTACAGCAGCTTCCCTGCCAAGACTAGGGCTGAGCAAAGACCAGGGTAGGCAGTGCCAAACCGGGGCATTGCTGGAGCAAAGGCCTCGACCACTTTGTCAGCATCAGGTCAGTATCCGGGGGCAGTAGGCTGAGAGGCCATGCCAAGTTGTGGGGTAAAGGTGCTGGACAAAGGATTAGCTGGATATTCTGCAGGGCTGAGAAACAAGGAGGTGGGAGGAAGCTGTGCAGATGGAGGTAGAGAGGGGACACAGAAGGCAGAAGCACCCCAGTATGGTGTGAAGAGGAGGCCTGAATCTACGTATCACCTCTGGAGTAAAAAAGGGAGACCCTATGCCAGGCTGAGGGGCAAGACACCTGCAGCATAAACCCACATTTTAACCCCTGGGGTCACAGGAAAGCAAGGCAGCTGCACCCAAATAAAGAAGATGTTTGGGAGCAATAGGGAGCATGGTACAGAAATGTCTGAATATCTGAAGAGTAGTTTTTACTTGAAGGTAATTAACCCACGTAAATGCATGCTCACTAAATTAAAAGACTACAGCATCGCTTTCTGGCCTTTGCCCATTAAGTTGTCAATAAAGATTTGCAAACATAATGCCAACACACCGCGCGTAGTGATGCAGAATTCCTCACAGGCAACATTTCACAAGCATTTTCAAAACATACAAAAGCATAAGCACCTCTTTGACCATCGGTGGCAGGTACCACACGTTACAGACAATAGCCCAGCTGGTCATCACGTTAAAAATATAGGTCATAATGGAATACTTTGTGCTGTTCCAGAATGCATCTCCAAAGCGGGGGTCGTACTGGAAGACAAGAAGAACAAGCGAAAGGGCATGATCTGCTACCTTAGTTGAAATCATGTAAGCTGCTCTTTTTTGGCCATGAAGTCACAGTTCAGCTTGTTAAATCAGGGGCAAATCTAATCACACCTCCTAAAAGCAGCAGTAAATTCAGAGTAAAGCTCCACATTTCAACATTTATTACAAGTTTATAACAGTTAACTTTTACAAGCAATATAAGACCCCAAGCTGTGACAGAGCCATTGAAGCACATCTCAACTACAAGATAGTTCTACTCAAAATGTAAAGATTTGTCATCTACAGACATGTTGACTACAAAGGTTTCCTTGAAAACACTCACACCAGTTTTAACAATTTCCCTAAGATTAGGCAACACTATAGTTCCAGAAAAAGAAAGTAACGTATCTAGAGCTAGGGTGGCTTGGCTAAAGCTACTCAGAAAGCTTTGAAAGTGCCAAGAAAAGTGCCTTTATCCCCAGAGCACACAAGAGCCAGGAGCCCTAGGACAGAAAGAGCAGGCAGAACTGAACACACAGCATAGCAGTTGCAACTGTGCTTTTCAGGTTGCTCCTAGCCAGCTGTAAAGATACTCAGCGAAACATTTCCCATACTGCACTGAACTGCAAGACACTGCACACCATGAAAAGATTTCATTTTCTCAGGGCTTATTCAGTACCTTATTCACACAAAACAAACCCCTTTTTAAGGTTTACATGTGAACAGCTTCTCCAACACAAGAAGCTTCTGCAAATAATCCTTCCACTTTTGGAAAACTGCAGATACATTACCTTGATTGCTACTGGATGGATGGTCCCTCCTACCTCAAAGCTTCCCTTCTTAAACATCATTACTGATGTGTTGTTTATGCAGGTACCTGGCCAGAATTAATACAGATGAAGAGTTTAATCCACTCTAAGTAAAGTATCAGCAAATGAATCCTAAACTGTCTTAAGGAGACTTAAGTTGCTAAAGGAGAAAGTAAGCTTTAGTTCTGAAACATAATCCCAGATGTTCTCTCTTCCATTATGCTATACGTTAAAGCAAATAAGACTGTCATAGAATTATTGTAAAATACTAGAATCTGACTTCTAATATCTCACAAGAGCTAATTAATTCTACAGACTAAAAACAAACACCTCACTTGTAAAGACTGGGTGTAATAAACTGCACTCAGTGGCAAGAAGTGAGAAAAGCAATAAAATCAATACAGCAGTTTCCTACCTTCCGGGAAAATTAAAATGGGTAATTTGGCCTTATCTGCAATGTGTTCTCTAATTCTGTGGAAAGAAAATAAAATTTCAGTGTATACTTTATATTTGTATTTGGCCAAGAATCTAAACATCCATTATCTCTTACATAGGACAAGAAAAGTCCTTGCCCGGTTGCCCTTTGCTGACATGTGCACTAGTTTCAGGCCTTTATTTCAGAGGTTCTCTCTTGCTAATTGCAAAAGTAGGTTTTCTACAAAACTGTATGCAGTTTTATTTCACCATTTTAACCCAATTAGCACAAAGCCACAGAATGGTGGTACTTGAAGCATGTAAAAATCACTTCCCATTTATCTTTGACAGGTTCCAGCTATGAACACAGTCAAACTTGTCTTTTGACTGAAGCATATTCCATATTTCAAGTATTCATGTCTTCTGGGTTCCTAACATCAGTTTTATCATTAGTTCCACATCTAGTTAAGACATAGACCACTATTTTGCAACATTTGCTGCATCACTTAAAAACAAATGCATTACTGCTAAGTGGATTCCTGACACACAAAATCTGTTGTTTTCCGAGAAACCTGTCTTTCCTATAACTTAAGAACATGCAGTTCCTTTCCAGTCCACATTAAAGAACAAAACAAAAACATCAGATACCAAAAAAAGGAGAGAATGATCCAGCATGAGGGGACCTTAGAATCATAGAATGTTTTGGGTTGGAAGGGACCCCCAGAGGTCATCTAGTCCAACCCCCCTGCAGTGAGCAGGGACACCACTAACTAGATCAGGTTGCTCAGAGCCCCGTCCAACCTGGCCTGGAATGTTTCCAGGGATGGGGCCTCCACTACCTCTCTGGGCAACCCCTTCCAGTGTTTCACCACCCTCATTGTAAAGAATTTCTTCCTTCTCCATTTTTCTAAGGACGAACTGTCATAGACATTAAGTAAATGTTAGCTGCATGGCACCCTATTTCATGAAGATTTAGGATGACTAAGAACAGTCTCTGTAAACACCTGAGAATATAAGAACTGCCACACTGAGTCAATTCTGTTCATGCCCTTGAAGTCCCACATGCTGTCTCTGTCAGAAATCAATACTGCAGGCATGGAGAGCAGTATAGGCTTTAAGCAAACATATTAAGACACTTCTCCAGGATGCCGTTCCAGTTTCTAGCAGCTAGGTGGTACCTTGGTTGGTTTTTTGTTGGATTTTTTGGTTTTGTTGGGGGGTTTTGTTGTTGTTGGGTTTTTTTGCTACAATCAGCCTCTCTTTACCCTGTACTCACAGCAGATACAACCAGCTTCAGTGCTCAGAGTTGATGAAAAATGTACCAGGGCAAGCCATGATCTCTGAAGCAGATGCGCTGACAGAACTCCAGTTTCTGTCCCGACATCCCATCAGCCTCAAAACTGAATGAACAGGCTCCTGCCTATGGCAGGCAGGGCAACTGTGGCAATGTGGAAATTCCCAGAGGTTACAGGGCAAATGCTCAAAAGTTCAGTAGATGATTGCTACACTCTGCACCTTCATTGATAGAGCAGTTCCAAACCTTACACTGATGACAACCTACAGCTGCCCACCAAAGAGAGATACAGGGTGAGAACAGTCTCAACTCACGCTTGGACCTCACAATTACTAGACCTGATGGAACAATTAACCAAACAACTCACTACCTTACTTTTTCCTCACCAGATGACGGTCTTTCAGTTCTGAGCGTTCAAACAAAACATGCTGAGTGGTTTGCATGCAAGATTTTTGAATAAGTCCCAGAAGCCCTCCGTGTACCTGGCCAACCTGCAAGCCCAAAAGAAACCGGTTATTATGCAAACACACACACACTTAAATGCTAAAATTCTGAACACAGATGCATCAGTTTCTACGCTTGTTCACCAATTATACCAATCCTCTTCATCAAAAGTGTGCACACACCTATCTGTATCTATTATTTTGCAGTCCTGAACACAAGTCTGAATGCTATCAAATCTCACTCTTTCTACCAGTAAGTTTATCCTCTTACCCAACACTACATCTATGGGCATTGCAACATTACCAGTATTTACCAACTCCTTGTTCATACCAAGGAATAGCATCCATCACTGGCCAGGATTAGAACATCTAATGGAGACGTGTGGTTAGCTACACAGATGCCTCCTTCCTGCGGTCTGTTTTCCCTGTAATGACAACCGTGAAAGTAATTACTTAATGTTTATTCTCCAGACTGCAGGCCCCATCAGGTAGCCCATCCAGTGAGCATACATCCACAATTGAGGCACTCAGTGACAAAAGCATTTCAGGCACACAGGTTATCTGTAGATCCATTGAAAGTGGAAGAACACAAAACATTTTAAAATACTAATATTACTATGATATACATTAAAACTTCTGGCAGTACATTACAAGAGATAAGTCATCTTTCCTCATACCTTCAACAGTCCCTTCACATTTTGGTAGTTTTGGTATTTCACCAAAACCAGTTTCCTTTTAACTGCGAATACAAGATTTCATTGGAGTAGGCATTTTAGCTGCATGCATTTTCATTCAGAGAGGCATATATCAAAGAATATTTGGACATTAAAATTCTAAAGGCAAAGACACTAGAGCATGATTTTGCTTGTTTTCTAAAGCACAAACAAAAAAAAATATTTCAGAAGCCTCCATTACATAAAGCCCCACCACTAAGCAAGCAAGATACTAAGACAGTACAAAAACTTACTGAAATACCATCCATAACTTACTTTAGGAGAGAGCATGAAGAATTAGTTACCGAACAAATCAGCTAATAGAACAGCTGAACATTTTATGGTGACATTCTTAAGTGTGATTATAACACATTCATTGCAAACATTGAGAAAAATGTCTAAGTGTATATCTAGCCAAGAACACAGTACTGCTTCACCTTTGCACACCCTGCCAATACACAACAGAAAACACAGTAGGGCATGCAAACATCTTGACAGAGTCCAGATGATCCAAATAGCTTCTTGAATCAAATTGCCCCATCACAGAATCCGTGCAGCAAGGAAGCAAGAATCTCGCTCTGAAACTTGAGATATTGAGTACTGTAAGAAATCAATACCAAACCAAGGAGAGCAGGGTGTCACCACTCACCTGTTGTGGAAGTGAACAAGACCACTCAGACATCGGACACCTAATGTGGCACATATCATCTGAACCTGATTGCTCAGCCAGCGTTTAACTCTAAAAGAAATGAAGCCATACATACGTTTCCAGTTCTATGCAATCATTCACAGAACAATGCAATGTAAACTCTCCAAATTATTCCCAGTAGCTGTTCTTACAAAAACCATACTAAGAAGATTCATTACACTAACAATGCCACACAGGAGGAGCTTATCAGGCATCAAAAATATTCTTGTTCCATTGTTCTACTGTAATCTGTTCTAAACCCACCAGATTCAAAGCAGAGAAGGTAATAGTCAGGGGTTTGTTTTATAGATTTTCTCTGGAAGCAATTCATTCATTAACTTTAATTTAATATAAAAATATTTAGCTGGTGAATCATGTTTGAGTCTTTTTGCACTGACAGGATATAACAATCTTACAGTATTAATATGGAATTGCTCAGGACAGATGATTTACTTGCTCTATTCTGAGTCAAGTAGAGCATACTCTATTTTCCACTCTAAGACAGGCTTCCAGCAGTACCTATCTGGCTTACATTGCATGTCCACTTCCAGATGCCATTGCCACACTCTCTCTCATAGTGCTCTATGAGTTTACAGTAGACAAAAAGTCACCTCACAATAGCCCACATTAATCCTCCAGACTCAAGCAGATTTATGTTCCAACACACTAATCCAGATCCTTAAAGAAATAAAGAACAGGAAATAGCAAACACCTACCTGCCATTTGGAAACTGTCCTACTACCGTAGTGGCCAAGACAAGCAAGAGGATGCTGAAAACAGCCAAGCAGATGCTACGAAGTAAAATAATCTTCATTAAATGCTAAGAAGCAAAACTGAAAGAGCAAGCAAGAAAGTATTTTATTTAACCATTTGATCCATTTCACAATGCCTCCCCTCCACCATTAATAGCATCTAACTAACCATACAAATCAGTTAAGGCAAACAGGATAATACAAGCACGTTTTCACTCAATTAACCCTGCACTGAGTACAAAACGTTGTGCTGCCTGGAGCCTATATTCCAAAAAGCAACATGCCCTGATCTGAAGTTGTCACGTGGTAAAGAAGCCATTGTGTTCAAAGAGGACGGCGAGTACTGGCCAGTGTTTTTTAATGCAGGTGAGATTTCTCAGTCCCAAAAGGGACTCATCGTTTAATTTTTAAAAACCTATCCAGAAATCTCAGTACGTACTTCCACCCCAAGCACTAAGCAACTACATAATAATGAAAATTAAATGTCACTGGTTACTAATGGCTGAGCAAAATCAATATTGAAGCCATTTCTACATAAAATGTTGTCGTCTTAAGCTGCATATCTAAATTTACACATGGGCATATGTGCTCTGCTATGTGATTGACTGCTATGAATCCCTCTATGCACTGCAACTATGTTTTAAATACACTGTTGTCCCATCAAAGGAATAAGAAATCTTAAAAGTCCTGCTCTTTACAAGAATGCATGAATATTTATAACTGTTTTGTCAATATGATAAAGGCTGGGTTTGCTCAACAGAAAATGTAAAGAGTCTGAAAATTTAATACATTCCAGCTGTATGACGACTTTTTTTTTTTTTTTCATCCAGCCCTGTGCTCCCTGAACATTGGCTTTGCTTCACATCCCAAATGTTCAGCATACAGTCTCCCTGACTCTTAGACAGGTAGAGCCTGATCCTTTCAGTTGAAAGAGTTGTTACTTTACATGACAAAAAGATGTCCAGATCATGTCTATAAAGTTTTGCTGGATTTTAAAAACAAATTAAATTACTCATAAAACATATAGAACATGGGAAATTTACATCTTTGGCACCTTTTTTTTTTTTCTTTTAGAGATCATAGAATACCAGGTTGGAAGGGGCCCCAAGGATCATCTGGTCCAACCTTTCTAGGTAAGAGCACAGTCTAGACAAGATGGCCCAGCACCCTGTCCAGCTGAGTCTTAAAAGTGTCCCAATGCGGCAGAGTCAACCATTCCCCTGGGGAGATTATTCCAATAGTTGACTGTTCTCATTGTGAAAAATTTCCCTCATGTCCAATCGGAATCTCCCCAAGAGCAACTTGGAAAACAAAGTCATGCCAGGTTCTCCTTTCTGCACTAGTCAATAGCATATTATTTCACGTCTTTTGCAAAAAGTAACATGAAAAACAGATCCCAGCAAATTACATCTGGCTCACCGAAAAGGCATCAGGAGACAATAGCGAACGAGGATCCCAATGACCCACACAACAGTCAGTTGCCAGCTGACATGGTGCAAGTTGGCATTGGTTCTGCTGAGGAGATTCCAGGACACCAGCTCCTCAGAGGAGAACCGTCGGGTGACTTCGTCTTCTGCAACTGCCTCACAACCCTTCTTGGAGAAATACAGAGCATCAGCAAAGCTGAAGTGTCCTGGGTGCCGGCCAGCGATCTCCTGTTCCATGGAGGTTTCCTCTCTCTGGATGATGCCTGCATGAGGAAATGAGTGTTCCTTCCACACGGTGGAATGGACAATATAGATTCAAAAAAAACAGTAAAGTACACATACTTTTTAGAAATAGCCCTCCTCCTACTCCAAGCAGCACAATTGCATTGTTATGCCTCATTTACATATTGGCATTTAGTTCCACAAGCTACTTGTCTAATCCTACGCCATATAACAACACTAAATTGTTGAAGAAGGGGGAAAAGCATTCAGAGCAAGCTGCAAATAAAGCCTTGAGCACAACACCTCCTTCATTGTCATTTACCAAACACACACCCAGAAATGTCAACATCACACTGCCAAAATTGCAGGCACCTCCTGGTGCCTTGATTCAAATTCAGGCATTGTTTGTATAGTTGTTGTTCTCGCTGCTGTTGACCAATTTTACTTTTTCCCAGCTGTAACAAACACCTTCCTCTGGAATTTTTTCTCCAACCCTTCTCTCTTCCATCATGCCTTCTCCTTTAGGAGTCACTTCACTACCAAGAAACTTCAAAGTGTCTAGATTTTTTCCCCTGAGATATATAGAGTGTAACACAGCAGCATTGTGCAGGAAGAATGACGACACATTCATGCTCCATATATGTAAATATATGCCTCATAGGATGGCCACACAGCAAGTCTCAATAATGTTTGCTGAGGTCACTCTCAGACCAGATTGGTTACAGTGACTAAAATTGTATTGATTCATACCAGCTAATGCTTGGCTGTTTGGTTTGGGGGTTGTTTTGTTTTTTTTTTTTTTTTGTGTTGTGTTGGGGGGGGGGGGGGGGGGGGGGAAGTATTGGATGACACTAAATATGCATTATTCAAAATACATCTAATTTATCTTAATCAACATACCACCCCCTGACGAGAATCACAAAACTTTCCTCTAACTTCAGTCAAACCTTCAACATCCAGGAAATCAGACCTGAAATTCATTAGCTGACAAACCAAGCAGTCTACATGACTAGTGACTAAAAATGGCACTATAAGGATCATTATGAGAACTTAACCCAGTCCCCTTTGGTCAAAGAAGAGAGGAAAAATAGCTGAGAGGAAGAAAAAAAAAAAAAACAAACAAAACACCTCTCAGATTTTATCCCCATACCTAGGGAAGACTGCAAATTGTAACTGTGATCCATGGGATGGTATAGCTCCTTTACTTGAGATGCCTGGCTTTTTGCATGCTAGGAGTTGCAAGAAGCAAGAGAGAATCTATACAGAGCAGTATCAAGGGCAAAGAACACTCATTCTTCCTAATCTTGTAAAGAGAGAGTTGATGGAGTCAGAAAGTACAAAATATTCATGAAAATGGGGAGAGCTTCCCAAATGCTTATCAGCAATGTCTTTCTATACTCACACTAGTCTTTAACACCTCGTATTCAAAAAACTCAATCACTCACAGATTATCTTGCTTATAACATGCTTAAGGTCTCTTTTGTAGGTTTGTAACTTCAGCAGTTATTTGTCCATCAAACTCCATTTTAGCCATTTCAGTTTTCTTACTTAACATCAGATGCAATTTATGTTTCTGTTTACTCTTTTCTAGGTAAAATTTTTAAATAGTTGCCTTTTTACAAGACAAATAGTGCTGTGTCACCTTCATTCAGAGATCTTACCAGTGGAGATTAAATTTTCAAGTGCCAGCGCCTTCTGCTTTTTCACTCCCTCCTCAGTCTGCAGGGTGGCCCACTGTTCCCAAAACAAGAAAAGTAGATGTTGATGGTTTCCATTTCATCATTTCCAGGCATTCTGCAATTACCTTAGGTGAATTGTCCAAGCCTCTTTTATTGAGGCCAGGTCTTAGATTTTCATTTTTCAAATTCAGCCTGAAGGCTGTCCTGCACGCCTCCTGTTTCATTTGTTACATAGATTAACTTTTGCCATTTTCAGGAAAAATTGTTTGACTCAAACTTTTTTTTGAGGACACAAGCAGTTGTTTTTTTCTTGGGGTCCCACAAATTACTGAGCTACCTAAGAGACTCTATGAGGTCCCTGAGTCCAAAACTGTCTTCCCCATTTAGCTTCAGGCAACAGAATGATGCAAAATACTATCACTGACACAAAAGACATGCTGGAAAAAATAGATCTAAAAATTGATTTTAAAGAATAAAAGAGATTACCTCAGTTTGAGGGCATTAATGCAGTTTCTGTTAACAGAAAACAGAGGAGGAACCATTTTGTATCCATAGTATTTCTGAAGTAATACTTTTGGTAATAAGCTTTCACCCTTCTCTGTCTTTAGCTTTTTGAGGTAAACCAAGTTTCTCCTCCCTGTGCAGAGCAGCATAAAACTCCATTAGCAAAATCAATATACCAATATGCCTAATTTTTGAAGTTTTCATAGTTTTGAATGCTTGCATTATAAGTATATAGACATATAAATAGTATCTCTCGCGAGTACTAGATCTTCCCATATTTACGTCAAGATATCTGCCCTAACAAAGGACACAGCATGTAGGGTCTGCTCACTATTAAAGAATCAACTTATGTCCTCATCTGCTATTAAGACTTCCCCCCTACAACAGGTAAGGATACATCCTTCTGCTTCAGGATAAACTCTTGCTAAAGTTTCTTTCCCTCTTACTGACATGTGCAGCCATTTAAGTCACCATGAGGCTTTATCTCAAGTAGCCTTCACCATGTTACAATGTGTTGCATGTGCCAACAACATCAACTAGCTTTTTGCCATCCTTAAATTTTGCATGCTCTCTATCAGCTCCTTCTGTAGCTACTGAAGCTTAAGTCAATAACAAAGAAGGGACACTTTATCACAGCATAATTAGGATATTTCAGTTACCCCAAGCTGACTTCTTTTACCAGCCACCTTAAAAGAAGAAAGAGATTAGGCAGTGATGTGATATTTTAAACTCCATGCAAACCATCTGTTATAACACCATAAAAAAACCCAAACCAAACCAAACAGACCTTCATCTTGTCTATACTTTCCAATTACTCCCTAGGAAAGGTAAACTGGTACATCACCTGTCTCCATCTTTTGCAACACATGGTGAGTCATTCAGAGTTGGGGAGCCAGGAGACATCATGAAACAGCAACCCACACACTGAGAAATGAAAGAATATACAGCACAGGAACAAGAACGTTGCAAAAGACAGTAAAGGCAGACAATGTGGCGAACTTAACCTCTTTATATTATACTGCTAGTCCTCACCCCTTCCCCAATATCCTTTAGGATAGTTGCATGGCAGGAGTGAAGAAAATAAAAAGATAAAAGCCACCTAGCTTGACAAATAAAGTCTTTTGCCTTACTCTCTGCTTTCCCGCCTCCTGTCTACCACCCTTATCTTGCCCATCATAATCCTCCTACATGAACAGACACCTGTGAGTTGGCAAGCACTGCCAGAAATGAACTTGCTCATACTGTCCTGAAGGATTTGGAATACCTCAGGAAGGGTGGTGTTTGAATCCCAGGTAGAAAAAGGGTGATAATCACTGACCAAGCTGACTCACAAAAATGTTAACTAATTCAAATGAGCAAGACAAGTAAAAACCAACAAAAACATAAAAGTTTACTAGTCACATATAAAGTCCTGCCTCATAGTGCAGAGAAAGAGTGGGACAAAAGTGACAGCCTGTAATTAAACAGTCGGTCAAGGCCACAGAGGCAGGGGACAAGGCAGATGAGGAAGATCTTTCAATAGGTGAATGGTTACACAGGGCTTGTTAGCTTGGAAAAGAACTGGCTGAGACAGCGTACGACAGAGCAGGTGCATAAGGAACAGTTATCCATTTTCTCTTCTAATACAAGAACTGGGGAGCATCACACGAAAGCGTTGGGCAGACTGTACAAGCAAGAAAAAGGTAATATATTTCCACAAAACACAGTTAAGTTGTGGACTTCATTGTCCAGGACATACTGCCAGAAATCATCTGAAATGGGAGCAGTTACATAAAAACATGGATGGGACACAAAACTCTCCTAACTCATGAATGGGCACAGGAGGCTGAAGCAACAAGCAGCTGGGCAGGTACTCCCGGCAATACGGCCGTACAATCACCCAGCCCTTACGCTTTTCATCAAGCAATTGAGTTGACACCTGCCAAAGCCAGGCAATCTGTATGGGTCAAACTCCGGACTGACCCAGCAGAGTAGTTTCTATGTTGTTCTGCATTCAGTGGCATCTGTACATTTAATTTGTTTCTAAAATATGAAACAAGGCTTTGTGATCGCCTTTGTTTTGCACAGTATTGAGACAGAGCTGTCATGCTGCTCTTTGTTGCAAAACAGTAATGAAAGGATGTTTTAAATACCTTACAAAAACACAGATGTTGCAACTAACACAGAATTTAAGTGTTAAATGGAGCAACTTCATTCCTACGTTTGCTGATCAAATAAGAACTTTGGTGCTGTGCTTTCCTCCCTCCCATTTCTGAAGTGATGAGGACACAAGTCCAAATACCCAGCAAGTGATCCCAGCTGGAATACTGAAGACTTGACAGCTTAACTCCAACAGTCCATTTGTTTGAGGCTTCCTATAATTAGATTCTGAACAAAATAAGGGTGCCTAATACTTCATTGTATTAATTACTTTCTTCATAGTACATGACATGAAAAGCTATATGGTACAGAATGTTCATTTTTCAAAAATCTCAGTTCTTGTGGGTTTTCCTCTTATCTTCCTTTTAAGTACAGTTCAGCACTCCATTTTTCCATACTGTGTAACAATTCAGTTTTGCCTCTCTTCCTCTATGTTCCCATATTTTACTACCTCTTCTCCCATGTTCTCACAAAAGCTTTTTCTCATCACTCATTACACTGGCTTTTTTCAACACTCTTCTTGGCTTCGTTCTCATGTATGACAAAGGCCTTGGTGGATGACTCCGTGTAAAGTCTTACGATAAAATTACAAAGAGAAGGAAGGTCAGTAGGTTTGCAGTGCAAGCTAAAATCATCATCTAAGATCAAGCACTTATGACCTTTTCATCCAGCAGTTCTTTCTGTCTGGCCTCATTTCCTCTTTCACATCCCAAACAAGAAGCCAGATCAAATGACCTGCATATTATATAGCAGGTCTGAGAGGACGTGCAAGCAGTGACTGTCCACAATCAGACTGTGAAAAGCACTCACAAATCTCCTGGCTGCTTGTAGTGAGGGCAGATGAAATAGGTTCAGAAGGGTCCCAAACAAACATTTGGGATAAAAGCACAAGTATAATTTCTTTGGGTTTTGGTGCAGTGGCTAGCTCAGGATAACCATGTATTTGAAAGCACAGCAGTGAGCTTCTTCCACTAGCTTAAGTGTCTACAGTATCTGCCCACACTCCAGTGGAGTTTATAGCATATTAGCTACCTCAATGTACAAGTGAGCTATCAATTCAAAGAATATCCACAATTATTAGCTGGCTGATGTCTTTCCTACACATTTCTTGAGTATTTCTCAAGAAACAACAATACTCCGATTTCACACAGAAGCTCAGATCTCAGAATTCCAGAAGATTCTTGGCAAATGGAGCTACAGCTGTTTAACAGGTTTATTTGACTCTTCACAAGCCTGCAAGAGCATGGTATAGATTTCATTCTAGCAAATGCATTTTCTTTTGCAGCTGCAACACTAAAGAGTTAGAGTAATGACCCTAGCACAACTGTGCCAGTACCATAATTTCCGCCAAACCCCATTACTGACAAGAAAATACAAAGCTTAGAGAAAACACGTTATTTCACAAATAAAAGCTTACAAGTATATGCGAAAGAATAACCCTATCGGAAACCAAACCAAATTCATTTTATAATTTCCAGAAATATTTTAAGGATAAATGAATGGCAATAATAGTAACTATGGGCTAACAATTATGCAACTGAGAAATTACTGTCCTGGAGATCTTTTACTATTATACTATCCATATGTCCTCAAAAGAAAAAAAACCCCAACAACCAAACAACCCACAAAACAACAGAAAACACAAAACCAAAAAACCCCCGAATAAAAACAACAAAACCAACCAGCCCCCAAATTTTCAAACCTTGAATCTTGCTTTTGTAAAAAGGTTTGGTCTGTTTCTAAAATACAAGTATGTAGAATCCTTGATGGAGAAGCAGCAAAGGGTTCAAATTCTTTCCATACATAAGTTACATCTTGCCCATTTGTTCCAGTCACTGTTCATAGTGCTAAAACACTTCAGTGAAGTCAGGAAATCAAAATTGCTTAACTCATCATATGCCACTGTTACTCATTGCTTAGTAATAGATCTGCAAACTTGGCTTTATCCTAAAACACCTAGAGTGCCCAGCAAATTCAGTATGGGCTATAGGTATGCTTTCTTTGAAAACCCAACTTGGAAAAAAAGTATCTTTTGACTTTAAAGTCCTTTATTTCAGTCTCTACTCTTTTATTTTTCTCATATTGACAAAACACAGAGGAAAATAAAACATCTTTGCCCTCTGCCTCCCAATTCACGTAGTTATTTACAGCTGTAAGCAGCAAATATAGTGTTCTCTAGGTGAGAAGTTGTCTATTAATTTTGCTGGTCTATAGAACAGACTAAATCTAATGCAACACAGTGGAGTGACAGTGCTCAAGGTTGGATTTTTGGTGAAACATCAACCAGTTGTTTGGTGCTTCCTAGAGCACTGATATTCCTGCAATACAGTCAGTCGTGTGCTAACACATGACTAAGCATCTGCTCTTTGCATTTTTGGAGTAGCTATCTGGTAAGGCATCCTGTTTCACCATTAAGGCTAACCACAGGAACCAAGGATGGTCTTTGTGCATTACCCCATTAGCAAGATCTCAGGTAGATGAATATCACAGCTAGAAACAAGTCGACCCTTCACTAGGCTATCAATGTCGAGTTGTTCATTTCTTGAACAAAGGGCACATATAGGCCTCCTTTAAAGCTAACTGTATCCCAAGCAGCTGTTTCAGCTATATTCTGGTGAATGAGACCCAGGACTCCAAGAACAGGCCCAGCAATGGTACACACAAGCTTTAACCCAGCATTTCCCAGCCCTACCGTTATGTCCATAGAGCCAAGCGGGCCACAGCACAAGCAAAGGGGACCCAACAGTCCCTCCATCCTCTCTCCCTCCCATTTCCCACCAAGATAGTTATTCTTTTGGCATTTGAACAACACTTCAAAGAAAACAGCTGAAATTAATCATAAGATGAAAACAGAGGAAACTCCTTTCTCACCTACAGGACAGTTAAGGAACAACTTTCAACTAAAGAACAAAACAAGCCAGCCTGAACTGCAGTACATGGAACTGTGCCCTTCCTGTAATTAGCTGCTGCAGCAATGAGGAGCTAGACATAAAAAGCTATATCTGATCATGTAACAATTAATTTATCAAAAAATAAGTAATTAAATTAATCCCCCACCTTGTGAACACAAAATTGTCATGCTCATGACCTATTATGAAAACCGTGGAAAAAAAAACATTTAACATGCTTTTCCAAAGAGAAGTGCCTTCCTATATAAAGCACCCATTGAGACATTATTTTAATGTCTGCCAACTGCAGCAGTGAAGCTGTCCAAAGACCTCCTCAGGTTTGTACTCACTATGAGAGAGCCTGATGAAATCAATTAAAAGTGCCACAAGCCTCTTAGGGTACTAATAAGTATTTAATTAGCATACCACTGGCTGACAAAAAAAAAACCAAAACAAGTATGACATATAAAAGCAAATATTACATATAATCACCACAGGCAGTCATTTCCCATTGACATCAGTATCTGAAAAAACAAGTAACCCCTAAAGTTTGCAGTCATGTGCACTATGCTAAATGATGTTAATACAACTGAAGACAGTCCCTGCCCAAGACCTCTTAACTGGGGGGGGGGGGGGGGGGGGGGAAGAGAAGAATTAGAAGACAGAAATAAGACAGAAATGGCAAGGTAAGATGGTCATGACATTAACTGTATCACATTGTTACAGACATGTTCTAATCCATAAATAGATGGCTCTAACAGCTTAGTAATAGTAACAATACTAGTCATAAGTTTTCTGCCACAAGTAGAAAGTATATTCATGAAAAGCAGGTTTATGCCAGAAAGAGAAAGTTAATCTACTGGAAAACGGAAATGCTTCACTGTTCAATATGATGAATTCACAGCACCTACTTTTGGCCACTGATGGATATGAAAAGTCAGACTTGAAAAATTAAATGCAATTCTGGCTTTTTAAAAGCCCCAGAAAACTTTTACCAATATCAGCAGAATCAGGATCTTAGCCCTGACCTGTAATCTCTAGAAAAATTACACTTCTAAAAGGTTGCACAGATTCTTCAAGTCTTGTACAGCAGAACTTGTGACTGCTGGATCCCCCAGATTTACAACTGGAAGAAGCAAACACACAGTCAGTATTCTTATCTAGAACAGCACTCGTTAATACCATGTAATTAAAATAATCCAAATAAAACCATTAAAACTTATGTACATCTAAAATACATGTTCGTGTTAATTACCAACTCCCATGAACTAATAGATCTTTTTATTTATATTTGACTCGTCATGAGTATAGCATGAAGTATTCAAACCAGCTTGAACTAGAAGCAATATATCATGGAATCTCCACTTTAACCCAAGAAAACCTCAAACCGGTACCAGATTATAACCCAGCATAACTAGATTATCATTAGAGACACCACTCAAAAGAACTATCATGTAAGTTAAAGCTGCAAACAACACATCCAAGTTAATAGAATTCTTTCTGCTTACTTCTATGACATCTATATCAAATACACAGATTTTTATTGTTTTATTAAACCTGTCCTGTAGTAAACACATATCTTTTTATCTCAATTCTCAACTTACCTCTAATATTTTTATTAGAATTTTCACATAGAAATGAGAAATCCCCAATGACACTCTAAACATCGAAGGCAACAAAACTAACACCGCAAACAAAATCGTCCAGACAGACAAAATCTTGCCCTCTGCAAGGCCATAGGTCTCTCTGTTTTCTTCCATGCTTGCTCCTTCAAAACACCAGCCAGCTGTCTTTACGAAAATATAAGCTCATCTGTAGCAGAGAATCCAGCAAGCTTCAAGAGACAGAGGCAAATAAAAATTACACATTCTAAGAGCCAAATCTATCTCTAAGGGAAGGCTACTGCCCTCTGAAGCCTGACACCACAGATGTTCTCAATGATAATGTAATTTCTACCCTTGCCCCACCCTAACTCCACCCACTTCCTTTTAATTGATAAGCATTTACTCACCAGATATAATACAGGGGAGAAGAAAGAAAAAACATGAGAAGTAACAATATATGTTATGTAATAAGATGCTGCCAATAAGGAAACTTGTCAATGTGTTAATTAGTTTTCACAAGGCATCCCACCAATAAATTACTATATAGAACCAAGCAGGTGTGGTTTTCAGACTGCCTGGTATTTTGTCTTCTAAAACTCCTTTAATACACGTGAAACACTTCTCCAACTGACATTTTCTCAAATTAGTGACTTATTTAGCCAGACTTTCTACTTCATGGTGAAATGACTGCCTCATTTTGGTATTAGACCAAAGGAACTAAACTGAAGCTTGAGCTGCAAGTCAGGCTTTTTTTTTTTTTTTTTAATAACACCTGTGAAATGGAGATGCAGATTTCAGCAGGCAGGAATTGACAATACAATAAAACCTGCTCCCTTCACTGCTCTACAAGAAATTTGCCAAACTGTATTATAGGGTTACAACATGCAGTGATGAAGTAACAAGTCACCTACCTTTGCATATATTTGACTACAGAGTTTAAATACAGTACATAAGCAGGTTTCTCCTTCTATCCTATCAGATGCCAATAATTTAACTCAGTATTTTTTAGGAAAGACCCGGTTCAGTCCTTACACCGACCCTTCTCCTGCCTTTTTGTACGCATCACAGAAGAAACAAAGGTGAATAACTGTTATCTCTAGAACCTAAGAGGAGCCCAGCAGCTGCTCATTTACAACCTTATCACAGAATAAATTATCTAACCTTGGTGAAAGGAGCATTTAGGGCATAATCTCCAAAATAGCAATATGCTGGTCCACGGAAGATCTCCCCTTTACGTTAGCATGTTTGTCTAAAGCTGGGGCTGTCCATTTAAAATATCCCCATCCCCATGTACCATTGTTTGGTTTGTGTTGTGGACCAGCCTCTGTACACGCAAACTGGATTCCTTAGAAATGAAAGCACACCCAAATATTCTCTGTAGAAAGTGCACCCAATACTCTCTGGTCAGTAGCAGAAGCACAGATATAAGAGTGGGCTGTGCCACCATTAAGTCCTCTAGTTTATACCATGCACCGAGGCACCAACAAGCAGGCTCCTGACGTGTTACAAGCTCACATGATACCATGACATGCTTGTTGTGCCACATAGTGAGTCAAGTAGCTTTTGCATTTTCAGATTTGCTGCTGAATTCCATCCCTTAGGTCTTTGTAACATCGCATCTTCTTCAGCAATCTAGCATTTCTTTTGCATCTTCTTTTCGTTATTTACCTGCTTTACCTTCTCTCTCCTTGCAGACCTCTTTCTGAGCCTTCTGTATCTTCTAGAAAACCTTGCTGGTTTGTTTTTTAATTGTTTCTGCCTTCCCACTGCTCTTTCTCTCAATGGCAACCTCAAGCCCCTCACTCTCCCATTACACTGTTGCTGCCAGGCACACCATCACCCACTATTTCTCACATGCCCCACCAAGAGGCTCTAGTTCTAGGCTTCTCTAGGAACGATGTTTCGTTGTCTGTAAAACAGCTTTGCTCACCCATTTCTGTTTAGCTACCGTTCCTTGCGGTCTTGTTTCTGGCCTCTCCCTCAAATGGCTTGCCCTGCTAACACAAGTGGCATACAGTAGAGAGCTGGATGAGCAGGCAATGATCCTCTAGCACAACGCAGCGCATCTCTGAATAGCTACCTTCAGCCTCAGCACAGGGGATCGGTATGCATGTCGTTTGGGTGCCAAAAACTTTGTGGGCGGGAGGGTGGAGGTAGTTTCTGGGACCTAATTTGAGGCAGGAAAGGTGGGCAAAATGAAGCACTGATAGCACCGCAGGAAGTAACAGGAAGGTGTGGTAACTCTCTTAATGGGATGCCTCGGTAATGAGCCTAGGTGTACAAAAGAGGGATCATTTCTTAAAAGGATAGAGGGAAAGACAGACTTCCCCATCCTGGGGGAAGGAAGAAGAGGTTTCCTTTCCTGAATGAGAATTGTTTTCCATCCTTTGAGACCTTATCATTTGCACTGCCTGCCTAACCCTTACAAAGTCATTCCCCACCACACCAGGAGCACAGACACTGTAATTCTTCCCCACCACCTTCTAAAAACATAGAGAGCAAGCAAACCCTTCCCATGCTCACCCCTCCATCATGCTGAACAATGGGACTGCAGCCCTTTGTCAGCTATAATTTTCCCTGGCAAACCACTCAGTCCCAGACATATGAGGTTTTCTGAGGGCTGCTGAGACAGCTATCACAGGCATATGCAAAAAAAAAAAGCAAGCAGAACTGGTTTGGAGGGGGAACAAATAAAACGGAGAGACTTTGGCAGTCTATTGCTTTTCACCCAACATGCCACATTTGCCACACAGCAAAAGAAAATCACCACAGCCATTCCACTCAGTTTGCCCCCAGACACGCAGCACTGCAACAACCCACTGCAGTGAAAGCTTGAATTTGTGGGCCAGGCTGGGAGCCCCAACCCCTTGCAGAGCGGTGAAGGAGGAAGCCATAGGGGTAGCATTCCCACATGAAGTCAAAGAAGTTGAAGACTTGCTAGTAGCCTCTCTACTGAGGTGGTCAAACTATCTAGCCCAAAGGCACTACAAGATTCATATGGCCAGGCCTTTTCTTATCTTTATTCTTTGCTTTATCTGCTTTATACCTCCTGAAATCATGCAAAACATTTCAGTGTTCTTACTGTTCTACTGCAAACCTTTAATGTCACATGGTTTGGAGGGGAAAAAAACCCAAACAAACCAAAAACCAAACTCTAAAAACACCCAAACTGGGAATGACACCAAAATCAAGAAGAGCCTCTATGTCTACATATTAACAATATGGAATAAAAATTCTAAAGCAATCGAAAATTGTCTCAAAAAGCACTGAAGAATGAGCTTGAGTACTGGAATTGGTCCAGTCATGACCAAGGAGTTCAGTCTTGATTAATTTTCTGCCAGAAGTAGCTGGCAAAGCTTCTAAAGCATCTTTCTGCTCTTGGGATTATGAGCAAGGAAACAACCAAGACATGGTGGTCAAAGCAGGTCTACTTCTTAACTCCAGAGCACTCAGGCTTGCTACAGAAGTAAATCTGGACTTGAATTGTATCTCTGCCCTGTATGAACATGATGCACTTGCTCGTGATGTGAAGAAGAAAGGGAATTCTTCATTTCCCCAGGCACACAGGAGGAACTCAAGAACAAAGCTCCCTTTAATTTAACGAATGTCAAACTGACACCTGCAAGCTTAAGAAGTTCTCTTGAAACAACGAAGATATTCCTGGTCTCTTAGGGAAATGAGAAGGAGATGGAGTGGGTGTCAGCTGCTTACTCTTGGCACTCGATCCTTGAGGTCATTCTACTAATTTCTAACTATTAGGCAATGTTTTGCAATTGTCTGAGGGAACCAGAATTATGACCCATTTCTTTTTCGACTGCAAGGAGAAGCAAACACAGCACTCACAATCTGTAGTGCCTCATACGGGAGGGTAAAATCAAGTATAAACAACCTTTTCCTGCACAGGAGTGGCTATACAGCAGTCATCTTTCAAGCAGGCACAGGTATACTGCAAACAGATAAAAACTGCCCTAGTGACGTAACAGCTTTCAAGGAGCGCCACTATGGTTTTGCCTTCCCTCTGATACGTTACCTACTGCAGACATAGACTAGAAAAAACACTCAACGTGGCCTCTAAAGAGAAGGAATCGCACAGTCACAGAAATTTTGGGAACCGCTCTTTCCAGGTATGGCTCCTTCCTGTCCAATACTAACTATTCCAGTGACTCCATAAGATGCCTGGAGGGATGTTGCAGAGGAGAGTTTGCAGCCAATACGAGCCTGCCTTTCTTGCAGCACTTTTCTTATCAGACTACCAGAACATCGTGTGTCCCTAGCAGATGCTGTCCCAAAAGAGCACTGACACATCAGCTTCAGCCAGGTGGTGCTTCAGATGTTGAAGTAATCCATTCCCTACAGGTTAACAAAGAGATATTTCTACCTGAGGCAAATGACGATAGGCTCCCTGACTATCAATCATGGTCAATCTTCTAGCAGTCGACCTTCTTTTTTACAACATATAGGGTATATTGTTTACCTGTTTTGAGCTGCAACACAATCAAAAGCTGCTTGCATCTAGAAGTACACCCTAGCATTGTCACTAGGCACATGACACAAGGTGTTGCTATTGCTAAAATTGTTCCTCTGACTCCAATTGTAGGGCTCCCTGGTATTTCTATGTAAGTTTTGCTGTGCTACAAAGACAGCAAAGCAGACTGATTTACTTAGAAAAGCCCTGTAAGTCAATGACACAAAGTCAAGAGAGCAAACCTGGGCCGATTTCCCAGCACCTCTTAACATCCAGGGGTACTGAGATTATGTTTGGCAGGATAAGAAAGTCTTTCAAACAGGACTGACCAGAGCGTTCTGCACTCTGGTAATTCTGATGTGTGTACTCACACACGAAAAACACTAATAATACCTCTTTTTTGATTAAGCTTTTACTGGCTGTAACAATAAAAAAGGCTCTTTTGGGTTTTGCTTATATCTTCTCAACATTTCAACCTCACATGCAGCTAACTCCTCACCTCATTGCTACTCAAGAGTGAAATAACCTCTGGTAGGATTGTTTCAATTTTTATCAAGACTGAGGTTCATGCTTCACTTGTGAAAAATCCTCCAAAAGGCCAGAATAATCTTAAAGATCACCTATTGCATGGTTAGCAATGTCAGGTGCAGTATTAATTTATGGAAACCACACTGTCTTCACGCACTAAAGTGCAAATATCCACTCCTCTGCATTCATACTCTAACTGATCTATGTCTGCTGCTCTTTAGGTCTGCACAGATCCCATCTACGCCACTAACAGATCTGTGTTTATATCTGACCACAGTAAGGTAGTGCTGTTTATGGCTTATCTTTGGCCATCAACAGTTTAATTATGAAAACATTGAAGAAGTATGTTTAAGTATTGTGTCACTCATTAGGATGACTACAACACATTTAGCTCTGACCACACAAGCTTGTGTTTCCACAGAAGATAATTGCAACAATTACAGAACCTTATTTATCATCTCTTGTAGCTTACAACAAGCTTGCATCTTTGTATCATAAAAGCGGGAAGTCCACTACATGTTCTGACTACATTTGTTTGCCTCAGCAATGCCCATCAGATGTGCAGGCATTATATGACTGTCAATACATATCTCATATATTGTCAATATAAATCTTGTATATCGTTTGCTTATCATCAATGCTGAATGCAATAGAATAATTTGTCAATGACCAACATTCATTGCATTGATTAAATGCATAAAATTTTCTCACAGCTCTGGCTTAGGAGTGACTGCAATCACAGCACAGGGTCCTTTGGGGTAATTTCTGAAAGATGTTGGCATTCATGTCCGCTTTCATCATTTTCCCCACAAATAGCTATGGAAGCCAGTCATATCCATGCGTTCTTGTTGCCTCTATCATGGCAACATGGTTTATAATGGAGCCATTTGTTGCAATATATCTTTTCAGTTGGGTTGTACTTATTACCCATTTATTTAATACCACGTGGCCTGCATTGCAAGAAATGCATACTAGCTCTTTGCCATTAATCTTGTCAATTATTCTGTATCATCTGGAGATTCATCACCCCCTTATTCCGAGATCTATATCATTTATGAGTGTGTTGAAAAATAAAAGCCTTAGCTGATCCCTCTCTCCACTGTGACAGCAGGTAGGAATCACAACAATTTTCCTCTTCTAAATATCGGCACCATTCATACATATTTTAAATAATACTTAAGGAATTTTATTTAAATGTAAATATGCCAGAACTAACCATTCTCCTTCTAAATCTTGCCTACAAGTTTTAAGGGAAAAGAAATCACACTAAAAAGCTTAATTTTATATGCAACCTAAAAATACATGCATGAGACCCCAAAATCATGGAAATACCTTTTGAAAGACCACAGGAGCATTCAGGAAATTAATGTCTAAGGCCACGAATATGATTACCTGTAGTCCTGGTGAAGGATGAAATCAAACATTTGCTCTCCTGAAGCGAAGGGGAAAAACTCCTGCAGCCTTTAGACCAGATCTCTGATCACACTTCAAAGAACGCTGTCACTTTTAACTCTCCCTTCCTGAATTTTTTTTCTAGAGCTTTCTTGTTGCTGATATAGTCAGGAACACCTGCTAGAATGTGAAAAAAATCTGTTACTACAACTATTAAAAAGAAGTAAATTGTGACTACTGAAAAAAAGACAAAGCATACATTCTGCAAACTCAGTCTATATCTTAGGAAGAAGTGGTACAATTTACTGCTGCCAAATCATTGCTTAGCATGCCTTCCTTATCACAATTTATTAGGTTACTAACTCAGAAGATTCTCACCACAATCCTGAACAGTACAGTGCACCTCCGGACATACTCGCAGCTGTATGTCCAGTTGCAAAAGGTACAACTTTGTTATAGATAGGAGCTCAGCCAGCACCACGCCTTTTCGTACCCCAGGCTGGCATGTCGCAATCCTCCCACTCCGAAGACATGAACGCAGCTCGCTCCACCCACACTCCCGGCTGGGTGATGTGGGCCAGGCAGTCCAGGCTAAACGCTGTTTTGATGCTTTGCTGAAGCTCTCAGTACGGATCAATGAGGCGCTTCTAGAAGGGCAGACCTTGCCTTTCGGCCTGGCACTATGTCAGGCCCCGGAGCTTGCAGGCGGGTGACTGGCAGGTGTCACTCCAGGCCAGGTCACCTCACCCTGCCCTCGGGAACAGGCCCTTGCCGCTGCGCCTGCAGCCCTTCTCCGCAGAAGCTGTCCCCGAGGCGCGGGGGATCCGAACGGCCTGCCTACATCGCAGCATCGTTTCACCTTAAGGGTAAAACCAAAACAGGAGTTCAGGCTTAAGAATTACCCCACTCGAGGCAAACCGAAAGGGCTGGCTTCGCAGTGAGCCTCGCCGGGCAGGAGGCGGGAGGAGGCCAGGAGAGCGAGAGCCGCCTGCAGCGGGGGCGGAGGAGGCGAGGCGGCTGAGGAGAGCCCGCGCCCCACCGCGGGGCGGCCCGGGACAGGCCGCTGCCTGGGCCCCGCGTACCGCCTGGGCCCCGCGTACCTCCCCCGCTCCCCGCGCTGCTCCTGCACGGCACGGGATGTGCCCGACCGGGCCCTGCCCTGCCCGGCCCTGCCCTGCCGCCGACGGCCGCTGGGGGCTCCCGCCGCCGCGGCGCGGCCCGCCATTGTCGGGGGCATGGAGGGCGAGAGCACGTCGGCCCTGCTGTCGGGCTTCGTCTTCGGTGCCCTCGCCTTCCAGCACCTCAGCACCGACTCGGACACGGTGGGTGCCGCGGGCCCCTCCGCCGGGAGGGGACGGGGCGGGGCGGGGGGGAAACATCGCGGGCCGGGGGAGCGGCGGGAGGAGGGGGCAGCCATTGGCCGCCATGGCGGAGCCCGCCGCCGGGTCCCCCCCCGTCCATCCGGAGGGCGCGCTGCTGCCCGCCGCAGGACCGTCGGGACCCCACTGGCGGGGAGGGCCCCGGGGGCGCGCAGGGCCTCACGGCGAGCCGCGCCGCAGCCCGGCGTGGCAGCGTACGGCCGCCCCGCTGCCGTGCAGGCTGCGCTCCGCGCGGGCTAATGCCGGGAAGCCCTGGGCTTTGGCTTTTAAAACGGGGAGGTGTGGGGCACCGAGCGCCTGGCGTGGCGGCAGCAGCAGCACCGGGTCTGCCGGGGGCTGACCGAAATGCTGGTCAGGCCTCCTGGCCTCAGCCTTGGGGGCGGGCATCACCTCTACAGCCACAGACTGTTCGCTTGTGAATGAAAACATCAGGAATGGAAAACAAATCAGCGCACATTCCGGCTTGGGTAGCGAGAAATGAGCGAGAACCTACTCTGTTCAAAAAAACCCAAAACCCCACAGTTAATTCTAACAGCTTTTTTTCCTCTTCTGAGGACAGCATTTATCCTGTTAATATTAGGCAAAGTCCTGTTCAATGCTACAGTTAATGTGAACTTTTTTTTTTCCTCTTCCCCTATAAAGGAAGGTTTTCTCCTTGGAGATGTGAAAGGTGAAGCCAAGAACAGCATTACTGACTCACAAATGGATGATGTTGAAGTTGTTTATACAATCGGTTAGTCTGTCCACATTTTTAATACTGTGCTTGGTTTCAGGCAATATACGACTGCTTACAGTTTTGAATAAGGGCAGTCACATCTTACAGCAAGATCAAAGCTGCTACATCCTGGGGTCCGTATTGCTGTAAAAAAAAAACAAACACATGGAAGAGTTCTTCCATAACATTTTAATTGCTAAAAAAATCCTCTACAATTTTACCGTAGAAAATATAATAATTTAACAGAAATGCTAGTTCTTAGTTCCTTGAATAGCTCTTCTTTGCCAAGTACCTTGTCACATTAAAGGTAATTTAGGGCTAAGACTCCTCTATCTTGGCCACATCACACACACTCCTGGACTACGCTTGCCCTGGAAAAACTTGGCCTGTTTCAGCAATATGAACTGTAATGTGTTAGCATCCATTGCCTAATTTGGAACTTATAAAATACTGTTGGTGAAGGCTGTGAAGTATGCGTTTCCTCGAGCAGATGCCAGATGTATTTTTCCTTACAGTCTTCATGGGATTGGAGTGGATGTGCGTTTTGTACTAGCCCTTAACAAAAACCTATGTATACATGCACATGTGCACACATTTAACTCCATTCCTTTAAAGTGCAGTTATACAAAAAGAAAAAGGTAATACTGTATGTGTCTTCTTTCCAATCTTCCTGGAAATACAGTAGGGAGAAATTGCATCCCAGTTTCTAGTTTTGCTCCAGGATACAATTAAGGTGTAACACTTCCTTCCACTGGGTCTCACAGCTGAAACAAAAAAATCTGGGAATTTTTTTTTGTGGTGGCATCGATCAGGTTATCCGGAGTGTCATCATCACATTCTCGTAGGCAGAGGTAGTTGCTCCAAAGTTTATTGGTTTTTTGGTTTGGTTTTTTTTTTGTTAGTTAACTTGTGAAAATGAAATTAGTGGAGAATTTAAGAAAAGAAAAGGATTTAGAATGCTATTCAACCACCTACTGGTTTTTTTTTTTTCCCCTGGTAGTCAGTCTTCCAGTTCTCATCATCTACCCTATGGCTTTCTGATCTGCAGCCTCATGTTTCTTACTAACGGTATCCATGCCTTGCTGCAGAGTAACTCAAGTGAAATCTGTCGTATTACATACCACTGTACTCAACAGAAGGGAGGGAAAAATAAAGTACCTGATCTGATTTTTCACTTGACAAAAAAAATAATGAAAATAGTTTATATAAGTAGTTCCTTTTACGTTTGAAAAACTAATTAGAATATTTTTAAAAAATATTTCCTCTTAACCTTATTTAATGAGATGTTAATGCACTTGATTTTTAAGAAATGATATTATGTAGAATTCTTTCTTGGTTCTTCTACCAATTTAATTCTGATCATAGCATACAGAAGAATATACATCTTGAACTGATGAACCCTACTTTCTCTTTCCAGATATACAGAAGCATATTCCATGCTACCAGTTGTTCAGGTAAGAATCTTAAGTAAACAGATGTGAAAAAGTTAAAATTAACCCTAACTCTTCAAAGAGTTAAACTTTTATTACATTACTGAGAAAATTGCCCAGCTGTAACTACAGTAGCCATATCAACCCCTTGTAATTACAGATGCAAAATGCCGTATGTTTTTTCCCATTTTGGTTTTGTGTTTGTGTATGCATACAGAAATAGACATACGGCATACTGCACCTTCTGGTGATCTATGATACCATATGAAATACAGAATAATGCCAACATACTGAAAAAAAAACACACTGCTTTTCTAAAAGCATACATCCCAACCCCTCACCCTCAAAAAAAAAGTAGCATCAGCCATAGGCTTCTAAGTGGCTCAGAAAAAGAAACACCTGTTAGCCCCATGGCAGTAGTTTCAAGGACTAGTATTTTGAGTTCTGTCATAGATGTGAATACAGCTGTGCAGGTTTGCACCCCTATAAGGGGAGAGTCACAACACTGTTTCCTTCTCAAGTCTTTCTAAAAATGAGTAAACCCAGATGTTACTGGAAAGACATTTCATATCAAATTGAGGGCATCTTACTATTTTGTAGCTGAGAGAATACAGATGCTACCTTTAACTTGTGTGCCACTAGCACTGATGCCAGAACAGCATCTGGGCTGTACAAGACCACCTACACAACTATTTGAGTAATGAAATGAACTGCACTGTCCTAGCAGAAAAGCTGTGTCAGCGTATCTTTATGCTTACTGGGGCAAAAATAGCTATTAAAGTAAGATGATTGCCAGACTGCTAGGGAATAATTATTTCTACAGTAGGTTTTTTTTTTTTTCTCCTCTAATTGTCCTAATTGTCTTCTAGCTTTTATAATTCTGCAGGAGAACTGGATGAACTTGCCCTGAAGAAAATACTATCAGGCTGTAAGAAGGTATTTTATTTTCAAAACTAAACCATAGCAAGGAGTTCACTCAGATTTTGGGGGCTGTTCTGGATACCTCTTGTATCAAGGTGGTTGTTTCCAGCCCTCTTTTTTTAAAATCTTGCATCTAGTCCCTCATGCTGCTGGTCAAGGCAGCTGCATCATGTTGTCCCTCTGAAAGAACAGTTCAGGTTATTTTTGATTAAGGCTTACCTACATATGTCACAACTTTGTTTTTTCTTATTCATTTCTCAAGCAAACAGTTCAAACATCTCAAAGGAATTCTATTGATTCGTAGCTTAAGATCAGTTGAGGTGAGCTCACTGAAGTGGTTAAGCACCACCTGACCAAAAAAAAAAAAATTAGTGTTCTCCACAGAAGAAAGTTTCAGAAAGGAAAAGAAGCTGGAAAGAGACAAGCAGCAAAATAGCAGAATCAAGCTTGCCGAGTTTCAGCCTGAGCACAAGTTCAGAACACAGGCCAGTTCAACACATAGTTTTGAAGGACAGAGAGAAGTTGTCATACTGGAATTGGGCCCAGATGTTTTAAGGGTTTCTAGTTAACTAACAGCATGAATACATACACATCACTGAACAATTCAGATTCATGACTTTGTACTGAATCCTCTAGTTTGCTTCCATATGACACAGGGAGAGTGTGGTTCAACAGTAATAATCAATTTTCTTCTGCCTGCAGAGTGTAATAGGATGGTACAAATTCAGACGTAACACAGACCAGACCATGACATTCCGGGAAAGACTTCTTCATAAGAATTTGCAGTCACACCTATCAAATCAGGGCCTTGTATTCCTTTTGTTAACCTCTAGCGTGATGACAGAAAGTTGTTCTACTTACAGACTGGAACATGCCTTACATCGGCCACAAGAAGGGTAATTGGTTTGTTCTCTAGTTTTAATAAAGCAGTAGCACAGCACATTTTATAGCTCAGAACAGTTTGGGTTTTTTCTTTGTTGCAATCAAGTTACTGTTAACACTGTTCTACCCTTGAAACTTACAGATTAAATAAGATTATTCCTCATATTGCTAGAGCCCAGTTGAAATCTTACCCTGGAGTTCTGCCTTTGGAACTATCTGTAGTGCCAGTGTCCACAGGCAGGCAGGCAGTTCATTTATGCACATAAGCTGTTCTTCATCAGTTTGGTTTTGGGTATAGGACTTCAACAATGCATGGTGTTCATCTTCACGTATCACTGAAATATTTAAATTGCTCGCAATTTTCAGTTATCTTCAGAGACATGCCACCCATAGGCTAGGCTTAACAAGCAAGTATTGCATTATTGTGTGACTTGTACCCAGAAACAGAGGAAAAAAAGCTAGAGGCATTGCTCAGTCTTGTTGCTCTTGCAGTTTGCCTTTAGCCATAAGTAGCCATCTGTGTGTGATGCAATACATTTAGCAAAAACTAACTATACCGTAAGCCTCCATCTGGGATGCTTAATGGTCAAGAACCTTTAACTATCAAGGAGAGGCCTTTGGATGTTAATAAATGTTATACTTCTGCTGCTTAAGTCTTTTCCAGAAAGTTCCTTTGGTGGTTACCAACTTGGGTATGGCAGAACAGCAAGGTTACAGAACAGTGTCTGGTTCCTGTGTATCTTCTGGTTTTGTGAGAGCAGTAAGACACCACAGGTACAATATATGCCATATTTACTCATAGCTGCAGCTTTCGTTAAAGATTAAGTATAGTTAACTTTCGATAAAAGTATTTAGTGCTTTTGCAAATGCTACAGCCATACCCTGCTCACTTGTTGACCCATTTCCTGTAATTATTTACCTTTCCAAGGACTTGGAAATTAGTTAAGTCCCATACTTTGCCATGAGAGCAGCTGTCTGTCTCATCATAGGCACCTAGTATTGAAGCTCAAAATGCTTCTTTATTCATTATCACTCCTACTAAGTAAGCACTGGGATAATTAACTTGCAATTATACAATTGTACTCTTGGTCCACAGGACAGAATTCTTTTATGAAGATGGATCCTTACAAGAGGTTCATAAGATAAATGAGATGTATGCCACCTTGCAGGAGGAACTGAAGGTAAGTCCAGCATGCCTGCTGATATAGTTACTTTTGGCAATACTACAAAACCAAGTTAAGCAAAGGGTACACCATCTTGCACTAAATGAGAAACGCCATCTTGGAAGCACATACTGAAAAATCAGGGAGTTCCATTTACTGTTAGTAGCTGTAGACTAAGTTCTCAAAGTTGAAGACTTAAGTTTCCATTTCATCAAAAGTATACTGATACATCCTCAAGTCCGCTGATAAATTCTCACAAAAGGATTATTTTGAAGGAGTACTATCTTTAGTTTGCCAGAGCTCTTTTGCTTAGATGGGAACAAGTGAAACATCGTGCAACTCATTCAACACAAGGTTTAAGTTCTCATCTCTAAAATCCAGCTCAAGCTCATTGTTTAAGCCTTTTAGTACTTTGTGTCCAACTTTTAAAATCATGAATACTTTTAAGGATTTTGCAACAAGGTTAAAAGTCAGCTTTGTGACTACTGTTAATTCCATCAAATGCTCTTTTCCTTGTAGAAAATATGCTCTACAGTAGAAGCCAGTGAACGATCTGTAGAGAAACTCTTAGCAGAGGTGAGCCAATTAAAAGAAGAAATAAAGAGGAAAAAGGAACAGAGTTATTCAGGTAAGTTAAATAAATGCAATGCCAATCTTAGTAAGACTTCCGAAGTTGACAAAAGTGGCAGAAGCACAAAACACTTCTGAACTTGAGGCAGCCAGAACAGTGGCATGCAAAAGAGACTGCAACTCTAGCTCTTTTTTTTCCCCCCCAGGAAAAGACACAGATTACCCAGGAGAGCCAAAGGAGAATGTTCTCCTTTGTCAGGCACTACAAACATTTTTCCCCAATTCTGGACTTCAGACATGTATTGTTTCCTTCAAAGGCCAACACATATCCAACAACTGCTGCAATATTGACCATAATATTAATGTCATGGACAAACTGACTCTCATGGTAGAGGAAAGAGACTTCATCGAAGCTGAAACAAGACACCTAACCAAGCGTAAAGTCAGAGGGACCACAACAGGATCAAAGTCATTCAAGAAATCCAGATCGCTGCAGCTTCAGCAAAAATTACTTCGAGACCAAGATGACAGTGACCAGGAAAGGAAGCTTACGCTCAGTAGCACTGAAACAGATGAGGATGTGTTGGAAAAAACTAGAGATGCAAATGAATACCCACACTCTCCTACTTTCTGATCTGTTAATGATTTCTCCAGATGACTTTGCACCAAAAGCTACTGCCAGTATATTCAAGTGACATACCGATTTATAGCACTGCAGGGATAAAAACAGTGCATTTTCGCAAGACATGCAGGTTTGGGGTTTTTTTCCCCAATGCCCGAGTCCTGTTTGGAATAGAGACAACTCCAGATTACATTCCCTCATTTCGCCTTCCAGAGTTAAATCTGTATTCACTCAGGGTTTAAAGACTAGGCTAGCAGGATGTTAGCAGTTACATAGCCATGTCGCATATTGCCTCAGAGTCATACTGCTTCGGGCTGCTGTGGAAGAAGCCGTACTGCCCTTCCCTCAGCAGCAGCTGAGGCAGGGAGCACCAAATGAACACAGGCAACATGCTTAACAGACTTACCTGTCTACATAAATTCCCACAATTTATATACTTCATCCTTAGCTATCCCCTACCTGCTTATTTCTTCCCCCTTCCAATCCGGCAAGGAAAAACAGCCACCTGAACTTTAGCAGAGACCTGAGAGCAGAGGAAGCTGTCCACATAATTGCCGATTTCTACTACTGCCTTCATCATTCATGCTTCCTTCAGACGATTTTAGAGACTTCACACTTCATAAAAAAGCAACTGATATCCACCCTTCAGTCAGTGATGCATTACGTTTCCAGTAAACAAGCATATAAACATGAAAAGTAGTTTTATTGTTTATTTCTTTATAGAGTATTACTCTGGATACTTGACATTACATATCTTGGGATCTGTGAGAAATGATGGGTTCTTAAACATAACTGGCATAAATCCTGTAAAAAGATAAGATGGAGGGTTTTTTTAATAGGAAGGTAGGCTTGATTGACAAAACTCAAAAGCACGATCATACTTACCAAGTATATGAGCTCTTTTAATGGCTTTTGTAATTTCCTTCTGCTTCTTGTCACACAAGCCTGAAGACAGAAGTTATTTTCAGTCTCTTAATCAATAACCAAACCATTACTTTAAAGGGTGAAAGCAGTATTACAGACAATTCCCTCTAAATCTTCCTAGAAAAATGCATGTGTGCTTATACTGTTAAATACAAACCCCCATATAATTAAGGGATTTTTTCATTCCTTGATGAAAGATATTAAGTCAGAGGAACACTGTTACAAAATAGAGTTGGCAGTAATTATTTTTGGAAAGATAGCCAATATACCATTACTTCAACTCACAAAAACATAACTAGTAAATGATTTAATTTTATGCTTCACATACCTGTTATATGCCTGCCGTAAATGCAGCCAGTATGCGGAGAAACAAACTGGGAAAGAAGCTATTTAAAATTAAGAAATCCAAAGTCAGTTAAGTATTTTTAGAGAGTTTTGGTTTATTTTACAACTTGCATTGTAGTTTTAATTTTTGATCTGTTTTTACAAAACCCAGTTCTGCCTGGAAACAAGAAAAAGGACAGCTTGGAGTTAAGACAGTATTTTATATGCCATAACATTTAAGCTATATGACAGCAGAATTAGAGTTGAGGACTCTCTACAAAATAAAGTTGTAACACCTGCATGTAGGAGTAGTAAACTGAACAGCTTACCACAGCTACATTATTTGACTCTTACCTGCACACATTCTTAAACTCTTAAGTTTTAAAGCCCTACACAGAGGAATGAATGTTTCATTTTTTATCCTTGTGGACTTCCTACACACACATTTAATATTAAACCAGTTACCTTCATCTAAACATGAATTTTCAAACTCACCTGCACATTCTTGTAGTCTACATTTATTCCACACAAAATACATCTTTTAGGAGGATCTTTGTAGGGGTTCTCCATTTGTATGGGCTGAAATTAGAGAATTATTGACATCTGTAAGCTTCACAAGAAAATAAGGAATGTTTGTTATTTTTATCCTTTGTGCAAAACCTGCCTTGAAAACAGAAGAGGTATTTAATGCATCACCTAAGTTTTTCAATGACTTTCTTATTTCTCTAACTCGCAGATTGGTACCTAGCAATCTAAAAGACTTCTCGCAGCTACGCAGCCTTTTATATCTTAGTAATAGCAAGAACCTAACAAGTCAATTAAGGCAATCAATAAAACAGCACTTACACCCTGTACTTAGAAGGCACTATCTACAGAAGCTGGTAGTAAGGTAATTCTGTCTGCTGAGTCACAAGAGATTTTTGTTGAAAAAAATTTCAAAGCAAACGACCTGAGGGAGCTCCTGCCTGCTCCCAGGCTTTAACAGGGAGCTTCCCAAATACCTCCCAACTCCTTAAACTTCCAGGCACCAAATCCTCACGTGACATCAGCAAGAGGAAAAATTTCGGTTTTGCATGCATAGGGAGAACTCAGGCAGAGAAAGAATATTTTTTACAAGTTTTTGCTGGTTCCGGACAGCACATTTTTATGACGCAGCAGCCTTCTCTTCCGTCTCTCCCGAGCTACATCCCCACCATCAGCCAGTGCTGCCAGAGACTTTGCTCCACGTTCCAGTTACCGACCCGCAGCTAAGACACTGGACTACAGACGAACGGCGCCCTAATTTCAACACCCGGAGACCTCCACTCCCCCCGCGCTGGGCTCCCGCTCTGTGACGCTCCAGGTAACCGGACTCGCTGCGTTCAGGAGCCCCCGAGGCCCAAAGCGTTTCCAGGCGCCTCTGCCGCCGGCCCGCAGCCCCTCCCGGGGAGCGGGGCCCGAGAGCAGGCAGGCAGGCAGGCAGGCAGCGCGGCGCTCGCCTCACCTGGTCGGACGGGCCGGGCTGCCGCTCATGCTGCAGGCGGCGCGGCCGCCCCCACAGCGCCGCTGCAAGGGAAAGAGCGACAGCGTCAGCGCGGCGAAAGAGAGCGGCCCCGCCGCCGCCCCGCAGCCGCTACCGCTCGCGAGGGGGGGGGGGGAAACGGGATCGCGGGGGGAACGCACCCGGCACCAGCCGCCGCCACGGCCCCCGCGCCGCCAGCGCCCGCGCCGCCATGCTGCCCCGCCACCCGCAAATGACGCCACTTCCGCCAGCGCGTCATCACCTCCCGACTGCAGCTGGCTGCCTGGCCCCGCCGCCGGCACAAACGCGACTCGCTGGCCAATGGGGTCGCGGCCTGCCCTGCCTGAGGCAGGCGATTGGCCGTGCCCGGGCACGCGTCCTTATTTCAGTACCAGATGCCGGAAGTGACGCTGGTGGCGGTTGGGCTGGGTGGGGCCGCTGCTGGCCCCGCTCTCCTGCCGGTGGTCCCGCCGCCCCTCACGCTGCCCGGCCGCGGCCGCCTCCGCACTGCTCAGTCCTAGTGCGGGGGCTGGTCCCCCCCAGCTCCGCGGGGCGGTGGCGATGGCCGAGCCCAGCCTGGCGGTGCGGCGGAAGAGCCGCCTCGGCTCTGCCCGCAAGCGGAGCCGGACCCCGGCGCAGCCTGGCGCCGTCTGCTTGGCGGCGGCTCTCAAGAGACCAAGCTCCGGCAGCGAGGGGCCCGCGGCGGAGCCCCCGGTACGGGGATGGCGGGGTGCGGGCAGGCTCCCCGGGCTGCGTGTGGAGGCGGGGGGCTCCGTCTGGGAGGGGTGGCTGGGCCCAGGCCGAGCTTGCGTGACGGTGACTGGGCAGGGCCTTGCTCTGCATGAGCGCGGATGCGCTTTGGCTTAACTTTAAATAAAGCCTCATCGCTACCAAGCAGCTATGCAGGTGTCGTGTTACTTGTAGGTTAAGTTTCACTGAGTTAAAGCACGTGTTCCTCTAGAAGTCACGCCAAGTTTTCATCACAAACGCCATTGGAAAAACACTTAACTTTCTTACTAAGTTGGGGAAGACTTAAATCACTTGCATCTGATGTGTGTGCTGTACGAGTTAATGCTGCCTTCCTTGGTGTTGCTTTGGAGTATTAATACTCATTGTTATGTTTTTACAGTGTAGTAATGATAGTGAAGAAGATCTGTTTGACGACTATGACGGCTTTTGTGGAAACGATTCTTTGCTAGCTCAGGTTGATGATATAGAGCACAAATACCTGCAGGATAAAAATACGGATATTAAAGCAGCTGGAGAAATCGTACTTGGGAAGTTTCAGTCAGGAATTCACCAGAAAAAACAAGATAACTTTTCTACTTCAGAAAATATGGTTGTCCTTAAAGCTGGCAAAGAGGATGCTTTCCAAATGAATGAAACTGACCTGGCAGATAGCAATCAAGAACCTACTGAATCTATTTTAGATGACTTGCCATCATCGCAACTTTTGTATTTTGAGGAAATGCATGAACTTTCTTCTGCTTCTAGAGTATCTCCAGTCACAGAAAGGAGGAGTAAACTTGTGCATTCTTCCTCAGAACACAGGAACAGACCTACTGACTTTTCCTCAGACTCTAAGTGTGATTTATTGAAAACTGAGAGTCTTAAAGATCATCTGAAAAGTGCTATGACTGGGAATGCCAAAGCCCAGACTCTCCAGGTCTCCAAGACCAAGCAGCTTAAAGAAGCTGTTTTATCTGAAGAGATTTCTGTTGCTAGGAAAACTATTGAATCTTCTTCTGTTGATATAGGCCCTTTTTATGGGTTACCTAGCAAAGTTAAAGATCTATTCAGACAATTTCGAGGGATTGAAACACTTTATGGTAATGTAACTCATGGTTTGTTGAAAAAAAAAAAAAAAATTGTTAGTGAAGTGTTGCCTGTTTTACCCTTTACACTGTAAAAATGTTTACATTAAGGTAATATTTAATGTAAACCATGTTGGAAAGTGGTTGTTTTGTTTTAAGTGGTTCTTTTGGGTTTTTTAGATGAGTTGGGAAAGGTTAATACGGCTTATAGAATACTTTGGAAGGCTCAATCACTGAAAGCTGTTAGTGGTTTATTGAAGAAAAACTCTGAAACACTGGGCTTAAAGTACTCTATGTGAACTATAGTCATTGTGGTATTGATTAACATGCCCCTGGGGGTTGCTAATAATTCTTTTTAATTTTGCAGAATGGCAGCATGATTGCTTAATGTTAGAATCTCTACAGCAAAGAAAGAACTTAATATACTCGTTGCCAACCAGTGGTGGAAAAACACTTGTAGCTGAAATTATAATTCTCCAAGAATTACTCTGCAGGCAGAAAGATGTTCTGATGATCCTGCCATATGTTGCCATTGTCCAAGAAAAGGTCTGGATACAGTCTTTCTGATACTGCTTATCGTCTCTGATATGCCTTGTTACTTGGCTGGTTTGAACACTAATTTTAGCAAATTCCATGATTTTCATAAATATATGGCGGGAAGTGAGTGACTTCTCTCCTAAATGCTGCTCTGGGGGTCAGTAATTTCATAATAAAACAGAGTTAAATTGAGGTGAAGATGCTGAGTTACAAAGTGAAGTGTGCTGAATTTTGATATAATAGCTTTTTGCAATGTTATGTATAGTTCTGCAGTCTTAAGAGCTGTACTGCCCAACTTGCTAAATAAATGTCCTTGAAATAAAAACTAATATTTTCTTTATATAAAAGAAGAGTTAATTGTAGAGACCAGATGTAACACAAGCTTGATAAATATTTGTAAACACTTCAACTTTGCAATTAGAAAAGGTAGTCATAGCTAATATGTTTTCACTAATTCAAACAGTTGGTTGTGGTGGGGGTTGGTTATATGCATGTTGAGTTCTTGAGGCAGCTCTGAAATACAAAATGAGCATGAGTTTGTTCTCTAATTGATCTTTTTTTTTTTTTTTACAGGTTAGGGGTTTAGCAAGTTTTGGGATAGAATTGGGTTTCCTGGTTGAAGAATACGCAGGAAGTAAAGGAAGATTTCCACCAATCAAGAGGAGAATAAAAAAGTCTCTTTATATTGCTACTATAGAAAAAGGACATGCTCTAGTGAATTCCTTAATTGAAACAGAAAGAATTGATGAGCTCGGTCTTGTTGTAGTAGATGAGGTATGCTACGAGACTTACTCAGATTTGTAATACGCAATTTTTTATATTTCTAATAAGCAATTATTAGCAAAGAGCAGGTTTTTGATTTCTTTGTTGTGCTTTGAGTATTTATCGGGAAATTATTACTACTTAACTAAGTTTTTTCTGCATTGGTACATAATTCTGTAATATTGAAAGTTATTTTTCTTAAATTGAAGCATTTGTTGCTATAATCAGGACAGTAGATTCTATATTGAGAGATCTACTGTGTTAGTGGTTGATGGTGAATTACTTAGTAACTACTTCTCAATTAAATATCTCTAATGGATTAGAAAAAACATAAATCATTTTAATCATATGGAATGTATTTTATGAATACCAGAACTGAACTCCTAAATGTGAAACTGTGAGACTTTGTGTCTGGTATTAATAATGACTAAATGAAACATAAAAGAAAAATATCAAGTAACATTTGACTGTGAGAATCGCCCCATATTCTGCTTTTTAGTGGTGTGGCTGAGTTGTGCTGCTATAGGTTGATTGTGGGGTTGAATCACATGTATAACATGTAACAGGGATGTGTAAGTCCTGGAATGTTTCAGGCTGACTGACCTTACTCTAACACAGTAGCTTCTAAGCAGAAGGCAGTTTAAGAAGTAACTTCTACTTTGGAAGTAGCTGGCTGCTAGAAATTTTTTTATATTAATTTCAACTGTAAATGTTGCTTAGAAAACAGTTTGTTTAAAATTGCTTTAGGCTGGTAAATACAAAGATCTCCACACTGACTGTTTATAGTCAGGTATTAACTGTTTGTGTCAGTTATGCCCTAGTTACATGGAAGGTAAATCTTGTTACTGACTTTTGCTCTTGGGTCTGTTTTTCCATGACTCTTAAATGTTGTTTCAGTGAGGCTATACTTCTGGAAGGAGCTCAGCAAGCAAAATTTAGCAGAGGGGTATCATGAGGAAGTCCAACAAAGACATTCCTGGGATATTTGTTTAGGACTGCATAACTTTTTTTTTTCTAGAAATACTCTTAACTCAGTAATATTACTGCATTTTCTTTTTCCTTTCTGTGTACAGTTGCATATGCTTGGTGAGGGAAGTCGTGGAGCAACACTGGAAATTACTCTTGCGAAAATTCTTTACAGTAGCAGTAAGTCATGGCTGCAGTTAATGTTATTAAAATATTGTAGCGATGGCATCTCTAGAGAGAAGTCATACTTTTGCGTTCTGGATTGGTGGCGGTCTGGCTGCTTTTGAAACACATGGCATGACTTCATGCAGTAACAGTGTTTACTCATTTAAGTGTTAGTTGACCCTGTAATGATGGGCTGGGTGTTTCTGAAGCTTTTTTGATACTTTTTCTCTGAGAAATCCTGAGTATTGTCAAATGTCTTCCATTTCTTCATAGGAGCCCCTTAGCCATTCCAATTAAATGCTTCTATAGAGAAGGATTCCTTTTTTATGTTTACGTCTCAGGTAATATTTCTTAGCTATATCCCCCTTCAAACCTGCCACTTTGGCTTTTAAAAAGACTGACAATGAAGAAGCAGGCTTATGAATTAAATACTGAGCTGAAGTGTTAAAAATTGTGAACGTGGCAATAAATTAATTTCAACTTATGTTTTACAGAAAACACACAAATCATTGGAATGAGCGCAACTTTAAATAATGTTGGAGACCTGCAGAAGTTCCTGCAAGCGGAGTACTATACTAATAATTTTAGACCGGTCTGTATACAAGATACCATAAACTAGTAAAGATGATGTTTGGCTTTAAAATTATAGCAAATCAGCGTAATGTAATATGCCTGCTACTGCTTGCAATTGTACCAACGCAATAAATAGCACTACGCACTTGTGAGTGCACAAATGCAAGTACCTTTATCTTGTTGTGTTAAGCCATTTGTGTCATTTTAACTAAACCAATTCCTAAATTACAGCTACTGTGATAAATCATTACAGTTCATTCGATGTAACTAGAATCTGTACTACTGATACTTGAATGCTGTCATGACAATGGTTTATGAATAGTTCATGGGATACAACATTTGTCATATTCTTTGTTACAATTAGGCACTTTCTCACGGCAGATAATTAAAACAATTAACTTTTAAAAAAATTCTTGTTGGGGTGGAGTGTGTGCTTGTGTGCATGCAAGTACATATATGAAATACGATGCTTAGAAAAAAACATTAGCTGTACATCAGTAATAGCTTGGTTACTTGGTTACTTAACTAAAGTTCCTGTTTATGACTTATATCTTCCTAGGTAGAATTAAAAGAATACATAAAGATAAAAGACACCATTTACGCAGTTGACAGCAAAACAGAAAATGGCTTTACTTTTTCACGTCTCCTTAATTTCAAGGTAAAACTAAAGTGGTTATAGTTTCTTTGAACTATAGTTATGAAATGCATGAATTTATACTGATTTGTTTACAGAACTTTTACCAAAGAAATTGTTTAAACATGATGGTTCATTTGTAATACCTGTAAGACAGAAAATGGTAGGCTTTCAGGAGGAAAAAGGCCTTTAAAATACTGAACGCTTAACTTGATTTTCACTTCTTTACTGCTCTTTAAGGTAGAGGTTTCTTCACTATTTTGGCATGTGAAGAGCCATGGGTTTGAGTATTCCACATACCTAATGCTTCATGTTTCTGGGTAGATTTTCTCAACAGTTGATCGCTCTTAGGTGATACTGAAAGAAGACATCTTTTTTTTTGGTCAGCTTATTACTGCCTCGTAGGGTTTCATTTCAGCCTTTAAAAAGAAAAATGTGTGTTGTGGTAGACTGCCAGTAGCACAAGTAACATCACCATCGTGTCGCTGAAAGAAATTGAAGTGTTAAGATGAAAAAGCAAAGCATTCGGTTCTTACACCCATGTATCCCTCAGTTCAAGCTAGATGTGTTAATAAACTCAAGTGAGGATTGGGAGAAAAGCTTATCCTACAGCTTTTTGGAATTATGTCATGTTAAAGCAAATGGGAGTATTCTAGTGAAGGTTGAGAGCAAGTATTGAATACTTAGTTTATGACTTAATTTCTAAGTTTAAATGTGTATCAATCTGTTTATGACAGTATTCTAGTAATCTGGAGAAAGCAGATCCTGACCACATCATTGCACTGGTTACTGAAGTTATTCCTAAATATTCCTGCCTAATCTTTTGTCCCACTAAAAAGAACTGTGAAAATGTGGCTTCAATGGTGTGCAAGTACCTCAAGAAGTAAGTTTGTCACGATTTTTTCATTATGTATGGAATAATTGGTCAGAATTTAGGATTTATCTTCCCTAGTTTACAAGTGACTTTGCCTGGTGATCAGAAGTAAATACTTTGAATATGGAATCTTGTAAAGTTGCTACCTGCACAAATGATGGCAAACTGCTCGTGGCTCATTAAACAAATATTTTACCAAAATAAATCTTATTTTTTTAAACAAACTAGTTGAAAAAATGGTTACTAGAGGACAAGTAATAAAAAAAAAAGGAAAACCATACTAAGTTAATCTAACCCTGTGTCTCTTTGTCACTGTTCACTCCAAGCTTAGAAAACAAACATTTTCTCTAGAGCCTAGTATATGGTAATGTACGTTACTAGTCAATTGAGTGTATCTGATCCATATCTACTTTGTGATTGTAAGTTGTAAAATCTAAACCAGGCTTTGTTAATAAAGAAATCAAGACTTAGGTTTGTTTTCATTTAGATGTGATTTGATCAGCAAAGTTAAATTTTATAGAGGAAGAAATTATATTAAAGTAAACAAAACCCCTCCCTTGCTATCAAAATTGGAACCATTTTTGACGTATCTATAATCTTCACTACAAGCTGATACTGGCCCTATTTCCTTTTTTCAGTGCACTTGATAGCCACACCCAGTCAGTATTTGATCCCTTCTGTACCTGGGCTTACAAACAAGAAAAAAGTTCTATTGCAATTTAATCAGTTTCCTGTGTATTGCTTTTTAAAGTTACTGGAAGTAACTATTTCTCCAACCTAGATGTTAGAGGAATAGACAATGAACAGAAATAGACAGTAAGCATGTATCTTTTTTTTTTTTTTTAAGTAGTTAATGATTGATCAAAGTGTAAAGAATGTTTTTCTTCCTCCAAGAGAATTTAGAGCTCACAGGGAGAAAGAGAAACAAGATCTCATCAAGAACCTAATGAATATTGGAAATGGAAGTGTCTGTCCTGTTCTGAAGCAAACAATCCCTTTTGGTATTGCCTATCACCATAGTGGCCTTACAAATGATGAAAGAAAAAGTATAGAGGAAGCATATTCTACAGGAGTCCTGTGTCTACTTGCTTGCACAGCTACTTTAGCTGCTGGAGTCAACTTGCCAGCTAGAAGGTTAGTAACTGAAACATAGGTCATTGTTGCATTGATTTTTGCTTTGTAAAAAAAAGTGCTTTAATAAGTTGGAGATACCAGTGCTATTCAAAATATGTTTCTGCTTTTACTAGCAAATTGGAAGCATAAGGAATTTTGTGTTCAACTCGGGACACAAGACTGTGAAGTTTTTACATAGGAAATGTGAATCGGTAGCGAGTTCCTCAGAATGCATAGCTGAAGAGCACTTAACTAAATGGATTAAGGAAATTTTAATAATTGAGGAAATGCTTCAGTATTTTAGTAATGTTGTCCAGAAGAATAAGGAATTCATAATAGCTTCTTTAGATATTGTCCTAAGAACAGTGTTTAAATTGTTAAAAAAAAAGTCTTTTCTAAGGAGATATAGTTTGAATATGTTTTAACATAAAAATGTGTTATCTTTTCTTACACAAGTACTGATGATATGGCTGCTGTACTCTGTATGACCAAAGACTGCCAAGAATCCAGTTTTGTGTGCATGTATGTTGGAATCTGAGGGGAGGAAAAAAATTCATACAGACAAGTGTTGTCTTTCTAGCATAACTGATGTATGGTCAGTGTTGCTTATGTTTTTTAGTAGTATTTATTTTATATCTCAGTGATTTTCAGTCTTACTCAGGTGTTTGAGTAGATGTAAATACTAGTTCCAAAGGTTCTGCAAACCATAATAAACATGGCTGATCATTCAAAAAAACCTTATATTGTTAAATGTTTTCCTGGTTGATTTACCCATCTGTTCACACAGGTGCATTTGTTTTTTATTAGTTACTAAGCAAGAGGTATATATAAAGAATGCATTTGTAAAATTTTATTGGTTGCTTTAGTAATCTTAATATAAAGCATAACTTACTAAAGATTTCTTTACAGGGTTATTCTCAGAGCTCCTTATGTTGCTAATGACTTCCTGAAGAAGAACCAGTATAAACAAATGATTGGCAGAGCTGGTCGAGCTGGTATTGACAGTGCTGGAGAAAGTATTCTCATAGTGCAAGAAAAAGACAAACACTTGGTAATTATCACAGAGGTGTTGGTAATTTAAATTGTTGGATTAAGCTGGTGGGATAAATAGGAGGAGCTGAGCTGCCCAGCTTAATTTCTTCTTAACATCGCAAGTATTTGACTTATGTAGTAATACCTATAAACTACCTTTGTGTGGTTTGTTTTCAGATGTGGACTGTAAACTTTAGGTGTCTACACTTACTTTCTGTATAAGCTGAATCATGTGTACCAGTATTTTTAAAAGTGTAAAACTAATGCAAAAATATTTTCCCTGAACTAACATATTTCTTGCTCTTTTTAGGTTCAGGATTTAGTTAACAGTCCTTTGGAGAATTGTTACAGCAATCTTCTGCTGGAGTTGACCAAGGGAATGCAGAGCCTGTTGTTATCTTTGGTTGGACTGAAGGTATCAGTTAACTCCTCTCTGTGAGTAACATAAGTGCTTGGGAATGCAAAGAAAATCTTATCTATTGATTCTATAGAAAAAACAGACTTTTTAAACAGACTGGCTTACAAGTTCAGAACAGCTTCTATTCGGATAAGAAGGACAAAGATTCGATTAGTCTTTTTAACTCAGTTTATCACATAATCATGTAACGTGACAATTTCCTTATGTGTAAAAGTCAAAATTATATCTACCTTACAATACATTACAGTATTAATAATACTTCAATTTCTGATACTTATTCAAAATACAAATAGAAACAGTGGAAACAAATTAACGTGATGTAGTAGCTGGAACAATAGAACAGATGGAGAGCAGTCCCATCAGATCCATTCTAGACTGTCATTCTGTTTGTTGTCATGTGTTTCTATAGAAACACACTAACAGGATATCAAACTGCTTCTCTATTCAGTAATTTTTTTAATATAGCTTATGAAATGTGTTATGTGAAATTACACCTTTAAACATGCCTAATCACTTGCAAAACTGATGCAGATAGCAGCTACCTATGAGGAAGTTGATAATTTTGTGCACGGTACATTGCTGGGTGTTCAGCAGCAGCTGCTGTCTAAAGAGAAGAGCCTCTCAGAGATAATTAAAGATGGGCTGGAAAATCTAATAGAAAAAGGACTCCTAAAAGGAAGAATATCTGAGAAGGACCACAATTCCAAGTGTACGTTAACAATCACACCATTGGGTAAAGCTACATATAAAGGTAAGACTTGTTTATTCTCGTAATCTTTATTTCAACAAACCCTTTCACCTGAGCCTTATCTCAATTCAATATGTTTTCCCATCTTCAGTCTGAAACTGCAATGAAAAATTAAGTTGTAGAGACGCAGTTTTGCTTACTAAATGATGTGCTGGACTGAAAATGGGAATGAAGAAGTAGCACATGACTGAACATGATGGGAATGAAGTGTAATAATGTTGGGCACAATGGGAGTAAAACCAGAACTGCACTCCCAAAAAACCAGTTTAAAGATTTGAGTTAATGATTGTAGTCAAAGTGTCTCATGACTTTGTTTTATAATTCGTTGTTATGAACAACTGTTGTCAACAGGGGGATTTCTTGACCTAGAGGGAAGCTTAAGAGGGAAGCATATGACATGTAGACCAATTGTATTAAATAAGAGAGTATATCAGGAAGTTCTGTTTTCCTGTCATAGTGTAGAGGTACGGGGTATGGAATACAATTGGAATAGGATGAATCTCTGAAAGATTCCTTCAGCCTACAAGATTGTTCCAGGATTCCATTAAAGCCAAGGCAACTCACAAATACTCCAAAACCACACACAAAATGGACATACATGGACCTAGGTGACTGCCTTTCCTTAGTTGTTTCACTGCTCATTTTAGGTTAGAGCAATTATTCAGGTTACAGTTCTTTTTCTTCAATTCAGATGGCATAACAAGCTTTTGTGGAAGATAAAGGAAATATTGACTTTACATTAAAATCTATTACACTTAATTCTGTACGTCTGTTTAAAATTGCAATACATTGTGTGCTTATTATAGGGTCTATAGACTTGGCATACTGCAATCTTCTTTACAGAGAATTGAAGAAAGGTTTGGAAGGGCTGATTCTTGAGAGCAATCTTCATCTGCTGTATCTGGCAACTCCATATGATATGACCTCTAACTGTAGCCCAGATTGGATGATATACTTGAGACAGGTGAGAATTTACTAGCAAATGTGCATTGGGGCATATAGTAATCCTGCTTATTAAATTTTAAGTAAGTTTATACACATAGGAAATTTAGATAGTGGGGTAACAGTTTCATGAGAAGTTAAGATATGCTATTTTATAGCATAGTCACATACAGTCACAGGGCAGAATTGCTTTCCTGTTATGCATAAAAATCTAAGTTCTCTTTTGCATCTATAATATTTGACGCTGTCTGGGGGAAAACAGTGACTTGAAATGCCTCTTGAGTTGCCAGTACTCCAAATCCTGACTCTAACCATGGTGCTAGCCTTGCCATCACCAGAGTCTGGTTAATCTTAAACAACTTTCCTATAAAGTAACCACATCATTGTAGTCTTGCAAGAAAACCGTTATTAAATTAGTCAAGAGCCATGTTTACCTTCTGATGCTCACTCATTTAATGTGTAGTTTAGGGAGCAAAATCCACTAGAGAATGTTAAGTCTTATTCTTTGATATCTGAGTCTAATGCTTAACTCCAGCCATGATTGCAACTATTACACTGTGACCAATACCTTCCTACAGACTACTATGCTTGTGTCAGCCCTTATCCTAGTCTTGCACACTCTGTAAGATCCACCCATAATTCAAATACTCCCTTTTCTCTAAAGTGTTGTATACTAGGGGTAGCACTAAAAAAATATATTTCGTTTTGTTAAAATGTGGCATTCAGAGATGGGCAGTTCCAGATAATTCAAACAAGTTGGCAAAGAATCTGCAGATCTGACAGTGTCTAATGACTGTAGTTCTAGTCTTGTGACTAAGTACTACATAGAGATATTGAAAGTAATTGATTCACTTTGGGTAATAGCCTTGTGTTTTCTATAATATTAAGAGAACTAAATATCTGAAAATTCTTTATGAAATCTTATTTTAGTTCAACCAGCTAAGCGCAGCAGAGCAAAAAGTAACAGATATTGTGGGAGTACCTGAAAGCTTTATTACAAAAAAGGCTTCTGGTCAAGCCATCAGAAAGGTAGGCTGGAGATTTCATGTACCTAAGATGACAGTTTAGTAATTTCATTTGATTATTTTAAAATTCTAGATTATTTTTCTACTAGTGTTCTTTATTACTGTTCTACTTATTAAGGTTCTTTTAACATTGGTTGGATTTCTTAATGTGTAATGTCTATTGGGTATAATATAGACATGTTTTAGAGACATGAAGGAGTAGAGATGAAAAGAATTTCCTTGTAGCACTTACAGAGTACTTTGAATGTGATATTGGCTCTGAATTTTAACTTGCTTTATTCCTAGAATGTGGACGGTGCTGTGGTAAACAGGCTCTACCTGACATTTGTCCTTTATACCCTACTGAAAGAGACCAATATATGGAGCGTTTCAGAGAAATTTAATATGTCCCGAGGATATGTGCAAAATCTCCTTAATTCTGCTGCTTCGTTTGCCTCCTGTGTTCTACATTTCTGTGAGGTAGTGTGTTAAATGAATTCCAATAAATTCTTTGGGATTGGTTATTGGTTTTGCAAAATCCGGAGCTTTGTTCTCTTACATTAGAACTGAACACAGGTGTTGTATTTCACCTTTCCTGTGCAAAATTGTTTTTTCATCTTTTCTGTCCAATTATTTTGTCTGTTCAGAAAAGCATGCTCGTACGGTGATTTCTTATACTAAAAGTAAGCTTTATGCACTGAGAATGTGAAAATAAACAAACTGCACAGGGCATTGATCAGCGTCAGTGCTGTTGGTGGAATAACTGACAGTTTTACCTTTCTCTTGGAAATAAGGCCGTCTGGTTGTGGAATGTCATCTCAGGAAAACAGCTGGCTTGGCTTGTTCTCTTGGTTTCTTTCCTCTGTTGAAATAATGCATTGCTTATCCTTCAGAACTGCCCCAACTTCGGGATGTTCAGCTGAAGTGTGCTGAACACAACTCTGCAACTAGCTGAAAGAACAAGTAGAAATCATAGTGCTTCCCCTGTCTAGAAGCCAAATATATGTTCATTGCCATAGCAGAGCTCTTATCAGTCATACCCCCCAAATACAGAACTTACAATCTGATTTCTTTGTGATCCTTGTCTCTGCAGGAATTGGAAGAATTCTGGGTTTATAAAGCCTTGCTGACAGAACTTACCAAGCAGTTGACCTACTGTGTTAAGACAGAACTCATCCCTCTCATGGAGGTGGCAGGGGTTCTAGAGGTTAGTAAACCCAGCTTTGTGAGATTTTTCAATGTAAACTTATATGCTAAATGTTACTGTCCCTTTTAAGTCTATCTGGAAGACCAAGATAATTTTTTATGGAGAATTTGGCATAGTGCAGATATCCCAAAATGGTCCTGGAGGTTGGGGAAAAAAGTGGTCTGTTGAGGAAATGTGAGCTGGAGCCAATAGTGTTTTTCTTCTGGCTGCTACCACAGCAACAGTGGAAATGCTGTATTTGGACAATAATTTAGCTGTATACTCAGTTGGAAAACAGATTCCAGGTTTCTTTTGCGGTAAGGATTATTCAGTTCATGGGAGTAGAGAAGAATATAAGAAATTACATATTTAGTTAGAAGATCCTCACAGAAATATGTGAAGTCCTATTGGGAACTTAGGCTTTTACAAGCATTTGCAGTGCCACATGTATTTTAAATAAGAAACTTAACCGGTCTCTGAATCAAAGACTCCTATTAGGGTAGAAAATCTTTTGGGGCTTCTGTGCAAGGTTATAAATAATTGGATCTCTTTGCAAAATGATCAAGCTTGCCTGTCCAGCCTATTGTAGAATCAGTTTGTCAGCAAACCACTGAATTTAGTGGCAGTAAGGTTTTGCTTTTGAGAAGCTAAACAATGATGAAGACTTAGAGCCTAATGGGGGTTTTTGTGTATTTCAAATCTTCTGAATTGGATGTAAAGGTAAGTAGTATTTTTTTCATGGTTCACTCCATATGGGAGCATTTCTGCATAAGGACAAAAACAGCCTAGACAGCATGATTCTGCTGAAGGTGTATTTTAAAGGTGACTCTTCAAAATTATTGCTGTAACCAATCTAAAACCTTTTAATGAGATTTAAGTCATTAGTGGGGAAAGATTCTGTGTCATCAGTCATACTGTGCATATAACAGCCAAATAGAGCGCAGAAAATATTTGCTGGCAATTAGTGGTTATTTTTGGTGAAATTAGTGATACCTGCTTCACATCAATGAACATGCATAGCCCTCAGTTACTGTGGAGGAAGATGATATATTGTAAGCCGTTACCTGTTGGATGCTAAATAAACCCACATGTGCCATCAGATACATGTCTGTCTATTCCTTGTTGTCTTTAAAAGAGGTGAGGGGGAAAAAAAAAGAAAGGTAATTGACAAAATGTTTTGGAGATGTAACACTTGTTCATCAAATGGGTATTATTTCATAACTCAGGATAGTAAAGCCTTGGATATACTAAATTACTCTACCACTAGTGTAGAAATGCATTTTAATTAAAACTTTGTAAAGTTCTATCAGTCTTTGTTTTGCAAAAGAAATGTTTGTCCCAAGCCTCTCTGTTAAGCAAATACTGCTTGGCTACCTTGCATAGCAACAGGATCAAACCAAGTTATGCGAAGCAGATAATACACACCCCCTTACACTGGTGATAATCTAATTCCAGAAAATATCTCCTGTGATGTGTATCTCTCCTGTGAGCTCACAGCCGTGACTTTGCACAAAACTAGAGAAATAAAAAAGATACTGTGATACCAAAGGAAAAATTATTTATAAGCTCGAAACAGGAAAGTACAGTCTTTCTTGGAATTTTGTGAAAGCTCTGTTGTGTGAAAATTCTGTGGGGGAAAAAAAAAAATAGATAAAATCAGCCCTCCCTTTCACCTAGACACCTCCAAAGAATGTGAGACAGTCATTCCTGTCAGTGACGGTGAATGCAGAAAACATGATAGCAAAAGAGGATGGCAGAGTTAGTATAATCTAGGCTCAGAGAAAATAATGACAAATGGGTTCCTAAGACCTGGGTAAGTGCATGGGGAGGTAAATCTTAGCAGTAAAGATTCTCAGTGAGTATTCATGTTCTTGGAAAGATAAATCAAAGATAACTGGATTGATATGCAAAGATTAAATGTTTGAAGTGGGTGCAGAGATTGGCACTTAATGGTAATTCTTATTGCCCATTCTAGTAATCTTAACACAATTATGGACTTGCAGGCACGAGCGAAACAGCTTTATAATGCAGGATACAAAACTTTATCACACTTGGCTAATGCAAATCCAGAAACTCTGGTCAAGACAATTGAGCACTTGTCACGACGTCAAGCCAAACAAATTGTTTCATCTGCAAAGGTAAGTTAGAAACAAAGTTATAAAAACCTGCTTCAGAACTTCAATATGTCAAAAGTGGATGTTTGAGTGACGTTAGAAGTGAAGGCTTTAGTGGATATTTGTGATCTGTATTAAGAATACACTGAAATATTTTCGTGACAATATAATTTATCTAAGATGGTAAAGAGTAATGAATTGAGCAATTGCTGACATTCATGCTCCTGAATGATAGGCAAACTTAAACTTTTCGTAAAACAATGTTACATACAGGGTAGTGGAAAGCTGTGCTCTTTTTCAGAGGGGAAGCAAAGGGCAAAAATGTTTGACAGCTGGTCTGATGAAATGCAGACATTAAATCACTGCCTTGATCTCTGTGCTGGAGTCATCATAGCTGAAAATGCTCAATTCTGCCAGTACCTCAGGACTTACAGAAATGCTAATGGTAGTTGTGATAAAAGAACAGGATTTTCAGGACTGTAGAAATGGAAACCAACAAGGTGTAGCGTTAACCTCTCCTGATTAGGTTGCTTTTGTCATGCTGGGTTATTATTTCCTTTCTAATTGTTTTCTGTTTTGAATATGCATCGTTAGAAAGACCTTCACTTAATATCTGCCTCTAAGGCACGCATAAATAATCCAGGGGAATGGATCTGTAACAAACGTTGAGTTGTGCTTAGATAAAGAAATACAGGAAGTATTTGTCAAGGGATAGTATTTTCTCACCTCCATCTCTATTAATAATCATCTGCTGTTGCAATGGCATTGGCTTCATGTTTGATTCTGCTAAAATAGCAAGCTTTTGGTAAAGTAAGGGAATGCTTAGAATAAATGAGTGGGTGGCTGGTATAAAAATGACGCAGTCAATAACAGTCTTGGTTTGTATATTCTCATGGAGTAAAAGTACTAACTTCGGGGTTTATGCACTTAAAAAAGGTCATGGCCATTTAACGTCATTGTAGGCTCCTTACTGTAGTTTTTTTTGCTGCTGTGGGAGCCAAAAGAAAGGGATACATGCAGATCCCCCATCTACATCAGTGCCAAATCCAGCAGTCTAGCTTACTCTCATGCTCAGACATTAAACCGATGGAGTTTTCTCTAACTGGGAAGTTAGAAGAGTGCTTGCATGTGTTACGCTACGTGTGCTGCTGAGGGGACTGTTATGCTCCCCACTGCCAGCAACAAACAGTTCAGGGCAGTGGATTAAACAGTTGCTAATATCAGGGGTCCTAAATGTCTGATGTAAAATGCTGTAGTAAGAAATTTTGCATAAAGCAAGAAATTGGCAACTTGGCAGGCACAACCTACAAATGTTTATTCCAACGTGGAAAATAAATGTTTAAGGTTAAAAATGGTCCTGTTAACAGTTCTAGACAAAAATGTTTGTTCTGTTAAATTTTGTGTATTGTGTGATGGCAGAACTGAGGAAACCAGCTGCATACTGTATGATTTTTTGTGTTAGTGCTTTTCATATGGTTATACACTAAACACTGAAGTTGGTAGTAGTACTTGTGCAAATGTTAGTCCTTTGAGGTAATGGTACTGCGGTCCTGTGAGCAGCAGCAGAAGTTTTTTACAGACCAGATGCAAGTTTGGAAAGGAACATTGGTGTTTTAACCTGTCTAACGGTTAAAGCTAATGCTTGTATTCGTTTTCTAATGTTTGGGTTTGGTTTTTTTTTTTCCATTATAGATGTTGCTAAGTGAAAAAGCTGAGGCTTTACAAGAAGAAGTCGAAGAACTCTTAAAGGTGCCTGCAGATATCCCAGGGACCTACTGACCAACTGCCTTGAAGAAAAATTATGAATCCAAATATTGGAATACTTTTTAAATTTTTAACTTTCCTGTGTAAAGCTGCTGTAATCATAATAAATATTTAATGTATTTTATACACTTCAATGTTATATGAGTTCTGAGTTCAGAATGTTTCTTGGAAAGCCAGCTTCATTTGAAGGCTTTGATTATGAACCTCTTGAGCAATAGGCTGGAATCAAGAGATGTGATCTTATTCATTCCTGGTTTTAGACACAGCCCTAGGAGTGCTTTGGGAACAGGACTAACTGCCTGGTGTGCACTTCTGCCTAGAGCTTAGGTTCATAGCTGACTTAAATAATGCCTTTACATTGGATATTCCCTTTAGGACAGGTGCTTGAGTGAGCTGCTCCAAAATTCCTGCTTGCAGGAATCTCTGTGCTCTAGGTGTAGCTAATGAAAAGGGGAGAAAGAGGGTTGCCATTCGTAACACAGGAGTTGTCCCAGAGTTGTGTAAGAATTGTAAATGATGCCTAGCTTAAGCCTTGTTAAAAGATGCAAATATCAAATTTCTTATTTCAGCCTCTGGCAATTCCCCAAGAGAGAATTCTTTCAGGATGTTTCTGTAGCAGTCTTCCAAACAGAAACTTTTATTTGTTTTTTGAATGTTCTTAAATTTCTTGCTTAAATGTGAAGGCTAATAAAGACTAATGAACGCTTGAAGAACTGATTTTTGAGAAGCCATACCAAGTTCTGAGACTCTGTGGGTATGTGTCAGTCATAGTAGTTAGGATTTTTAAAGGTATCTGAACCAGATTCACTCCAGCAAAAAGTTAGGCTTCACGGAAGTAGTGATAGAGCAAACTGCTTTTCTAAGTATTTATGCAGTTCATAACAACGTTAGAGCACTGCACATTAAGAAAGACTTGAAAGCTGTGAGAGGCTGCTGGGCTAAATCATGGTAGCCAGCATACTGACACACTTAAATAGGGCATTTCTATGTAAAATCAGGTGTCCCTTTTCAGAAAAGTAAGATAAACCTCTGTTAAACACTCTTTTTTTTTTTTTTATTCAACTTAGGTTAATTGTGTTGGGATTCTAGAGAGAAACAGGAATGTTTTCAAGTCCAGTGGGGTCGTCAGAGGTTGAACACTTGACTCAAAGGGGTTATGGTGAAAAACTGATGAAAAGGCTGGTATTTTACTGCTCATTTTGTTGTTGCATTAGAGAAATTACAGGTAGCAAGTGAATAAATACTTCATAAGCATTTACAGAAACATGCCTCTAAGGCCGTATTTGTGGTACTTCATAGTGGCTTACAAAGTTTGGATAGGTGAAATACTTGAGTGCATTCAGTGTTAAACCAGGTCAAGAATTTACAAACAGCGCTTTTCAGAGGCAGTGTGATTCATTTCCACTGCTAGATTCAGCGCCCGCAGGGGAATCCTGTTACTGATGCTTAAGTGCCTAAGGCACAAATGGTTTTGGAAACATGACAATAAGGTATAACTGGCCCTCAAGTGCAGAAGCAATATTTGCCATGACTTGCCCTTTTAATCGAGATATATTTTTGACCAAATGATAGATAATATGAAATTCTCCGCTGGTTTATTTGCATTGTCTTCAAAAGACAGAAGATGTTCACTCCAGCATAAATGTGGGTACATAGCGAAGTGGTTGATGTAGCATGCATGTGGGAAAATTTGTGATGCCTGTAAGGCCTAACCAGTTGCTCTAAAGGTTTATTGGTGCTTGATGGTGTTCCTCCAAAGTCTGAAAGTCTTGCATGGATTTGGGGGAAAAAAAACCAGAGCAAATCACTGTAAAATTATTCACTCTGAGTACTGAGTTATTGCAATAACTGATGTTGTGGAAATAATCCGCTAATTGCTATGTTAACTACCTCTGTCACAATACTTTCCATGATATTTATACTTGTATGCTAATTTTAAAAATGTACATTTTTACTTTTTTTGTGGACATGAAAAGCACGAAAAATTATTTCTGGCAGCTGTTGGATCATTAACTGCTCATCCTCACACTTGTACGTCACTGTAACAACCAGCACCATTGCAAGATGCGGAATTGATGAGATGCTCGTTTAGGAATGCGGTCAAGTGCTCCCTATAAATGCTGGACCCCCTTTGAAAATGGTAGCAAAAGCTGGTTTGAAACGAGCGGGTGGTTTCGGGTCTGCCTGAAGCCGGTCTGGAAAGAAAATGAGGTTGGCATTTGTTGTCTCTGCTGCTCTGTCTGTACAGGCTGTGCTTTGCCATATGGATGAGCGCCACTCCCCCGAGGCCGTCCCTGCGACCTTTGATAACAGCGGGAGTGAAACGAATGAAACTGCAGTGATTTGCACTAAAACTTTGCTATACGTAGCTTGTCTTATTTTTCTGAGATCAAACTTACCAAGCAAGGCAGTACACATATTTCACATTGCTTTTTCTTTCTACAGTATGTATTAATGTATGATTAAATGCTTTTCACAGAAAGCTCTCTTACCTGGGCTTTTCCCCCTGGGTCAAGATGGGATGGGGGCGGGAAAAAAGTACACAACAGATGCTGGTTGCAGTATTTTTGTGCTGCTGGATGATGCTGAGGTGCTTCAGTGTCAAGCACAGTTACCAGGCTCATAAAATGCAGTATAATGTGCAGGTGTCCGCGTGGGTATACGTTGGTTTGGTGGATGCCTGTTATGGGTGGTTGTGCTACGGGAAAGCTTGTGCTAAGGCTGGGTTCAGGATGGTTTGGAAGGCAAAGATTTCTCACTTGCTTCAACAGGATGTTTATGTCCTAGAGCCTGCGTTAAAGGGGAAGAAGCAACGATGATTAGCTTATCTACATGAAATAACGATAGACGCTTCAAAGCTAAGGTAGGTCGTGAAAATATGCTCCGTAGGATGTTCCTGCCAATTTCTTCATAACCCACAGAAAATTCGATCAGAGCTATGGTGTCTGTAAGCCTCTTCAGGTTGCAACTAGTGCAGAGTTAAGTGTTCTGACCAAAAGCCTTGGAGCAGATTTCTTAGTCATCGTGCCTCTTCACTCCGCTTTCCAACTTGCCCCCATGAACCCATTCTTGTGTTTGTGCAATTCCCTCCCTTCCCCCGAGTCCATAATTCTGTACTTTCAGGAATCCATGTGCCTAACTTACTGAAAACTGCCTCTCTGGAGGGACCGGTAAGAGGGTCAGGCTTTGGTTAACCTTTAGCTGTTAATTTTCATTGTGTGAACAAGACCTATTGTGTTCCTGTGTTCTGGAAAGCCCCTTCCATGCAAGCTAGTCCTGCCTAGGCAGCTCTCGCTTTGTCCTTCCTTATAAAGCTTCATTCCACCTCTTTCAGCATGGTGGTCCAGCAGAGTATCAGTTGTAATGAGAGCCAAATATTATCACTTCAAAGCTTTGTTTTGATTAGAAGGGAGGCTGAGTGATTTCACGGTGCTCTGTTTGGTGTGCTGGAGCTCAGCAGCTCACATTGTACCCGAATTTGTCAGCTGCAGACTTGGTGGAAACAAAGTCTTTTAGCTGTGTGCACTTCAAAGAGAACTGCTAAGAACTAGACCCAAAGTGTCATTTCCACCTCTGAGCGTGTGCCATCTGAGAGTGTCATAACCAGCTCAGTTCAGGAATAAAACCAGCCAGCAGTGCTGGGAGCTGGCCCCTCACTACAGGAAAGACATTGTATTGCTGGAACATGTCCAGAGGAGAGCAACGAAGCTGGTGAGGGGACTGGAGCACAAGTCTGATGAGGAGCAGCTGAAGGAACTGGGGTTGTTTAGCTTGGAGAAGAGGAGGCTGAGGGGAGACCTTATCGCCCTCTACAACTGCCTGGCATGAGGGTGTAATGAGGTGGGGGTCGGTCTTTTCTCGCTGGTAACGGGCAATAGGACAAGGGGAAATGGCCTCAAGTTGTGCCAGGGCAGGTTTTCATTGGACATTAGGAAAAATTTTTTCACCAAAAGGGTTGTCAAGCATTGGAACGGGCTGCCCAGGGAAGTGGTTGAGTCCCCATCCCTGGGGGTATTTAAAAGATGGGTAGACGAGGTGCTTAGGGACATGGTTTAGTGGTGGGATGGCAGGGTTAGGTTAACGGTTGGACTTGATGCTCTTAAAGGACTTTTCTAACCTAAATGACTCTATGATTCTGTGTGCTATGTCAGGACTGGGGGCTTGGGGGCAGGGGGTAAGGACAGCTTACCGAACCACCTTGATCGGCATCTCTCTGTGTTTTTACACTTTCTGGGCTTTCTTGGCATTAGCTAAGTCTTAGTTTCATCTTCCTGAGGCTTCTTATGTAGAAACGTAGACTTAAGTGCTACTCTGACTCAGGTCAGCTCTGTTCATCCGCAGAAGGCTGCTGTGTCACAAGAGTTGTTTGCCTTTTGTATGGACATCTCTTCCCTTCTGAATTCCCTTAATATGCACGGGTAAAGACATAGATATCAGTTCTTGCCCAGGCACGGCAGTGGGGTCACCGTTAGCAATAGCATGGTGCTGCTGCTGTTGGACAGTTAAAAGTCCTGGAAAGTTTTATTTTTAGTTCTTCCTAGTTGTAAAAACTTAGTGGGCACAGTGTGTCTGCTAGCGGCACCGCTGGCGTGGGAGAAGCAGAACTGCCCGATCGGAGCTGCGCGTGGCCATTTGAATGCCGTGAGGCAGGGGCTAGGCTTTCTGGGAGCGAGGAAGCAGGATGGGGTGCTGGTACGGAGCTGACTTCAAACGGCATGCAAGTGGGTTTGAGCCTAGTCCCGGTTCTTACACCCTCCCCTTGTAGCTCACAGGGTATCACTCAAATTCTGCCCTAATTTCCATGAAAGTTAAATACCTCTGTGTTGATCTCCTCTACTTTGCAATAGTTAAAAATAGGTATAATACCACATGAAAAATGCCCACCCAAAAGCTACCAATTCGCATTTAATACCTGTAGCTCTTTCAGGTAGCAATGCTGGAAGGAATTATTTTCCAGCTACAAGGTTTTGCAGGCTGCTAAAAGCACACCACCTGACAGACCTTTCATACCCACATCTGCACACAGCGACTGAATCCAAAGCGTAGCATTGACCATTTGAAATGCATCCCTTGTGCCTCTGCTGTCAGAAACACAGCGCGGTGGCAGGTGACTCAAAGCGCCTCTCCCCAAAGAACCACACTGAGGAAATTAAGGGAGAAGTAGTGAATTCCAACAGGAAAAAAAAAAAAAATCGTGTGCAGGCAGCATCTTAGCTGATGGCTATTAATGTTTTCTGTACCTGTAGCAATGACCTTAACCCGGTTTGCAGCAATAATTTGTCATGCGCTGAGCTGCGTTCTTAAATCCTTGGTTCACTCTTAGGGCTGAGTAGTTTGTGTGGCGCCCCAGTCGCCTGCTGATAGATGAATTGTTCCTCTGACAGAGAGCCACCCCAGCCCTTCCTGTGGGCGTAGCCATATAATTGGCGGTGTACCCCCAAAATGGGAAGCATTACGCTGACTAAGATACTGAGACAGTCAGGAGTGTCACTGACATTTCCTTTCTGGCAGAGCCATGGATGTGTTTATCAAAAAGAGAATTCATTTGATGTAGTTCTCGTGCTGGTGGCGACTTACTTGGTAGTGCAAAAACGTAGAGCAAGCAGGAACAGGAAGGGCCAGGCAGGCAAGCGCTTGGCCACGCTGATTAATGCCCTGGCTTCGGTCGTGTGGGAAGCACTGCACCCAAATAAAGTAACAGATAAGGACTGGACAATTTGCAGCGTGTTCCAGCAGGCAACCGTTTTGAAAACAAACTTAGTAAGAAACACGGATGCTTCGGGATGAACTGGTGCAGATGGGGAATGTAATGGTGATGTTAAGCGTAATTGTTCAAAAACTCTGCAAATGTTTCAGCAGCGTGCGTGTGAAGCAATACCCGCTCCATGGCTGCAGCTGGCTGTTTCCCCACAGGGCTCCCTGGCTGAGGCGACCTGCCGCCAAAAAAGAAGGAATTTGGGCACAGGCTGGGCTCTGCAGGGAGCACCTGGGGGGCAGACGCAGAGCCTGCTTGAGTCCTTTTTTGTAACAGCAGTTCCAAGTCGCACGTCGGCTGTAATCGAGACATTCCCTCGTTCCAACAGCCTTGCGGCGCGGGGAGGTGGGTTTCGGCCTGAAGCGGCAGGCTGCCCAGGCGGCGCTTGGCATCACGGAATCATTTGGGTTGGAAAAGCCCTTTGCCACAGGCTCGCCGCCTGCTGCTGCGCCCCGGTTTCCCGCGGCGGAGGCCCGTGGCTGGGCTGCCCGGCTGGCACCTCGCCCCTGGGGCGGCAGCGGTACCGGCGCCCGGCGTGCGCCGATTTTCCAGCCCCGTTTGTGCACGGCGCTGGCCGGGGGGCGGCTGTAGGGGCTGGCTGGCCGGCTGCACCCCGCTGCGCTGCTCCCGCCGTTCCAGCAGGCAAGGAACCGGCTTGGGAGCCGGGTTCATCGTGTGACGGTCGAGGCTGTCGGGGGGGCGACCCTGGGCTTCAGGTGCCTGAGCGCGGATGCGAGGGCGGCGCCGCGGGGCTGCTCCTGCACCCCAAGTCCCGTTGAGGGAGTAAGGGGGGGCTCGGCGCTGGCTGCTCACGACTCCCCTGGTCCTTCCCGGCGGGGAGCGGGGGGTTGCACCCCCGGGCCGGGCCCGCCCTCCGCGGGGGTGGAGCAGCCGGCGGCGCGGCGGGCCGGGAGCGGAGCGGAGCGGAGCGGAGCGGAGCCGAGGATGATGCTACTGCTGCTGCTGGTGCCGCTGGTGGTGCCGCTGGTGGTGCCGCTGGTGGCGCCGCTGGTGGCGGCGGAGGGGCGAGGGGCGGCGGTGCTGCGGCTGGGGCTGCGGGGCAGACCCCGCGGGGAGGTGAGCCCGGCTTTCCTCTCCCTCACCCTGGACGCCAGCCTGGCCCAGGACCCGCGCTACGTCGCCCTGCTCAGGTGAGCAGCATCCCTCCCGCTGGGCAAAGGCGCGAAGGGCCCCGGGGGGCGGCAGAGGGGTCCCCCGGAGCGGGGGGGTGGGGGGGGGAGACCCCCGGCAGGCAGAGAGGTCCGCAGCCGCGGGGAGGGGGCGGGCAAAGGCGCCGCTGCCCGGCGTGCTCCGGGGGGAGCGGGGAGACCCCGTCCGTGAGGCTGGGCGCGGGGGGGGCTGCGGGATCCCCTCTGCTTCGGGGTTCCCTGATTTCATCCTCCGGGGCGGCGAGGAGGCACCTGCCGGGGTGCGAGCCGGGCCCTTTCCCCTGCGCTCGGGCGAGGAGCGGGGTGGGTGGCCGGGTGGGTGGCCGGGTGGGTGGCACTCGCGGGAAGCAGCGCGGGGCTAAACTTTGGAGAGGCGCGGGGCTAAACTTTGGAGAGGAGCCGCTTCGCGAGCGGGGCAAGGACGGAGGAAGGAAACTGCCGAGCAGCGGGGCTGGGGCTGCTGGCCCGGCCGCTCCGCTGGGTAAAAATCACCCGAGTCCCCGGGCAGCTTTGCAGGCGTTTGCCGGGGCGCTGTCAACGTAAAGTCAAATAAACGCCGAGGAAGGTCTGGCACCATCAAAGCTGAATCGAGAGATCCTAAAAATGAAGCCTTCCCCCCCGCCTTGGGTGACACTGAACAACTCTGGGCTGCCGAGTGATGGTGTTCCCTGCCTGTTCTTTTGGCTCTGACCTCTCTCTTGCCTTTTCTTCCCTGCTTTTGCTCTATTTTTTTTTTCTTACTCCATTCCTTTCGATTCTACCTTTTTCAGAAGCTGTCTTAATTCTTTCATCTGCTTGATCCCATTTTTCAGCCCCACGATATTTCTCCAGTCCTGATTTCCCTCCTCCCACCAGGTTCATCCTTTCCTCCTCTCCAAGGTGGGGAGAAGGGTGACACCAGCTTTCCTAGAAAGCGCTCAGGTCTCCAGCCCCAACAGCACGCCTTGGGGTTCCCCCGCCACCACCAGGAGCGGGAAGTACTTGGTGGCCTCTAATCTGCCTGTGTGTCACCACGAGCAGATAGCGCCTCTGCGCCCGGCGTCCTCCCGGCGTCCTCCTGCGCCCCGCGGTTTCCCCCGGCGAAGGCCGGGTGTCCGTGCTGCACGTCGTGCGTGGGGCGCGCGCACGTCACAGAGGCAGAGCTCGGGTTATTTGATGAACCCGCTTCGCTAACTGCTAATGCTTGTCCCAGCACGGACTCTTAATCTCTCTTGGGTACAAAAGCGATCGCTTTGGCTGTCACTGATGGAAATTGGGACTGATGGCGCAAAGCCGATTTTACGTCCGCCTTCTCGTGGGACTGGTTTGTTAGTTTTGTAGAAACAAAATCAAAACATTTAGGGGGAGAAGGGTGTTTAGGACAAAAAACCACCTGTTTTGAAGTATTGCCTTACTTTGCCCCCAGGATTTGACTCCCTGTCCGTGAGCATGTTCCCCGGGGCACGTCCTCCCCTCGCTGCCTCCCCGACGCTCTCCTGGCCCACTCGGCCGGCAGCGTCTCTGTTGCAGCACGCCCTTCCGAGCACTTGCCATGTTTAGCCCGTACATTGAAGCCACAGTCTGCACAAATATATTGTTTCTTCTGTTTCTTGACATCCCTTCCTCAGCAATCCAAAACTGCGTGCCCTGGCAACGGCCCTGTCCCCAGGATTCCTGAGGTTTGGTGGCACCAAGACAGATTTTCTCATCTTTGATCCCAACAAGGATTCAACTTTGGAGGAAAAAGCCCTCTGGGAACTTCAGGCCCAGCAAGGTAAAATGGGCATCAATGTGTTAGACTCAAACCCACCCTGGGTTTAGGAGGTGGCTTTGATGCAGGCTGAGGATGATACAAGGGCACGAGCAGCAGTGCTGGGGGTCAGCATTGCTCTCTTCCATGGAGAGGAGGTCTGTGGACCTTCAGCACAGCCTGTGGGAAGAGCTGTGCCAGCTGTGGGAAAGCGAGGAGGGGCGTAGGGGACCTCTTGTCCACCACAGCACCTGCTGGGACTCTCCCTTTGCTGCCCCGCAGCAGCCTTGGGAGCTCCCCCGCTCCCTGGGAGGCGGTCAAGGTCAGCTCAAAAGTTGTGGTTTCATTACGAAAATTAAGTAACAGATGGAAGAAATAATCTGGTGAGAACAGAGTGTCCATTTTCTCTATCTTGGCCAAAGCCAGAGCTAGGCTGGGGGTGCAGCCTTGCCCTCCTGTTGCTTCGGCAGGGCAAGTGCAAACCCACCGGCCCAGTGCCAACTGCTCGAGCTTGGTCCTGGTGCGCGAGGTTTCCCGCTGCGTTAAAGTCCATTTCCTCTTTAAACTTAGCAAAAGTACATAAGCCCTTCTAGAGGTGTTTTAGATGAAAAAACTCCCATCTATTCCTGTGGTACGTAGCGCAACAGCGCAGTCGTGCAGCGCAATCGCTGTACACCTGGTGATGCTCAGTCCTGAAGTCGAGCGGTACTTGTCCCCCCGGTACCGCTTTGCTGAGGGGCTGCCTCCTTTCTGGGTAACTGTGACTCTGGCTCGTGCCTTCCTCTCTGGTTATGGCTTCTTCCTGGTTTGCCTGCTGAGAAAGAACATGAGCTTTGAAAAAAAAATGTCTTATGACTCCTGCCAGCGTTGCCGCCGGGGCCGCGGGGGGCAGTCGGCGCTTTCCCCTGCACGAGCTGGGCAGCGCAGGAAGCATCGCCCGTATCTGCCCCCAGCAAGGCGGCCACGGACCCTGCCCTGCCGCTGCGCGCCGGGGCGGCTTATCTGCTCCTCGGGCACTGCGGTCTGCGCTCCGTCAGCTTGCTGGAACCAGGGTTTCCGCATGCTGCTCCAGCCAGAATTGTTTATTGGGGTGTGACCGCCACGATACCAGCCTCCAGAAGCACAGCTCCGTCTTCCCCCACCCCCCCATCTCCATCACTTTAAATTGGGAAATATACGTTATATATAAAATACATATTTATGCATCAAGCCAGCCCCCTTTTTCCTATGTGGTTAACATTGTGAAAGGGGTGCGTTCCACAGAAGTGCACGACTGGCGCTCAGCCCAGCACCAAGCTTTTGTGCTTCCTCCTGAGGGATGCAGCCCTTTGCATATTGGACCCTGGCCGTGAAGATGAGGACTTAATTCCTTCTTCTGCCTTACAGAGGCTTGTGGCTCGAGGCCTGCCTTTGCTGCTGTTGAAAAGCTGCTGTTGGCCCAGTGGCCCAGCCAGGAGAAGCTGATTCTTGCAGAGCATAACCGGAAAAAGTACAGAAACACCACCATTACAAGTAAGACTTCGATCTTGGATTTTTCTGCTAGGGTTTATAACCAGGGGGCTGCAAATCTCTGCCCCGTGGTAAAAGGGTCGTAGGCTGTTAGGAGCTGAAACCACTGAAAATGAGAATTTTTCAAAGTGGGTGAAATGTTTCTAAGAAATCTTTTTCTGCTGTCTGGCACCTTGTATTTAATACTATTCAGTTGCTGCAGGAGTTGGGAGGATCTCAACACCTTGCAGGGTGGTGTGTAGTAAGGTCTGGGTTCTTCTGTCCGTCTGGGAGAGTTTGGCACATCTGCAGCACCAGGCTAAATAAATATGGGCAGTAAAGATTGTTGCTTGGCCGGAGCTCAACTAGCACGGCGTAACCTTGAGATGAACGTCCCCCGTTTCTCCTCCGCGCAGGAAATACGCTGGATATTCTCTACAGCTTTGCAAACTGCTCGGGGTTCCACCTGATCTTTGGGCTCAACGCCTTGCTGCGGAAAGATGGCTTGCAGTGGGACAGCTCGAACACCCGGGCGCTGCTGGACTACTGTGCCTCGCGGAGGTACAACATCTCCTGGGAGCTCGGGAACGGTGAGTGCAAAGCCTGCTTGTGGGCCAGGCCAGCAGTCACCTGGAAAGGTACCCCCGCAGGGTATGGGCTGGTCATTTTGGATGTTTTGGATGACGGCCTATAAAGGCAAGGTGGTGTTTTATTGGGAAACATTAAGGTCTTAATTTGCAAGGAGGGATTTCACAGAAGGCCCAGTGAATGAGCAAATTGAGATGATTTTGCTGCTCCTACCAAGGCTCTGAGACAAGGTGAATGACACCTTGCAAGGTGCGGGATGTCACCTACGGGGACTGGCTGGGACAGAGTGCTGGAGAGCAGCACGCGGCGTCACCCGGGCTTTCAGTTTCATGCTCATCGCCTTCAGGTAGCTCACCCATACTGTGCCAGATCACGTGAAGCCATCAGGGATTGGTGCTCCCCGCGTGGAATGAGCTGCCCTATTTCGTGCCCCAAAACTAGAGCAGGGTGCTGATGTGCGCGTGTCTTCCCCAGAGCCCAATAGCTTCAGGAAGAAATCTGGTATCTACATTGACGGCTTCCAGCTGGGGCAAGATTTTATTCACCTACGCCAACTTCTGAGTAACTATACCCTCTACCGGCACGCGAAGCTCTACGGTCCCGACGTCGGGCAGCCCCGAAAGCACACGCAGAGGCTGCTGAGAAGGTAGGGGTGTGGGGCCCCGGCAGCACCCCCCCGGGTGGGCAGGTGTGGATAGCAGTGGCTTGTCTGCACCCAGGTGCAGGGGGCATGAGGAGGCATCTGGCCAGGGTTGTAAGGATTTTCTGCTCCAAATCGATAGTAAGGATGTACAAATGGATACATCCAATCTATTTGAGAACTAATTTTCTGCATTTTTCCTTAAATTAGAAACACAAAAATTTTTTTTCCTTCACTGGGGATGACTGAAAGCTTACCTGCATGCATGAGCTCAAGGCTTAAACACTCAGCCAGTTGAAACCAAGACGCTAGCAGTACTTCAGCGATCCGCACACCTTCCAGTTGAGTGCTGGCTCTAGTGCTGTCTTAACATGGGCTTTTCGCCCTAGAAATCTCTGTGTGTTACACAGGCGTTAATTCATCCTCCCAGCAACCTGCTGAGGCAGCCGGGCTGCCCAAAACCTGCTTAAAATCCATCGCAAGGGTGGCCCCAAAGCAGTTTGCCGTCGCTACTGCCAGCCGGGGGGGAGAGGGGAAGGCTGTGTGAGGCCGCTCGCTCGTGGGGGGGCCATGACCAGTACCCGCTAACCCCCCACTCTCCGCTGCATCCCCTCTGCTTGCAGCTTCCTGAAATCGGGAGGGAAGGTGATCAACTCTGTCACGTGGCACCAGTAAGTACCGCTCGGATACCATCGGCACTCCGTTCGTTGTCGCCACTTTTCTTTGCAAAATGTGAATTTGAACACCTCAGCAGGAGGAAGGGGGTGAAATGTCCCTTTCAGCGGTTCCTCGGGTGTCTCTCTGCAAACTCCTCTGCTCAGAATAAGAGATGAATTGAGGGGGCGCAGTACAGAAATGCAGGTCCCCAAAGAGGCCACTTGGTGCAGAGACCCAAAAGCAGTGGCGGGGGTTTGTAACAGAGGCACAGCAGGGGGGAGTGCCATCTGTGCAAGGCGGTCATTTTGCTTGGTAAATATGTGCACTGAGAAAAACAGAAGTGGTACGTGGAGAAAAAGCTGCCACAGCAGCTTTATTTCTCAGGAGATAGGGGGTAGGTCACGGCTCTCCCCCGCACGAGGAGAGTTTCTGCAACGGCGGAACATTTGCCATGTTTCAACAAGTACCAAAAGCCGGTGAGATCTGAGCAGCAGTCCCGGTTGTCTCAAAGCTCCGAGTTGCCAATGCTTGCAAATAAAAATGCACTTTTCCATGGGAAGAAGGAGGTGTCATATCAAAGGAAAAGAAGGTAGCTCAGACTTACTCGGCAGAGACGCCTCTGCGGAATTTCTGCAGGAGTAGAAGGTTTTTAACGTAAGGTTTTAAAGAACCCGGGGATGCCTGGGCTTTGAAACGGGGTCAGTACCCCCAGCATTGGTGCTCTCCTTGGCATTAGAGAGGCTGAATCTGCTTGAGTGAAAGCTTTGCTCTCTAAAAGCAATTTCAGGAGTCGCTGATGACCATGCTGGCAAATGCATTCAACTCCTTGTCAAAAATGCAGCAGAAGCCTTGTTAGCTGATGTGTTACATGCTGCCTTTTTTCTCTATTTATGTCTGTTTGATATAAACAAAAAGCCCTGCAGGTCTGGCTGGTCCTTACCCATGGCAAAGTGCTAGCATCTTCTCCTGCTCCCTTAAGTTTGCTCTCTGAGTCAGTTTGGGCTGGGGGCGGGGGGTAACTCGCCCTCAGATCCCACCTGCAGTGCAGACAGCACGGGCACGGTCCCAGCCCTTCACTTTTGTGCCGTGGCTTACAGATGCAATTTTGAAGCGCTCGGGTTGGCAGCGGGGTAAGTTGGCCCCAGGGCACCTGCCGTGAATTCCACGTGTTTGAAAGTGATTTCCACGTAAAGGTGGTTTTCTTTCCGGAGTCGAATGCAGCATGGTGACATGCAGCAGTCAGGTAATAGTGGGAAAAGATGCACGTTCTTATGCTATATACGTATGTATACGTATATGATTTATCTGTGTATTTTGAGCTGCTAGCAAGGCATAAAACATGTCCTCTGTCTTTCCTGGGCTGTTCTTGCCCTGTGACTGCCTTCACTTTAAATGGGCATGTGCTATTTTCTTTACTAATTTAGGATTATTGGGTTTTAGCTTCCTCTTGTGGCTGGACGACTTCAGCTACTGCTTCTGGTAGGACTGAGTGATAGCGTGATGAAATGCAAAAACCACAGGGATCCCGATTTCCCTTTTTTTTTTTTTTGACAAACCAGACTTAAAAGGTCTTCTGCTCATGGTGGAGGGCAACCTTCATCCCATAGGGATGCCTCCATGCTGTTCCCCTCCAGAAGGCCAAAATACTCTGACTGAGGGGCAGAAGCTGGGGTCTGATATTTTTAATATATGACTTGATATAGTAAAGTAATTACATAGGAGTGTCAGGCTCCTCAGTAAGAGAAGATTTACAGAAGCTGGCGCTTATTCAGTGATGTTTTCCTTGTTCTAAATGAGTAGGTGCGAAAACCCCCTACTACTTCTATTGATCAAAATTTCTGTGATATCCTGCCTCCATCAGGATACCTGATAGACCCTTAAATACAAACAACATTCCTACATATTTGGAAAACAAAAAAAAAAAAAAAAAGAAAAAGAACCAGACAGAAAAATATCAAGCAACTGAGTATTTCTGGTGGTGTTTTGTACCAATGGTGGTATTTTTCCTTAATTTTGGCTGTGGGATTTTTTTTTTTTCCATTTCCAGTTACTATGTGAACGGACGAAGTGCAACAAGGGAGGATTTCCTGAGCCCTGAAGTGCTGGATACCTTTCCCACAGCTGTACAAGAAGTCCTGGAGGTGCCTTGTCCTGTTCAATCATTCCCATGTTCAGTTTCCAGGGGGCTAGCAGAGAATGCGGAATAAAGTACAATTTCTCACTAGCAATAAACAGGGATCCTCAAAGCTTGGGTGCTGCTGTCACTGTAAATTAAAAAAAAAAAAAAATCAACAATACTCATAATAAATGAGCTCCAATAGTTTGTCATGCAGCGAGCATGGTGCCAGATACATCATGAACCTACAACGTTCTCATTTACTGATGTAGTCATTACTCAGGATGTAATTTATGGTCACACACCCCCCCTCCTCCCACCGGTTTCTTTGTATTTTTTGATCCTGAGTACAGTATAACTTAGAGTATACCACTAGTCAGCACAAGAAGACTTACAGGACCTGGCTTTTAGTGATGTTTGCCTCATTCTACATGCTTACCTATGATTTTTTGGAGGGGGGGATGTAAATCTGCCTCTAAGTCTTTTTGATCAAAATTTCTGTGACATCCCACCTCCGTTGGTGTTATCCCTTAAATGCAAACGTCATATGTAGGCATTTGGTAAAGCACAAAATGTTGATTGCCTATTATTTCAGTAGCTAAAAACCATAACTGTTGCTTCTTTTTCTTCTTCCCTACGCCACACCGGCCAGATTGTTGATGGGACTGTGCCCGACAAGAAGGTCTGGCTGGGAGAGACCAGCTCTGCCTATGGAGGGGGAGCTCCCAAGCTGTCCAACACTTATGTTGCTGGCTTCATGTGAGTGCTGTGTCACGGGTGTGGGGAAATTGCACATTTTAGCAGCTGAAGGGGGTTGTGTACATGCCCCACGGAAGGAATGTCTCCCTCGGGCTTCCCAGGGAGCGCAGGCAATGGGTGGGTTTGGGATGGTAACCCTCCCACCACTCCCTGTGTGCTTCCCGTGCCTGAGGTTGGATGTAGGGCTGGGTAATAGCAGATTCCTATGGGAAATGGGGGATAAGAAGCATGAGAAAGTTTTATTTCTGCCCTCAGATCTGCAATGCTAACTCCATCCTTTTGTGAGGACGAAAGTTATTCAGGAGATGGGTCCTTTTCCGATGTCATCCTTTGGCCATCCTGAAATAACTAACCACAGGGAAATTTAGTCATGAAAATAATTTTCTCCAAGGACTTTAGTTGTAGCATTTTGTTGGAATAAAATAATTCAGGCTTTTCTTAGCACTTTGATTGGTCTGTAGGTTCAGGGAGATAAAACTGCATGGGAATGTGTGGTTCACACTTTGAAAATTAACCAAAACCATGGTTGCAATGTATTTTTTCCCCTTCTGTAAGCCAGGATGATCTTTTCCTCGGGGTCTGTGGGTCAGCAAGTCAAAGCCTGGTAATGGTAGGCAACCTAGTCATTGGTGTGATGATTTCTCTCAGCCTTCAGGCCCTTGGCCAATTCAGGAGCATCCACTGCCACTCCTGGTTTACACCACCTGCAAACAGGGGAGTGAAGCAACTGTTCCCACCAACTTGGACCTCCAGAGGTGGTCTGAAATTATTTTTTAAGGTAATCAGTGCAAGACTTGAATTGAAGTTAGTTGTGTGATTTTAGGGAAGCCAGCATCATGCTCTAATTCTTGCTTTCCTACTTCCCGAGCTGGTTGGAGAGGGGCAACGGTGTACAGTTGAGGTCAGCAATTTCATCTGCATGTTGTTTGCCACACTTTTTTTGGCAGGTGGTTGGACAAACTCGGGCTTTCGGCCAGGAAGGGGATTGACGTGGTGATGAGACAGGTTTTCTTTGGGGCAGGGAGCTACCACCTGGTGGATGCCAACTTTGAGCCTTTGCCGGTATGTATGCACCCCTGCTAACACCCTCTGAATGCTGCAGGTAATTCTGCACAGGCAACACTGGATGTGGAGATACGAGTCAGCTATTTTAACAATGCAAGATAGCAACAGGTTTTGTAGGATAGTTGCAGTTATCCTTGCACATAAAGTTAGCTCAGGCTTCATTATGGGTTCATGTATTATATATATATAAATACGAGATATTTACTGCAACTGCAGGGATGCAGCCAGTCTTCGGCACAGCAGAGACTGATTTCTCGGGACATGATGCTCTGATTTGTATGCAGACAGTTCTGGAGTTCACAAGGCTTTTCTGGGTGGACTGGTTTGGTTTGAGTACTCCTCAGCTGCGTAATGAGTAGCTTTTAAACGGAAGTGATACTTTATAATAAATTATATCCTGAGTGAAAACCAAGCCAATGTGAAGTCAAGACTCAACCTTTTCTTAGGTCAGGAGCATATTTAGCCCTTGGTAGTGGTTGAAGGATAATTAAATGAAAACATGCATTTAGTATCATTGGATTCATTAGGAAATTCTGCTGACGCATCATTATTTGAACGATGCGTTGTTCTTGCATGTACAGCATGTTTCCTTGTGCTAGTAGCACTCACCTTGGGGTGAGAGGACAGCATCCTTCTTTTTAGCTTTCCTCTCATTTTCTGCTTCTGAGTTGTGATTTTCACAGGCTCAGAGACCCTCTGAGAGGAAACCCAGCATACAGGGTTTTTTTCTGTCCTGCCTGTTCAGCTGGTGCCTATGCCAGGGGCTGCATTGTTAGGCTTGTTGCTTTGGGCTTTTTATTCCCTCTTCTAAAATAGATTTAATTTGGACTGAAAGGTTCTGCCTTGTTCCTCACCTACAGGCAGTACAGATGCTAATCAAGCTAATGATGCTTTAGAGGCAGGGAAATCCAAACCCGGGTCCATCGGTTTTAGTTAGCAGGGAAATGAAGAAGCAGAGCAGTGTCAGCAGGCTGCACCTCCTTGCAGAGGGGCTGAGCATGCAGGCTGATAGGAAAAGTCACTTCCCCAGGCTCGTGGTGAGTCAGGAGAGAAACACGACAGTTTTCCTTCTAGGAAAACCTCAAAGCCAGACAGACAGATGAGCTGGGAGAAGCCCTCTGAAACCCGCCAGCTGGAGCACATCCTCCCCCCGGGGCTGTGCTCAAAGAGGCAGTGCTGCAAAATGCAGCCTGCCTGCGGCCTCCTAGTCCCCAAACACATCTGCACAGACCATGCGTTCCCCCTTGGTATGGTCACGGACTTCACAGAGGGAAAGTAGTGGTCAAGATGCAAGAAAAAGCACACCTGGAAAAAATGAGTCTGCACTGGGCATCACCCTGCTCTTGGGCATTGTCCCGGGGTGTCAGAGGATTAACTCTTGACTGGCATTCAGAAATTAATCCTGAGACCTGTTCAAAAGCATGATATTAGTGAAAGGCATAAAAATTGTCAGGGACTTCTTTCCCGGCCTTGCGCCCGTGGATTGGGCACAAGTTTTCCTGCAGGAAGGGCAGCTCATCCCCCGGGGGTTCAGCCCCAGCTCTGTACCCTGCAGAAGGGCGTTTCCAAAATGCAAACAATCTCTCCCCCACAGAAAGAGCTCCCAGATTTGCACGCAATGGGGAAGAGGACCCTAAGCCACCCTGTAAACACAGCTGCTCTGCAGCTTGGAGGCAGGGTTTTCTCTTTAGCTATGCTGTTTGTGGGAGTTTAAATAGACACGGTGAAAAACTTGGTAAAGCAAAAAATTATGGGGAAAAAAACCCCCTGAAATTACCAGCAAAATGAATGTTACATTAAGCACCATGTGGAATACCTGGCACGTACCCAAGTGCTTACGTGTGGTTTTGTGCCCTCCAGGACTACTGGCTCTCGCTGCTCTACAAGAAGCTGATGGGTACCAAGGTGCTGCAGGTCGGCCTGGAGGGAGCCGACGAGAGGAAGCTCCGTGTCTACCTCCACTGCACAAACACCCTCCAGTAAGCCTCCAGAAAGGGCAAGATATCCCAGAAACTGAGCCCACAGCCACCCCCTGGCCAACAAAAGCCATTTGGGACAGTGCAAGGACGCACATTATTTCTATGAAACCTCTTTCTCTCCTGATCCCCACCACCATCTTCTCTTGCCTTGCAGCCCAAAGTACAGAGAAGGGGATGTGACACTGTTTGCCTTAAACCTCTACAACGTTACCCAACATTTGCAGCTACCAAATTACTTATCGAGCAAGCACGTGGATCAGTACCTCTTACTGCCTCATGGCAAAGAGAATTTGCTTTCCAGGTAAGCGTGCAGTTCCTCCTGTCTCCATAGAAAGCACTGTGAGTAGAGTTAGGTGGCCTCTAAAACCTCACCTTGTTTGATCTGCAAGGCGGGGCGGGTAGGTTACCATTCAGTCATCTGGGTGTTTTTTTTCAGTAAGGTCTGACTTCTGTTAAATCAGGTCTCCTAAAATCAGGCTGTTGAAAACTTGCTAAGGTACGAGCACACTTGTCTGATGTTAATCGGGAGGCTTTTTCCTAGCAGGCTTCAGGGCGCTGGACCAGCTGCTAAAGTCCCTTTCCTCTTGCACAAGCACGGGTATGTTGCTTTCCCAAGTGCTGGCTCCTGATTTACAGCAATGTGCCCAGGCTCTGTGTGGTTTCTTTTGTTGTTACCACTAATGCGTTGGCACAGGTGGGATCTGTTCTGTGGGTATAGAAGACATCTTAGTATTTGTATGAGAGAAATTAATTACAATTTGTACTTTTTGAAGCCTATTCTGCTGTTAACCTCACTAGAAGAGTAAGAAACGTATACTTTTCAACTTGCTTGTGCTGTGACTCTAAAGGAGCCCTTGCAGAGGGAGCGCAGCAGATGCTCTGTGTCTGTATGCACATACACCCTCAGGGGAAGTTTAGTTTGGCTTTGGGCTGGGTTTATGTTTACACTCAGGTCCAGAGCTGTTTGTGCTCGATGGCAAACAGAGCACATCTGCCCAAACAGTCTCTCTGTCCCTCTGCAGGTCTATTGAGCTGAACGGCCGCGTGCTACGGATGGTGGACGACAAAACGCTGCCAGATCTTATCGAAAAACCCCTTGGTCCCGGCAGCATACTTGGCCTTCCAGCCTTCTCTTATGGCTTTTATGTTATCAAAAACGCCAAAGCTATTGCTTGCATTTGAACGGTTAACGCACCTGTGCAGCGTAAGTGTAAAGCACTTGGCTAGTAGGGAGGGAAGTTTAATCCTAGAAATGCACGTTTCTACCATGAGGTTTAATTCTGGCAAGGGATGCAAATGTGGCGGCACTGGTACGATCTGTGGAAGACATGAGGTCCCACCTGGGTAATTTGTACGTGATAGATGCTCGGTAAGCTCCCAGGAGAATTATCCAGGTAGAGCAAGCCCAGGCAGGGGCTGGTTTTGCTCTCGGTCCAGGCTGGGTCGCTGCGCTCGAGCACGAGGCCCTTCTCCACGCTACAGGCAGGGCTGCATCGGCTTCTCACGCTGCGCTTGGGGCTCTGCCAGACGGGAACTGAAACCTCCCCTCTCACTCTCACTTCTGCACGCACAGCTCTTAAAGCAGTTCCTGCAAAAGCTTACCTCCAGAAAGGATGGGCAGGGGTTTTATTTTAGCTGTACAGCTCTGATTTTGCCTGCACCATGTGTGGAAGCCCGAGGAGAGGTTGCGGTTGCTGAGGGCATCTTGAGATTTAAAGTGGGGACAGACAAAGCAAACCAAGGTTGGGGTGCCTGCAGGGGAAAAAACCATGCTGAGAAACCAGGTCCTTCATGGGATTTGGGGCAGCAGCGCACATTTTTCCCAAGCTAGGAGAGTTCAGTCACAAGATGGAGCTGTGGCCATGTGCTTTCCAAAGGCCAGTTTTTGACAGACAAAAGGCAGGCTGGTTTTGGGGGGTCTCCCTCTGCCCTCACACGCTTCATCCCTGGGAGGAAAGGCGAGGAGCCCACCAGTGCCCTGGCAAACCCTCCGTGGTCAGTGGGCTGCACGGGGAGGGCTCAGGGCTCCTCAACCTTCCCCACCCCGCAGGCGGTTCGGCTGGGGAGGGCTCCCCTGAGCCTGTCTGCAGGCGAGGCTCTGCTTTACGCTCCCGCGCTCGCTCAGGTCTCTTCTGTTCTCGAGGAAACGGGAGAGTAAAGCGGCTGAGCAAACCTCGACCATCAGAGGGACTCCAGTGGCCTTAGAGCACCCTAGGGACAAACCTGCCCGGCCAGGCTGACATCCCTCCCGCTGGGGCAACAGCCGCTTTGGCCAGAAATCTGTGTTGGCTGTGGCTGTTCTCCCCGGCCGTGCCTTCCCCACGTGCACCCTGCTGCGGTTCGGCGTGCCCCTGGCGCGCAGGCTGCCGGTCTGCAGGGCAGCAAAACGCCCCGGAGAGTACCTGTGGTCTCCCACATGTGTTTATTTGCATCTGCTTTTCTTGAAGATATATAACCCATGCCACCACCAACGCCTTACGGTATTTTGAGCACAACAGGGGAAAACACCACCACCATCCCTCTATATTTCCCTTTTTAAGCTTTAAAAGGATGCTACCAGCTACATGGGGTTTCAACGGGGGGGGAGGGGGAGGGGACATTTTTTAATGAGAAGACTTTAAAAACAGATGCACTTTCAAAGCTGTGATGAAAAGTTGCACAATGACAAGGTTGCGTTTAAGTTCAGTGTGACAAAGGAGTGTGCGCATCCACAGCGCAGACGCATTCTGTGAAGGGTTATGTATCAGGGGGTAATATAATTCAGAAATGGGAATGAGGAAGGCCAAGTCTGTTTACATTGTCCAAGTGAAGAAGTAAAGAGAGCATAAAATGGAGTGCAAAGTCTTACGTGCAGTCAACTTAACGTTAATAATATATTATTATTATATAATAATGTCAGTTACAACTGAGACATCAAAGTTGTTGTTTACCTGGTAGCTTCTTTTTAGCACTTTTCTAACAGTTTTGTTTATTCCAATGCTTGTGACTTTTACATTTGAAGATTTTAATTAAAGTGATTTATACCAGCTTTTGGCAATCTTCCTTTTTTTTATGACTCCTTTTTGGCATACCGATACCGCGGAACTCCCTACGTTACTTTTGGTCATACATCATCTGTGCTTTGTACGATTCCTAACAAGAGCACCCAAGCAAACAAATATGAAAGAAACCATATCCAGGTCGGGTGTGTTTCAACTGTAGTTGACCACCAGTTCAAAAACCCTCCACCCCACTGCCCGACTCGGACACAACGCACGGGCTGATGATCGCCGTGCAGGAACTACTGGGAGGGATACGGGGATGTCCAGGGGCGCAGACGGCAGCTGGTCTGGCTTCACCTCCCAGCCACGTCCCCCTCCCTGAGCGCAGGGCCTGGCTCCTCACACGGTGGGGTATGATTTACAGCTCACGCAACTGCTTTCAACTTAAAAAGCTCACTTCTCTTTGCAAAGTGATAGCTACTGTTAGCTTTGTACAAAGCAGGAGGGAGTGTAGGAAACAAGACGCTGGATCCCAGCACACCAAGACAGGATATGGTCAGAACCAGAGGTGAACATCGCCCTCGCAGGACTTGTCTGCAGCAGCAACGCCTGCCCCCGGGCACCTTATCTCAAGGGCTTTTTTTACCTCTGCGAATGTTGTAAACCTTGAGGTCTCAACCTTGAATGTCGATATACATCCGTATACACATACATACACTTATCTGACACCAGGAACGACAATTCTGTCTCGCAGATGTTCCAATTTACTTACGCATTTTTGACTCTGGAGCTCGCATTACTCACCCTGGATTTACTGTAAATTAGTTCCTGGAAGGTGGAGTAAGTTGCATCATGAGACCTTTGTATAGAAGATCATTTAATGTACGCAGAAATACGGAAACTGATAATCTCCTTAGAATCAGGGGCAATTTGACCACCAATTCAGATTTGAGACAAACACGCCTTAATAGCTTTCAGGATTTTTCAAAGTCTGAAATGTGCTATTCCCTAGATTTTTCTTTCAGTGAGGGGCCAGGCCACCCTACAATGAATATAAATCTAGTGCCAATAAGTTTGCTTTTCTGTTTTACTTCCATGAGCTGCTTAAAAATTGTCTGCACATGGTCCAGGGTTTTCTCACTACATCACACATTAAAAAAAACCGCCAAACCATCCACAGTGTCTGCACAGGAGCACCCATCTGGCAAAAACTGCGAGCGCTGGAGCTCCTACGGACACAGCAGGCAGAAAGGCCGTGGGCATGCGCTGCCGGGACGCGCACGCTGCCCCCGGGACGCACTGTTCAAACACGCCTCGGGCACTCATCCGTACCTGAATAAAGCCAATGATGAGCGACCTCGTCGCCGTGAAGCAGAGCCAAGGTCGTATGAAAAAGTGTTAGTTACTCTTCATCAGAGTTGAGCAACTCTTTCTTTTATGGTCCCGTGCAAATAGTTTTACTGCTGTGGAGTAATGCTCATTACGACAGTGAACGGTAAAACGTGAAAGTCATTCCCCATCACGCTGGTTTTTTTACTTCCTCCTGGTAGTCAACATTTTGGAAAAACAAAAGTTCAGAACGGTTTCCCTTGGGTTTTGTCAGTGTGTCAGTCGTCCAGGCTGAAGGAAGGGCGGAACGGGGCAGAAGTTGTGCACCACCGGGACGTTGAATTCTCCAAGCAATCTTTCAGCAGCAAATCTGGGGATGTGTCACCACCGAAACCACGCCAGGCAAGGCAAAGCTTTTATGGCTCTGTCCAACGCCGCCCTCCCTCCCCGTTTACACAGTAACTCGCATAAGGTGGTGGGAGAACTGAGTGAAACGAGGGCAGAGGTCCAAAGACCACATACGAAATCACAGATTTTTATTAACTACAGCTCGGAAAGGTTTGGGGGATGAGACATGCGCCGGTGCACGCACACGTATGTCTTGCTGATGATACGCAGTCCTCCCTCACATCTCCCGCCAGGAGACCTGGCTGCCGTCCTCCCCACCCGGGCCAGAACCAAGGCAGGCCGATTCCTGCCGGTACCTGCCGGGCCCCGCGGCCTAGGGGGAAACGGCGTCTCCAGCGCCGCCGGGGCGGGCTCCGCCCGGCCGGCCCCGCAGTTTCGATTCCCGGGCGTGAGGCACCCGCGGCCGAGCCCGCTCGCCCCTCAGCCCCGGCCCGGCTCCCCCGGACGGGGACGCTGCGCATGCGCCGCGCCGCGCGACACCGCCCCGCCGGAAGCGCGGCGGCAAGATGGCGGCGCTCCTGGCGCGGCTCTGCCGGGGCGGCCCCGGCCTCCGCGCCGCCCGCCTGCCGCTCGCCGCCGCCGCCGCCCCGCCGCTGCGCCGCCCCTCCGTGCCGCCGGGACCCCCGCGGGCGCTCAGCTTTTCGGCGGCCGAGTTGGTGCGCGCCGCGCCGGGGGCGGTGCAGCCCTACCTGCGCCTCATGCGGCTGCACCAGCCCGCCGGTGAGCGGGGCGGGGCGGTGCCGTGCCGTAGCCATGGCGACGCGGCAGGCTCGGGGGCGCGGTAGCCATGGCGACGCGTGGGGCCGCGGGAGGCCGCTGCGGCCGGGGGACGCCGCTGGTGGCGGGCCCGAGGGGCGGGCGGGGAGGGCGGGGGTGCCGTGCCCGCGGCCCCTCCTCACCCCGGCCGCGGGTGTTGTCTGCCCTCAGGGACGTGGCTGCTGTACCTGCCGTGCGCCTGGAGCATCGGCCTGGCGGCCGCGCCGGGCTGCCTGCCGGACTGGCACGTGCTCTCCCTCTTCGGCGTGGGAGCGGTGCTGATGCGCGGAGCCGGCTGCACCATCAATGACATGTGGGATCGAGACTATGACAGAAAGGTGCAGAAACCCCCGGGGGCTGGCAAAGACCTAGCTAGGGACCAAAGTGAACTGCCGCTTCAGTACCCGGCTGCGCATCTCCAGCGTCACGAGCGAGCCCTTGCTGAGCGCAGGCCTGGGGCTCCAGGTTCAGAAGCTCCTCTCTCTTTCTATCTGAGATGCGCGCAGTTAATTTGTCTGTATTTCCTCCTAGAATAGTAGAAATAATTTTATTTTGTATAACATTTCTCTGTCTAGGGCTGTAGTAAGTCTTCCAGAGTACTTACCTCTGTGTAAGAGAACATGTGTTGTTGTCAGCTGTAGGTAGCGCTTGTTCAAGTTTACTTTTCAACTTCGTTTTGCGGGACAGAACAAAATAAATAACACTTTCTTGCTACACTTGCTAGTTAGGATTGGCCTGGTTTTGGTTGGGATAGAGTTAATTTTCTTCCTAGTAGCTGGCATAGCGCTGTGTTTTGGCTTTAGGATGAGAATGATGTGACGATAACGCACTGATGTTTTAGCTGTTGCTAAGTAGGGCTTATACGGAGCCAAGGACTTTTCAGCTTCCCCTGCTCTGCCAGCAAGGAGGTGCACAAGAAGCTGGGAGGCGGACAGCTGACCCCAGCTGGCCAAAGGGCTATGCCAGACCACAGGCGTCATGCTTAGGGGGGGGGAAACTGGAGGGGGAGACAACACCAGGACAGTGCTTGCTGCTCAGGGACTGGCTGGGCGTCAGACAGCAGGTGGTGGGCGTCACTTGTCTTTCCTGGGTTTTGTGTCCCCCCCCGTAATTCTTCCTTTCATTACAATTTATTACTATTTTATTTTATTTCAGTTATTAAACTGTTTTTATCTCAACCCATGAATTTTCTTACTTTCACTTTTACAATTCTGTCCCCCATCCCACCAGGGGCGGGGAGTGAGTGGGCAGCTGTGTGGTGCTTGGTTGCTGACGGGTTAAACCACAACAACAATCTACCTAAGAACCACTTTTTTTTTTTTTTTAATTTTCAGGAGCAGAATTTCCTTGAGTATTGTTCATAAGAATGGCTGTTAAGAGTATCGTATCTTGCCCAACCCTGAGTTAATCCTTTTCTATTATGTTGCATTTTTCACGTCCCTTTTGTTCGGAAGAGGGAAATAAGCAAAAGGCAGTGCCCAGTCTCAGATGTTGAAATGTGCACAGGTGCAGGCCTGGAGGGCAGTATCCTGGTGATGTGTCACTGCTTGCTTGGCCTGTTTTCTGTTCCTGTACTGTCCTCTGCTTTTGGGTTTCAGTGCTGGCAGGAGACAGGCTAATGACCCAATCTGCTATGTAAAGTTCTTTTACAGCACTGTTGTATTTGTGCTGTTGGGAAGGCAATGGATCAGTACAAGTTTTGTGGCAGCTTTGGATGGCTTAGCATTTGGAGGTTATTAACAACTACATATGCTAAAAATATTTAACAGGGTTGGGTGTGTGATTAAGTAGGATGGAATTTTCAATGTAATTAATTCATTTGTGGATTAATGTGATGTGGTTAGATGTAAAGTTTTAAAAATTCCCATCTCAGCTCTTTTGTACATGCCTTAAAAAGATATCTTCAACACAAGTGCGATAGAGGCCGGGTCAATAGCAGGATGTTGACTTGTGTTGGTGAGGGTGGTTTGGGGGTTTAGATTTTATGTTACTGATTATTTGGTAAATGTTTTCTTTTCTTCAAATGAAACATCACATGTTTGGTTACAATGTGCAGTGTAATCGGTCACAAATGTTAAGTGCATGTTTAAACTGCAAAAGCAGTATTTGATGTTTAAGATAACCTGATCAGGGGCGGAGAACAAAGTAAAAGATTTTATTTAAATTCACATTATTAAAGCATATGCTTTATACATACATAGTTTTCTTTAAAAAGTTGGCTTTCAAGCCTCTTTGAATAGACTTTACACCGCTTTCACCAACATGCAAAACTTTCGGGGTTGGGGTTTTATTTTGGCAATGGTCACCTTTGGCAAGTAACTCACCACACATTTCAGTTTAACTTTTTTCTGATATTTGTTTCTTCCTTCAGTATGCCTTATATGATTTCTTGTTCCCGACAGAGTTTCTAAACTCCGTTGTATCCCAACTAGGATTAAATTAATTGTCCTTTCACTGTTACTAACAATGGTTATGTGTGCTAGAGGAGCCCCGCATCTTTACGGTATTTTACATGGTGATCACTTGAAAGTGTTTAAGCACAGAAGTGCTGCACGAAATTGGGATAGTTAGCTCACAACTTTTTAAGTCTGATTTTTTTTTTTTTCCGAAGGTAATAAAGTTCATATACCAGATGTCTACAGTGTTTCTAACCAGCCTCATTGCACACAAGTAGCACTTTACTTCTGCTCTAGTTTTTAAAGCCTGCATGCTTCTATTAAAAGCGTGGCTGCTTAAGAAATACAGCTCATGTCTGTGATGATATGCTAGGTTTGTATCATTGAAGGAACCCCCTCTCATACATTCTGTGGCCTGTTTCTGTTTATTTTTCCTCCTTTATGCCAATGGTGTGACTTTTAAGATAAAGTGGAACGTGTTATGTTGGATTTGGTATTAACATTATTCTTTCCATTTTCAGGTTGCGAGGACAGCAAGTAGGCCCCTGGCAGCTGGAGATATCTCCACTTTTCAGTCCTTCATTTTTCTTGGGGGACAGCTTAGCCTGGCGCTTTGTGTGCTTCTGTGTCTGAATTACTACAGGTGACGTATAAGTTAGCTTTTGTTTTTTAAAATTTGATTCCAGGTCCAGAGTTAAGCACAGAGATTTTCAGCAGAAAAGGTGCTGGGGGCAGAGGGAGGAGGTTATTAGTCACAGAGTTGTATTTTGAAGTGCCATAATTAGTTCAGTACTATGTACAGCTCCTGTAATGCTGCGCTGTGATCTTTAGGCTGGTGAACAGTAAACCTCTTGGTATTTTTTACAGTATCATTCTGGGAGCAGCCTCTTTGTCTCTTGTGATCACCTACCCTCTGATGAAGAGAATAACATATTGGCCACAGTTAGTTTTGGGTGAGCTGGGAATATTTTTACTATTTTTCTCTTCAGATGTAGTTTTTGGGATGTTTTACAAATTAGTAATTGAACTTCAGCAATCTGATTTTTTATGACTTTATATTAAAATAAAAATACCTTATAGACAAAGTTCTGTTGTGCCAGAAGCTTCTTAAAAAAATTATAACACGTATAAGGGTGGATGTTTGGGTTTGGGGTTTTCTTGTTAAAAATCAGTTCCTTATTTTGACAGAGTGAGGGGAGGGAGAAAGGGAGGGAGCAAATAAATAGAATCAACTTTAGTTTCAGGGATATCTCAAAACCTTTCTTAAACACCCATTTGTCCTGCATTTCAGTCTTCAGCCTCTGAAATAACTCCTATGCAGAAACTGATGGTGCTTGTATTTCAGGTTGAGCTACTAAAACATATCTTTGTATCTTGGCCTTCATATTCCAGCTGCCTTCAGCTTTTTCAACCAAATTGTAATTTCCAGCCTTGAAATACCTTAGCTGGCTGCTGTGCACTCCTTTGCAGTCGGTTATACTGACATCTTTTGTTATACTGACATCTAAACGTTTTAACTTTAGACCCATTTTTTGAATACACTGGAATAGTTCTGTGCAAATGTTTCCCTATGCTAATGAAGTCAAATTTAAATTGGGGAAAAATCTGTGGCTATACGTATTTCTCCTTGTATGTCCAGCATATTTAATGTCAAGTTACTTGTATTTATTACCTGACTGAAAATAAGTGATAGAAAAATAGAGATGCCAGTACAAAAAGCTACTTGATACGATATACGCTTGCACAAATAATATTTAATTCTATACATGTGATTTAGATTGCTTCTGGCAATCTTGTAACTTTTTTCTTTTTTTACTCTCTTTATGTTTTTAGGATTTACATTTAATTGGGGAGCCCTTCTCGGCTGGTCTGCCGTCAGAGGGTCATGTGAGTGGTCTGTGTGTTTGCCCTTGTACTTAGCTGGAGTAATGTGGACACTGGTATACGATACCATTTATGCACATCAGGTAGAGTAACAGTGCAAAATTTTAGATATCTGTGTATGTTTGTGTGTTGAATTTACAACTTTGTTGTCAAACAGCAGTACTAACCTTTTGCAGTTCTTCACCCTCAACTGAGCTAAAATGACATCAAAGAAACTCCAGCCCTTGGACCTTTTAGTGCTGTTTGCAAATGTTTTACATATCAGGTATAAAGCTGGAAGTATAATGCACTTTGTGTGCTTACACATTTGCATTGTGTAATTAACTTTGATGTTGGTATGAGCTCTTGGCTGCTAAAGCAGCTCTAAGGACCAACCTAATTTGAATTTTAATGTAGGGACCTACAAATGCACTTAAATTGGGTTCCTAATAAGAAGCGTTGGAAACTTAAGCAAGGCCCCCCCCCCCCTTTTACTTTTCTTATGAAGTGGCATTTGAATTGTGGATCTTTAGCTAATTCATCCCTTCATTCTAGGATAAAAGGGATGACATCGTTATCGGTGTGAAGTCAACCGCATTACAGTTCAAGGAGGATACGAAGCAGTGGCTCAGTGGCTTCAGCCTTGCGATGCTCCTGAGTTTGTGTGTGGCAGGAATGAATTGTAACCAGACATTCCCATATTACTCAGCTGTGGCTGCCACAGGGGCTCACCTGGCACACCAGGTTTGATGGATTTATTTATACTTTTTCCATGTGGAAGGTCTTGATAAGAAATCAGAGTTCTTGTCAGCTCCCATCAATTTGCCAACTACCTAAAAAAAAACCAATTGAGTGGCTGGAAAGCTGCTTGGCAGAGAGGGATCTGGGGGTACTGGTCAACAGCTGACTGAATATGAGCCAGCAGTGTGCCCAGATGGGCAAGAGGGCCAAAGGCATCCTGGCTTGTGTCAGGAATAGTGTGACCAGCAGGAGCAGGGAAGGCATCCTTCCCCTGTACTCCACACTGGTGAGGCTGCACTTTGAATACTGTGTTCAGTTTTGGGCCCCTCACTACAAGAAAGACATTGAGCTGCTGGAACATGTCCAGAGGAGAGCAACAAAGCTGATGAGGGGTCTGGAGCACAAGTCTGATGAGGAGTGGCTGAGGGAACTGGGGTTGTTTAGTCTGGAGAAAAGGAGGCTGAGAGGAGACCTTACTGCCCTCTACAACCGCCTGACAGGAGGCTGTAGTGGGGTGGGTCTTGGTCTCTTCTCCCTGGTAATAGGTGATAGGACAAGGGGAAATGGCCTCAAGTTGCGCCAGGGCAGGTTTTCATTGGACATTAGGAAAAATTTCTTCACTGAAAGGGTTGTCAAGCATTGGAATGGTCTGCCCAGGGAAGTGGTTGAGTCCCCATCCCTGGAGGTATTTAAAAGCCATGTAGATGAGGTGCTTAGGGACATGGTTTAGTGGTGGACAGGTACGGTTGGACTTGATGATCTTGATGTCTTTTCCAATCAAATGATTCTGTGATTCTGAATTCCTGTAAAGAGAACTGAAGTCTTCTGACAATAAGCTTGCTTCTCTTAAGTACCTTTCGCAGACCTTTTGTTTGAAGATACCTCCAATAGTCCACAGAGTGTAGAGCACTGGTTTTCAATCTGTTCCTAACCAAAAGAACTGCCTGGCATTAAGCTGTGAACTCAAGGGAACATTTTTCTTTTCACTTCCAGCAGCAGCTGCAGCTAGATCAACCTCAATATCCTGCAAGACAGTGCAGTTTTTACTGTTCTGATACAGCTCTTGCTATGTCTGGCACATATGATCTGAGAGTGCAACTGATGTAGATTATGATCATTCACTTACTTTAAAAGATTGTGGTCTACAGTATCAAGGACACATGGAAGCTTTTTTTTTTTAATAACATGCTGTACAGTGGGTATATGAAAATGAATGTTGCATGTTCTGTCTCCGAGATGGTTAATTTTACATGTAAGTAATCTGTACTGTGATCTGGAGCTTCAGTCTGGGATCTGACAGTATAACAAAACTTTCTGTGGCTTGTTCACTACCACCTGTAGCAGATGTTAATGTTATGATTTTATGGTAATTGACAGTTCTACTTCACAGTTCCTTTTATAGCAGAGAACAATCCAGTCTTGTAGTTGTATTAGTTTAGAAATTTTAATGAATAACTGAAAGGAAGGTACTTGCTTTGTCAGTAAAGAAAGCAGGTAGGATGTTGCTACCCTGTTCTTTCTGAATCCTAACAGCTGTGTTGCCCAGTCTTGTAGTGACAAGTCAGTCTGTACGAGAATTAATTGCTGGTCTCGATAGGTGAGTGAGAACAAAGAGCTTTGTGCGTTGCGAGTCATAAAACTGTCGACAGTCTGAGGAGTTAAGTCTGTGGTTAACGTGAAACTTTTTAAAGCACGTTACGCTTTAATGGGGGGAGCTCATGCAGGTGATGAATGTTAAACATACCTCTGAGTAAGAGATTTCTTGTAATGATGTAGTCACTTGTCAGCCACTGCTTTTCATAGCAATTATGCTTGGAAATCTATGAGGGAAAGAATACTACCTTCTGCTGCATAATCATTTACAGTTTGAACTGTCAGAGAGGTCCAGCATTATAGTTTTGGCACAAATGGAAATTACTTCCCTGCAGGAAGGGTTTTTGCAAATGAGAATACAGACCTATTGAATGTAAGTGGTGAAGAGCACACAACAATTGTGTAGACTGCCGGTCACAAGAGCAGCATTGTTCTGTGTACCACGGAGTAGCTGCTTCTTGAGTGATTCTTTTACTAGTAGTTCTGCCTAAATGTTCTCATGCTTATCTTCTTGTTCAAGATTTCTGAACATGTGCTTAACTGAGTTTAGAAAGCTGAGTAAGCTGCATGAGGGGTAGGTTTTCCTTAATTCTTTGAATTTGTACCTGAGACAGAGGAATTCGGGTCATGAAGATGTCAAATTTCTATCTAGCTCACTCAAGAAGTTCATTGATAGGAAAAAACACCTTTTATTTGCTTTGCATTTCTGAAGGTTTAGCTTGTGACTTGGCTGCTGTTGGGTTTTATTTGTCAGTTCAGTGGTTTCAGTTCCCTGTGCTTGAGGTGCTGACAGGTTTTCAAGGGTGTGGATAACGTGATGCCTTAGAAGCTTGTGGACAATGTTTCAGATTACTTGATCAGAAACCAGCCCTGTCGCCTCCGTACAACCACAAATGCCAGAGGAACAGGTTTCCCAGTTGAAGTTTCACTTCTTTTAGTCGGATACGATCTGTTTTGATGAATTCTGAGGCTGAATTGCAAGGTTTGTGGTCTTGGGGGGTCGTTTTTTACCAATCCTTTCACTTATTTTGCCTAACATTTTCATTTATCATCCTTCTGAAGACTTTTGCACCAAGTTTTGTTTCTGGGAACATTTTTCAGTAACTTTGCTCTTGCTGGACTGTGTGTTTTTTCTCACCTTCATAGTTGTGACTCACAGGAGACAGCTGTCAAGCCGGGCAAGCTTTGCTTCTAGCTGCTGTTGCAGGTGTCCTGGTTCTTTTTTGCGTGAGTTGAATGAACCAAGAGTGACTGGATTAAACCAGCCCAGTGTGACTGGGCAGGGCTGGGCACCTTCCTGTGCATTCCAGTTAGTCTGGTTCACTCCTGGCTCTCCAGTGCCTTGTCTCTACTGAGACACGGAGCAACACCTTGCAGAAGAGAATTAAAGGTGCGGGCAGGTTTGGGGGGGTTTATTTTTATTTAAAGTTCCCACTGAAGAATTGGGTGGCTACCTACTGAGGAAAGTCTCAAAAAGACTTATTTACATGCCCAGGTATTTTCACATTTTTAACTAACAAACTACATGATACACCAGTATCCAGGCTGTTTGTATGGTCCTTCATTGAGAGGGTCTGGGAATCGTGTTCATACGTGATCCTTGACTTTTCTACTGTACGTTGACTAAATCTGTTGAGTAAACATAGATGCCAGTTATGCAAAAAATCTTTTGTAAGCACAGAGTATTCCTGTTTCTTGTGGAGGTAAAGGTAGACTTTAGAATTTAAGATTCAGTTTTTGAAGTTACAGACCTTTTTGTGTCTTTTTGTGATGTGTCAAATGTTTATGAGTCTGTGGAATAATAATGCTGGAATGTTATACTGTGCTTTTGCAGATATACACTTTGGACATAGACAAACCTGAAGACTGTTGGAAGAAATTTGCTTCAAATCGTACTGTAGGAGTTCTGCTCTTCGTAGGCATTGTGCTTGGAAATCTGTGGAAACAAAAAGACTCAAAAAATGTAGAAGAGCCTTTAGAAGAGGGGTAGTTGAAATGGCTATAAATACTGATATTTTAGTCCAGCTAAAGTTTAAGTACTGTAAGATGGAAAATACTTTTAACATAACTATAGCTGCTTTATAATGTTTATTTATAAAAGCTGGTGAAAACATTCTTGTTTCTAAAAACATGCAAAAACCCCATAAGAATACCCTGCAATGTAAGTTTTGATTATCCTTAAATGACTTCAACCTCCATAGAAGCTTCAACAATTGAAGCTGCTCTGCCGGTCCTGTGCAGTACAAGCAAACTTCTGTCAAGCTCTCAAGACTGTGAGCCCAAGAGTATACATGAAAGAGATGTCTCTTAGTGACAGCACGTGGGAAAATGTAAAGTGATTTCAGGATGTAAATAAAATCTGGCTGTACGTGTTTGGTGTTCTCATTTATTGCATGATTAATTTTCAGTTTGAGTTGGAGCTTGTTGTGTGAAAGAATTGTGTTAACAGTTTTTATCCTGAGATGTCTAGAAGCAGTCAGGATGCTGTGTGTGAGGTCCAGAATGAGAAGTCAATAGAGAAGTATTTAAAATTACCTTTTGCTTTTGCTGAGATTGCTGGCAGAGGTTCCTTTTCATGTGAAAAGAACAGGCTTCTGTAAAGTTGCCTGTACAGAGTGAGCTGGGCTTGTTTTTCAAGAACGATTTAAACACAGACTACTGACTTAAAACCAGAGCAGCCCAGAGCTATTGCCACCTGTGCGTGACTGGTGGTTGTCCCTGAGCCACGAATTCATCATGCAAAGTGATGCTCATTTATTTATTTTTTAATTCTATTTGTTTTGCCTTATGCCTACTGGGTTTATTTGTAGTGTTACAGGAAGAACTTGTTTATAAGAGGATGCCTATAAACAATAAAAATAGCAACCGCAGGCTAACAATTACATTCCTCCAAACCGTGAATGTTTTCAACGGGTTTATGCTCTCTCAGTTACCTGATTTGCACAGTAGTTAACCTTTTCTTTGACTCATGGTGTTAAAGAGCTTGTATGGCACATTCTGGAATTAATTTCTGTGGAAGCAGCAACGGACACGCCTGTTCTAGGAAAACGATATGGTGGAGTGTACCTCAGTTTACACACTGATAGGCAATGCAAACGCGCTTTTTTCTGCAGGTGGCTTTGCATATACCTGCGTGCGGGGCTTGTGGTTTGGGGATGCCGAGCGTTTGGTCGCCAAACTCACGAAGGTATTCCAACAACCTTTCCTGATGTCTGCTCTGCCCCTGGAGAGCAGTGGTGGGGCACAACTGTGCGTGCAGTCACAACAAAAATAAGGCTGTGTACTGCTCTAGCTCTGAAGATGGGTATCATATTTTAAGGTTATTTAAACCGATACGTCTGAGAGACAGTCCAGAGCCACGCGCTCAGGGCTTGCTAAGCATTACCAGTGAAGGCGAAGAAGTTCCTGTTGCAGGGAGTGAGGAAGCATATGATGAGTCAATGGCTTTGGTCACAGAAGATCCTTCTTGGAGCTGGATCAGACTTCTGTGGGTTCTGAACACTTCTTTTTAATGTACACCTTGTAAAGTTGTTTTTTCTTTTACTATTTAAAGAAGTGATGTCAAATATATTTTGAGCAAATTAGAGTAGGTTTTTCAGCCTGACTGCATACAAGCTAGAAATATGTGAAAATCTTAGGAAGCGTAACTTCTTTTAGGACCTCCTTGGTCCTTACACAGAATTTTTTCTTTAATAAGGTTTATAATTTTGGGGTGGAAGAAGTATTAAGTTGAAGTTTAAAAATGAAGAACAGTAAGTTTCTGAACAATTATGTGACAAAGTTGCATTTTGTAGAGGGAGAATTGGATGCGTTCAACTTCATGTTGAACTTCGGTTATAAGGCATTTACTGGTAATAAATAAATCTTGTAATTAATACAGATCAGTTTCTTAATACGTGCAATATTACCTTAGAGATGTTGTGGCAAAAGTTATTCATCTGGTTTTAACACACTAAAGTGTCTTTAAGTAGCTTAGATTGGGGAAGAGCTGACATTTTGTAGTGCCTTTGAAGCTACTGGTTCTTTGTCTGATGACAACTTGTCACAAGCAAGTGTTTGTCGTGTAATGAGAGGAAGAAGAAGGTGTAGCTACATAGAGTAAAAATTCAAGTTTCAAAACAGTCCTCGTGTCCTGAACTTGAAAATCATTGCATGTGGGGGTTTTCCAAATTCATCTCAAAATGCATTTTACAAAGATAAGCCATAGCTGTATTTTAGTCTCATTGCCTGAAAAATGAAGGAAGGTTTAGGTTCTAGGCTGTAATACCGAGAGTGTTATTTGCATGAGCATTTTATGATTAACACACAGAAATAGGAGATAACATTTTAAGTGCAAAAGAGACAAAGGCTGAACTACTTCCTGGCTAAAACCCCATTTGTATCTGCTGGCAGATGTATGTGCGTATCTTCTCCTTCCATTCCAAGCTATTCTATTCCAAATCTTCATGAAGACACTCTCCACTGTATTTAGATACAGTCTGTTAAAAAATTCTCAAATACACCTATCTCTCAGCAGCAGCTTCGTTACGAGCTAGCGTGCCTTTGCACAAATAAACACCGTCCTCTGGGAGTTTCTCTTCCTGTGTCGAATGCCGTACTTCTCCTCCCTTCCCTCTTCCGAATGTTCCTCCGTGGGATGTTGAGACAACAAATGCTTTTGGAGGCAGCAGGAAGGTCAAATGTGCCTGGCAAAGGCAAATGTGAAATGCTGGCAGTTGCTCAGCGAAACAAGAAAACTGTGTAACCAACACAAACGCTTGCCTTTGTGTGCTCCCACTGTACCTTGTAGAAAGGTGTATCAAAGCAGCACCAGCTCTTTGTCCAGGAGTAGGCGTATGTACATACATAGGGGTGCCGGTTCCTGTGGGGATATAGGGAGGGGTTGCCAAGGCATCGGCAGCCCTTCGGGGTGGGGGGGGTGGACTCAGAAGCCCGCTTGGGACAGTGCCATCGGGAGCTTTCACGCTCACCTTTGCCAGGGGGAGGGTCTTGCCATAGGGTCATCCAAGGTGAATTGCGCCTGGATTTTGCTATTCGTGTATTTCTTGGTGAAATGCAAGGGGGTCAGATTTTTCCCTCCCTCTGATTTCAGGGAAGTATGTGCTGCAGGCATCTAGCTCAGGAATTGTGGTGTGCAAACAGCAGGGGCTGGAGGACGTGGAGCAGCCAGCGTGGCTGAAAGGCAGTCCAGCTGCAGCGGGTCACCAGGTCGGTAGGTCAGGCGTAGCACCAGCCGCTAGGAGCACGATGTGGAAACAAAAAAGGGGCTCGATGCGAAGTTAGAAAAGTGTGTCAGTGTGTGGAACGATCAGAGCATCCTGTGGGCTGAAGCCACTAAAAAGCCAGCTGAAAATTAAGGTAACCTATCACCAGGGCCAGCATGGCATTGTGGTTAGCCAGTATTCAAGGAAGACAGGGAAAGCGCAGCCATTGTGACGAAGGACTTGTGTAAACACAAGTGGGAGAATGTAATTTGTGGGCGCTTGTTTGTTTTTTCCTTTTGGCAAAAGCAGGGAAAGGGCCATTAATTTGTTTCTAAACACATCACAGTGCAAACACCAGGAGAGAAGATCCAGTTAAGCTTCAAACCAAAGCTGACAAGAAAAAATATGGATGTTAACCAGACGCGGATAATGTGAAGTTTCGGTACGAGCTGAAGGCTCCTGGCATACTGGAGAGGTGAGTTTCCTGCAGTGCCTCCCTGTAGTTCGTGAAGGAGGCAAAAGGCCAGAGCAAGTTCTAACACAGTGTGTGCTAGATATAGTACCAGAATTACAAAAGAAATCACAAAACCCCTTGTTGGTTCTACAGCACTTTTCCTGGATGACACCACCCCCCTACTCCCAGCCAAGCAGCTGGAGACACATGGTTTTGTCTGAGCTAAGAGCAGGAAGAGGTGTAATACAGCCAAATAACGAAAAAAAAACACCAACAAAAAACTGTTCAAAAGCCAAGTTCAAAACTTAAAAATACCACTTTGATTTCTGCAAGAGTGAGCGGAAATCCTTGCCCTCATAAAAAAAAAATAACCAAAATCCACCCCTGAATGTTTACACCAGCAGAACACAATTCCCCCAAACTGCAGAGCTATAACAGATAGAGTAACAATATAAATATCTGATATAAAATATGTTGCTTCAACGGGATAAAGAACAGAACCAAACCTGGGTTTTGGCAATACCTGCATTACTGTTGTGCTTTACTTAAGCATTGATTGGAAAAGACCTTAAAGAATTTATTTGCTTAGTGTTGGCACGGTGCTTCGCCCGCACACCCCCACGTCCACGTGCATGACACCACGCAGTGGATGTGCAAATGAAAGATTCGACAAGTCACTGGAAAAGGTGTCGAGACATCTCCTGTCTCGTTCCTGCTTGGGGGGAAGACCCAGGGCAGAAAGCCAAGGCTGTGTAAGCACAGGTTGTCCGTGAAGCTGATGGGGCTGAGGTTGCTCTCGGCGGGGTAAAGGACAGGGCGAAGGTCTGATGTTGCAGTGCATATCTCCTCTCCCCGATGGCAGGTGATAAAAGACCTGGTTGCTCAACCCCAAGCAGGGCTCCGGCACCCGCAGGTTCACCCGCTGTTGGGTCTTTATCTGGCGAGGGTGCTCTCCACAGCTGGCCCGGAGCCAGCACAACCCAGGGACCAGTCACCTGGTTCTTCCCCTACGCTGGCTAGGATGGGGAGTGTCCTCTTGCTCCTTCTCCTGTCTCTTGGCCCAGTCGTGAGTTGCTGTGCTGTCAGGGGCCCTCTGAGATCTTGGGCCATCCGTACAAGGAAGCCATCCGCTACAGAGCGGGTGCAAAGGCGGTGACTGTTGTATCTGCTGTCTTCAGGCCTTGCTCAAGAAATCAGTGGCAATGCAGGGGGGGGGGCCAAAAAGTTGCCTTCAAGAGTTCGAGCTGCTCAGTGCTGATTTATTTACACCAAGGTAAGTCAACAAACTGGAGGTTGAACACATGGGGAGCTACCATGAGAGGCTATCGGGGTGAGCGTGTTGGGTGCCCGGTGGATGAAGTCACGCAGAAGAAATCGCATCGTACGCAAGAGGCATCACGTGCACACAGAGGGGAGAAACAAAGACTGCCACCGAACTGAAGGCGAGCAAAGCTCTCCTCCGAAGAGGGCTTACGGCCACGTGCACGCAGAGGATGGGGAGCCACACGCTTCCCCCTCTGGCACATCATCTCTCCCAGTCCAAGTCTCTCTCAGGTTGCTTTCTCCCACCTGCCTGGAGACGAACCCGCTTCCCGCCACTCCAGACGCCGGGGAGCACAAGGCAGCGTGCCAGGGAAGGTGGCTTTGCTCATTTGTGGCAGTGTCTTAAGTTACGTGATGGAGTTGTTTCAAATGGTATGGGGAACAGGCAGGAACGTTTGCATGTGGATGGTGTTGGTGTAAAATGGAATAAACTGGTTTCTGGTTGCCACTTTTCTGTAGAATACAATGGTAGACCACATCATTTATACTTTGTTCTTTGCAGAGAAAGCAAAGATGTGTTCAGGGAGATTTTTTGTAATCTGTACTCCTGAATCTTTATCAACATTGCACTTTCTGTAATACATGTTAAATTGGTGAATATTAATTTCAGCTGAGTTTTTCCATTGCTTGGAAATAATCTTTCATTCTTACCACATGGAAGAAGGCGTTACAGGTTTGGTTCTGTTAGCACGTTTCCTTTCTTCCCAGCTATTGAGATGTTCTGCTCATTGCTGTCTTACTGGGGCTGAGAGGCACGCCTTGCAGCCGACTGCCCGTCCTCCTGCAGTGCTGCTTCACGGACCCGCAGAAGCCGCACGGGAAAGCGGCCGCAGCCAGCAGCCATCTGCAGAGCCCCCGTCGGGTCCCGCCATGAGCTCCGGCCAGAAACCACGGCCGCTGCGGCGGGAGGCCACGGGCGCTCCCGGCTGGGACTGGGTGAGGGTGATGCTCTTGCTGCGAGTTCCAGGAGTTTGTGTTTTGGTTTCACTGGTGAGATTTTTGCCGGGTTTTTTGTCCGACTTAAATGCCGGGTGAAGGGAATGAGCTGAGGTAGGTGTTCGTGGTGGTGTTTTCCCAGGGTGACAAGGGCGTTACACTTTGATGCACCAGGACTGCAGGTAGAAGTGGGCTGCCTTTCTGTGGAAGAAAAGCACTTGCAGGGCCTGGTCGCTCGGATAGTCAGCGTCACCCCAGCTCTGAGCAGAGGACAGACTGTTAAAATCCGTAAAATGTTGCTGATGAGCTTTTTTTTTTAACATGTTGTTTCCTATACTGACTGTGCGTTTCAGCTTCCCATTTCTGTCTCTCCGCAGCAGACTCCTAGGCTAGCTGGCGTTTTGCGTAAGCCTAGTCTAGCCAGCTGGTGGGATGTCAAGTATCTCCTTTTCTAGAAAGCATCTGCTGAACCGCAACTTTTTGTAAACCTCAATTCCCACAGCCTCTTGCAATGTTTTTGTAAAAAACCCAACCCTGTGTACAATCCAGCCGGGGGTCAGCCAGGCGGCCCCGTCATAAAGCAGGGACAGCTGCAGTGAAACTTTGGAGCTGTTGGAAGCCAAGGGGAGCGCTTTGGGGCACGGCTCACCCTTATCTCAGCAGCACTATTGGTAAAAGGCTCATCTTAATGCACCATAAATCCCGGCCTGTTGACAAAGCTGGTAAATTGCAGTTTAACCCCAACTTCTCCTGTTCTTGTCGATGGCAAGAGGGAAAGGGAAGACACCATCAGCGCTTTGCGTGGGATGCCTGAACTTGCGCAACAGCCGCTCGCACCCACGCTGTGCTCTCTGCACACTCTGTGTGTCGTGCTGGGAAATGAAAACCACTGCCTTGGTGTCACAGCTTCTCCATGAAATGTGGAAATGCATCCAAAACTGTCACTGATGTGCACAAGGCACGAGCAATTACTTGGGGGGGGCTGTCGTTGTTTCACCCGGCAGGCAGCTGAACACCACGCAGCCGCTCGCCCACTGCCTGCCCCCCCTCGGTGGGATGGGGAAAGAGAATCGGGAAAAAAGAGTAAAACCTGTGGATTGAGATAAAGACAGTTTAATAAAAGAAAATAATAACAATAATAATGGTAAGAGAATATACAGAATATACAAAACAAGTGATGCACAGTGCAATTGCTCACCACCCGCTGACCGATGCCCAGCCCGTCCCCGAGCAGCGATCGCTCCCCCCCCAGCCAACCCCCCCTGAGCATGACATCCTATGGTCTGGCAGAGCCCTATGGCCAGTTGGGATCAGCTGTCCTGGCTGTGCCCCCTCCCAGCTTCTTGTGCCCCTGGCAGAGCAGGGGAAGTTGGAAAGTCCTTGACTGGTGTAAGCACTGCTCAGCAACACCTAAACCATCTGTGTGTTATCAGCATTCTTCTAGTACTGAATCCAAAACACAGCGCTATGCCAGCTCCTAGGAAGAAAATTAACTCTATCCCAGCCGAAACCAGGACAGGTGTGTTAGTGAAGAAATGGTAAATATCAGTATCTCACAGAGGGAAATGGATGCATGTATGGTAAGGACTCAGCTAATTTTACAACAGCTGGGCTACATGGCTTGTGACAAGCACTTAGGGAATCAGCCTAATTTTTACAGAAAGCCTCCACACGAGGTGTATTTACTCATTCAGAAACGAAAACCCAAAATGCATCCCTAAGAAGGAGCAGGAAGCAGGCTTGCTGCTGCAGCTGGAGGAGAGGATTAAAAGTGAAGGTACCATCGCGTCCTGCTGCCTCCTTGCCTGGGGCTGAGTGAAAACGGAGGAGGGCAGCTGGGGCAGGGGCTGCCCCCCATCACAGTGCCAGGGCACAGGGTGCTGACCTGCCGGGAGCCTCCCCTGATGCTGATGGGTTTCGCTGTCGCTGGCTTTGACTGGGAGCGTCCTGGTTTGCCCCCTGTGTCAGCAGGCTGGGGCAGGGGCTGGGCTGGGTGCTGCAGGGGTGTTTTGGCCACCCAGGAGCCCCTGCCACAGCCCCCTTTGGCTGCCACGCTGGCCACCCACCACCACCCAAGCCTGGCTGTGAAAGCAAGCGGATCTGCACAACCCCTTCATCCGAAGCCTTTTCCTTGAGGAAAGGGAAAAGCTCAGAGTGAAGCACACCGAGGTGCTCTGCATTAGCCTGGTCTGGGATCCGAGAAGTATACATTTTCTTTGGGGAAAAATGTTGGAAAAATATCTGTCCCAACAAACACACATCACTCAGAGCTGTTCTCCCCCAAACAACAACCACACGTACACAGAGTTACGGGAATAAGATGATACACATGCAGCTGGTTTTTTTTAAAAAGATAAATAGCAGGCTATGACTTAAATCTGGGAAAAGGAGAGGAAATGCTTTGCATGTATGTTAAGCCTGTAGTCCTACCAACAGGGCACAGCTCCCGACCTTCCCCTCCAGTTACCTCCCACCACTATGATTTGCTTGCTGCTGGCTGCTAGGCAGAGCCTGCAAGAGTGAGAACCCTCAGTTTCATTTTCCCCAGTGCCTCTCTGCACAGGGCTCCCGCCCGCGAGGAAACCTGCACCGACAGAGGCTGCTCACCAGAAGGTTGGTTTCTTAAAGCATGGAAATAGTAAAAGCTCGTTAGCCTGGGAAGAGTGGGGTAATAATGCAAAAGTAGAGATTTTTTTTTTTTTTTTTTTCATGCTCAGCGCATAATTTAAAGCAAAATATACGGCAGATCCTACTTGGGGAAAGGGGGAGGCTTTTAAAAAGCTATGCTCAAAAGCTGGGTTATGGAGAGGTTACTTCTTCTTTGCTGCTTTTTCCCGCTACCAGAATTGTAAAACCACGTTAAAGGAATCTGGCTGGTACTTTGCGCTCTGTTTAAACTGGGCTCTGTCTTGTCTACACGGCTGCTCAAGACCAAACTGCTCTTAGCAAGGCTGCTCAGCTGTGTGTGTTTTCTGGTGGGCTCTGAGGATGTAGCTGCTGTCCTGCCAGAAGCTTGGATGACAGTTGCTTTTGCCAGAAGCTCGGATGACAGTCGCTTTTATATGTTGCTGCCTGGTCTCCCTGTGTCGTTGCTGTCCTTTCCAGTGAGCTGTGCTGTGGGTGGCAAGAGCATCCTAATATTGCAATCTCTTCATTAAATGTTTTCAGCCGAGAGGGAAGAAAGCTTGCGAATAACAGGCGTATGCAGAGCACTGTGGATTTGTAAAAGCGTAGGAAGCAGAGAGATGTGCCACGTGCCGGTGGTGTCGCTGCGGGACGGCGGCGGGGAGCGCTCGGAGGCGATGCTCGCGCGGTTTCCCACCGGGCACGTCCAATACCGCCTCTGGCTGGGTTCACGCCGGGCTGGCACACTGGCGTGTGCTGCCAGGTGGAGCCAGGAAAGGGACTTCTGGAGGAGCGTGCATTGCCCCGGAGGGTGGAGGAGGAGGGTGTCCCCCCCCACCAGCATTGCCCATTCCATTTCAGTTTCTGTTCTGGATTCTGAGCTCAGAAAGCCGCACAGGGAGGAGTCTGGCCACCCAGCAGCATGGTTCTGCCTTCATCAAGCTGCTATTCTGTGAAGAAAAAAAAACAAACAACCAAAACCCATGCCCAGTTTGTAGCAAAAAATCTCAACAAATGTGAGGAAGCAGCTTAAAGCAGTTTATCTTATTTTTTCCCTTCCCCTTTCTTTTATTTGTGCATAACTAGAAGAACTTGGCCTCAGGGCAAAACTTGCTTTTAATTGTTATCTGAGAATGTTTTGTGCTGTCTTGTACTTGGCTGGGAGAATAGGAGTACTGGTTTTTGTTTTTTTCTTTTTTTTTTTTTAGACCTGAGGCTTACTGGTTTTCACAATTTACTTGGTTACTTAACTGCAGGACTAGGGTTCAGACTTGGGGCATAGCACTGAGTTTCTACCTTTCTGTCTCTCTACAACCAGAAAGTAGAGAGAGTAGTTTTCTATAGTATTTCTCTTGCGTGGAGTCCGGCTTCATTACAAGCAAATGCAGGACCATAGCTGCTTCCCACATGCTGGTACCCATGCCAAAGCGATCTTGTGTAAAATATACCCAGTTTAAAAACTGAAATGCTGGAGTCACTGGCTTTAGCCCGTGTTCACTTCCCGGCCCTGCTTGGCACAAGGGAAATCGGTGAATCATAGAATCATAGAATGTTTTGGGTTGGAAGGGACCCCTAGAGCATCTAACCCACCCCCCCGCAGGGAGCAGGGACACCGCTAACTAGATCAGGTTGCTCAGAGCCCCGTCCAACCTGGCCTTGAACTGTGGGAACTGGTCTTGAACTCTGGTGAACTGTGTCTAAGCACTAGCGAAGCCGTTCTGGGGTGGAGTGGGGAACATCAATGGCCTGATGCTGTTTTGAAGGCTGGATAGAACGGCAGAAAATGCAAACCCCTTGAAAAGTCACAGAGACGCAGGTAAGGTACGTTACGCTTCGTCACCTGCAGCGGCAGCGAGGGGGCTGAGCGAAAGGCCGCCTGCGGGAGCGCGATGGCCACCGGCTGGGATGGGGCATCCCACCGACCACGGTTGTTCCACTGACTGTCCTGTTCCCCTCCTGTCTCCTTCAGAAGAGCAACCAAGAATGGCCACCCCGTCCGTCGTGACGATGCAGCCGCAGTATGTCATGGCGGCACCCACTGCCTCCAGGAACATGTGGCAGACGGGGCTGATGGACTGCTGCACCGACTGCACCGTCTGTGAGTGGCGCCCGCCGTCCCCTCTCTCCGCCGCCTGCAGCCGTGCGCTGCCGTCGGTCCCGCGTCCTCTCGGGACACGTTTGTCACCCCTGCCGCTCGGGCCGGTGGTGTGATGGCTACAGCCGTGTAGCCTGGTCCTCCCAGTTCCCTCCCCGCTGCCCGTGGTGCTGGGCGGGCAGGCAGAGCCTCACCCCCCCGCTTCGTTTCTCCCCCCGCCAGGCTGCTGCGGGATGTTCTGCTTTCCCTGCCTCGCCTGCCAAGTGGCCGGGGACATGAACGAGTGCTGCCTGTGCGGGACCAGCGTGGCCATGAGGACCCTCTACCGCACCAGATACAACATCCCGGTCAGTGGTTAGCCCGCCCCCGCACCGTGCTGCGAGGCTGAAAGAGGAGGGGTGCCCCCCAGGCCCCCACTCTGCACATCGGGGATGAGTGTGGGGCGGCAGCGCTCGCCGCTCGCCCTCTTTTTCACTGTCGCATCCTGCATGATGCTGGGAGCACAGGATGGGATTGGGATGCCCAGCACCCTTCACGGGGGGCACGTGTCCTGCCGTCAGCTGCCGCCACCCACAGTGGCTCGCAGAGCCTCGGCTGCTGCTTCCCCGTGCCATCCCCAGTCTTTGGAAGACGGGAAAGGTTTGAGATAATTGCGGGCAAGTTGAAGGAGGGTTAAGTCAGTTGCCCAGATAAGCATTAGATGCAGAAGAAAGGTGGCCATGCACATACAGTACATGTGTCCAACGGTTTCTTTGCATGGGGGGTGGGGTGGGTGGGTTAGTGCCATCCCCAGTGCAAACCATGGGGGCCCAAGTCCAATTTGCCCGAATTATCTCTTTGTGCATGCATTTTTCTCCTGAGGCTTAACCTTGGAAGCCAGAAGATAAGTAGCTCTCTGCACCCTGCAGAAAGGGCGCTCTCCTCCCTTCCCACAGTGTTGGGGATCTGCCAGCCAAGCGAAACCCCTGGGCTGTAGGTCTGCTGCTCGGGGTGCTCGGGGTGGCTGCGGCCAGCCAGGAAGCAAAGGGCACGCGACCGTGGAATGGGATTAACCTTTTCTTGGCTGAAACGTGGCTTTTGGGAAGCCTCTGTCCCTAACCAATTTCTTCCTAACAGGGATCCATTTGCTCCGACTTCTGTGTCACCCTGTGCTGCCCGGTGTGCTCCGTTTGCCAAATTAAGAGAGACATCAACCGGAGGAGGCAGATGGGCATATTCTGGTAAGCTGGGCATGCTGGCGCTGGTTTATAAAGCTGCCGCTGCACGCAGCCAGGCGGCTTCCCGGAGCCTCCCCTGCCAACCCCTGACATAAGACACAGGGTTGCTGCAGGGGGGGGAAATGGCCATGGACAGGTGACAAGAGTGACCTGTCCTGCGGCAAAACGTTGCTGGGAACTTCATGCAGGATGAGGGGGGCAGGACTGGGGGGACACACACGGTGTGGCGAGGCACGTCCCGACTCCCTGACCCTCCCCTCCCCTCCCATTGCAGATGCCACCCTCATCGCTGCACCCTGCGGAGCCGCTGCGGGCGGGAGCCGCCGCTGCCCTGGCTGCTGGGAAATGCACCACGGGGGTTTGCCCTCGATTACAGCCGATTCCACCTTCCCTGAGTAATTCGTTAATAAACAGCAGAGTTTGCTTTCCTGCCTCTGTGTGTGTCACTCAGCGCCACCTGAGAGCATCCATCCCTGCAGCAACCCCAGGGGCAGCTGAGATTTCCCTGCGCCTGCCGCAGGGAAAGATTTTCACCAGTACTTTGTTATTCACTCAGTTTCCAGAAAGGATGTTTAACACCTAGGAGGAGTCAGGGTTGCACAGAGCTGGGGCTTCCCGCAGGCAAGTGGTGGCTGCCAGGCCACTGAGGGCCAAGTTGTCCCTGCTGCAGTGGCCCAGGTGGCCAGCTGGGGCTGCTGGCCAGTCCCACCTTTCTGGACATAAAGCCACGGGGATTTTTGGATGCCTGGCACCAGCCCACCTCCTGTGTTGCAGAGACATGCTCCCCTACAGATCCTGAGCAAGAATTCCCACTCGCCTGCAATTAAAAACCTTTTTGGGTGATGGGTTGGCCATGGGCAAACCCTGCTGCCTCCCGGGCACAGCCAGGCAGAGCACCCCTGCCCGCCCTGGGCTGTCAGTGGTACGCTCCCCATCCAAAAGGCAGAGGTTACATCCACACTCTCTATCGCCTTGAGAGAGGCAAAATGTGCCCTTGTTGCCAAGAAGGCCAATGGTATCCTGGGGTGCATTAAGAGGAGCGTGGCCAGCAGGTCGAGGGAGGTTCTCCTCCCCCTCTACTCTGCCCTGGTGAGACCCCACCTGGAGTACTGTGTCCAGTTCTGGGCTCCCCAGTTCAAGAAAGATGAGGAACTCCTAGAAAGAGTCCAGAGGAGGGCAACTAGGATGATAAAGGGACTGGAGCATCTCCCCTGTGAGGAAAGGCTGAGGGAGTTGGGCTTGTTCAGCCTGAAGAAGAGGAGACTGAGAGGGGACCTCATCAACACATACAAACATCTTAAGGATGGAAGTCACGAGGACGGAGCCAGACTCTTCGCAGTGGTGCCCAGTGACAGGACAAGGGGCAATGGGTACAAACTGAAACATAAGAGGTTTGAGTTACATATGAGGAAAAACGTCTTTACTTTGAGGGTGACGGAGCACTGGCACAGGCTGCCCAGGGGGGCTGTGGAGTCTCCTTCTCTGGAGATATTCAAAACCCACCTGGACGATGTCCTGTGCAACCTGCTCTGGGTGACCCTGCTTTAGCAGGAGGGTTGGACCAGATGATCTCCCGAGGTCCCTTCCAACCCTTGCAATTCTGTGATTCTGTGAAAAGGATTTTTGATCCCTACAAATCTCCCCACCCCCACCCCCAGCTTCACTCTCTAAGGAAAATATGGTATTTCTGTCCTGCTCTGCTGTCACCTTCACCACAAACCTTACAAAGGGCAGGCAGAGGCTCTGTCAGTGCTGCGGGGTGGCTCTGAGCTGTGGCACTCCCACCTGCCGAAGCCCCAGATGGCCCAGACAGTCCTGTGGATGATCCCTGAAAATGCAGAAACCTGCATTTTTTGCCTAAGGGAGGTAAAGGCCAGGAATGTGTAGGAGGGGAGAGAAGAAATACCGTGCCGCTGTCTCATCCCAGCACAGCATGGTATGATTTCGTAGCTGTACCTCCAGGCAGCACCTGTGTCACCCCCCAGCGGCGTTCGGGTCAGTTCTTGCTGATGTTCAGGCTTAATGAAGGAAAGGCGCTGCACCTGCAGCAGTGGGCAGCTTAGGGCAGCACAGGAGCCTGCATGCAAACTGCTCTTCTCCGAAAACCGCCACCAAAAGCTGCCTGTCCCATCGGGGTTCTGCGCCTGCGGGGTGCTGGGGTGGGGAAGGGTGCGGGGGGCAGCAGGAGCGCGGCAGAACCAGGGGCAGGGGAGCCGTGGGTGGTAACGCCGTGGTTGTTAAAGCGGCACAGGCGTCGGTCTGTTCGTCAGAGGGAGCAGAGGTCGTTCGCTAGGGAGCACCCAGGTGTATATATATAGGATGGGAACCAGGAAAAGGAGGTGCCTCTCCCTAGACAAAGGCAGCTTGGCAGGTATGTATGGCTTGGCTTGGGTTTGCTTCGCTTCAGCAAGTGCCGTGCTAAAAACCTACGGGATCTGCTGGTGGCTGAAGCGGTGCTGCTGGGGAAGGGGAAAGGGTGGAGACAGCGGTGAGGTTTTCTACCTGGAAAACTACTTCAGAGCTAAACCAGAGGTGCTTGACGGGCGTATCGACAGAATTGGGCAGCAGAGGTGGAGGATGGCTGCTTTTGCACTGTACTGTTCATTTGTGCACCTGTACGTGTGCCTATAGATAACAAACTGCTGCTTTATGACCTTGTTTATGGGTGAAACATGGCTGTGTGCACCTCAGGGTCTGCTTTGTTCCCGTCAGCAGTTCCCACGCTGCTGGTGGAGCTGTAGATTTGGGGGCACTCGGGGTGATGTGCTGGGTCCGAGCCACCTCTTGGGAGATGGGCGTGCGGCAAAGGCTTCTCCAGGCTGCTGCCCGCTCTGCGCTGCAGCCCCCACCCGCCCAGGGACGTGGTGCGCTCTGCTTTTGGGGAAGAAGGGGAAGTCCATGGTCAGCCCTGCCTGCCAAGTGTGCGTGTGTGGCAGTAGGCGCTGCTCAGCTGCTCCTTCACCGTGCGCCGCTATTCATCTCGTTACCTGGCAGTGGGGGAGCGCCTCCCTTGGCACGGCAGGCCGGTGGGGGTCCTGCCCCTAAACCTTTTCCTGCTGCTGCTCCCGCACACGCTTCTCCCTGTGGCCCCCGCAGTCCTGCCTGCTGCTGGGCATCCCTGTCCCTGCATGGGACCCCCATGCTGTCCTTGCCTGGCACCCCTGCCACATGGCCTGTCTGTGGTCTGTCCCTTCCCCTGCCCCTCCAGGCTCCTGCTTCTTAAATCGTCCCGTGCCCAGGGTCCCTGCAGGGGCTGCCATTTTGGTGTGCCATGGAGGTGTTACATTGGCTGCAGGGGTGACGGGAATTACCTGGGGCCTCGTGCACGAGCAAGCAGGGACAGCGGGCCCAGGGCAGGGGCAGGAGGTGTCTGGTGAGGCGAGGGATGATGGGCACCATGGGCCCCCCTGCACCCGCAGGTGGTGGGGTTGCCTGTGGTCACCCCAGAGGTCCCTGCCAACAGCCGGGTGACTTACCCTGGAGAGGGCACAGAAGCATTTTTACTGCTCAACAGCCCCTTGTCTTTTAACCCTTGGCGAGGGCCGGTAACTGAGGCAATCCCACCAGCCATCAGTTCGCCCGTCAAGGCCCCTCGTCACCTAACGGGAGCAGATACCGGTGTCTCAGATGGGGTCAGCCCACCTGCAGAGAGCTGCAAAAAGTCATGAGCAAATCCCGTAGAGACTCCTTACAAGATTTCTTCCCTCTTACGGTGTAATTCAGCCACCCCTTTTCCTCTCGGTGTGCTAGCAGGGGCCAAGGGTCGGCCGTACAGCAATAGGCTGGGTCTGACAGCAGAGGTGTGCCCAGGCCAGCCCCGTAAAAGATGGGGAGCTGCTGGAGGAGCCACCGACCCCTTTGCTGCCTGCTGACACGTCGAGGCGTATGCAGCGGCACGGCCTGGGTCTCCCTGGTGCCGGCTGCCGGTAACGCAGTCGATGGCATCATCTGAGTGCTGGGCATAGTAATCTAGTTACTCTGCCGTATTCCTGGAGACTCGTGTTTGGTACTTAAGTTCTGTGTAGATGTGTAATTCTACCGTGAAAATTAATCCCGTTCCCTTCATGGTGTTTTAACAGGATTTACAGGGATTAATGCCATCACTCCTTGCTTCAGAATGTAAATACTTCCCCTGTTTTTCTTCTTGCTCCTCCCAGCACCTTGAAACTCAGACACTCCCTTGTCACACAAGGGCAGGGAACCCCAGGGCAGGGGGGGTGGGGAGGGCTGCTCAGCACCCCCCAGCCCTCACCACAACAGGCAGTGGTGCTGCCCGCGCAGGCAGGACAAATGTGTCGAACCTGGGCTCTGTGAAACGCCCCTAAATCCATTGCAGACGTGCCCGTGGGCTGTGTGGGGACGTGGTGGTGGGGAAGCACCTCCCCAGGGCGCTGCCCTGGGACCCTTCCCGGGCAAAGGAGCAGCAGCCCGCGGTTACGGGCTCCAAAGCTCGAGCTGCTTTCCCGCTGATGATTTCTTTGCTGAGGATGCGTGGCTGTGCACCGGGAGCAGGAGAGAGCCCTCGTGGCTGCAAGAGCAGAGGAGCCTTTGCACCTCATCACCGTGCTGCTTGACAGAGCTGTGCCAAGCTTGGGCACGGGGCAGGGAGTGTGTCTGTGTGGGACCTCCTATGGGACCATCCTCTATTTTTTTAATTTTTTTTTATTAAAGCTCCAAAGCTGAAGTGACAATGGCAGAGGGTGGTGCTGTGCCTTGCAGGGGGGGGGGGGGGGGAAGGGCCACAGCTGGAGGTAGAGATGGAGTTGTTAGGTGGGTCAGGTGGTTTTGGGGATGGTGCTGCAGAGCAGGAGCTCTGCTACTGTCAGAAGCTGCAGCCCCTCACTGGGGAAGGATGGGCAGGAGCGGGGCCACGGTGGCCCCAGGGAACTGAGGAAGAAGAGGATGATGTGCTGGCACAGACAGGCGAGTGGAGGAGGGATGGGAACTGGTGACTGGGCTTAGGGGGATGTGGGATGGGACAAGGAAAACCCACTGCTTTGAAGCCTGCTTAAGAAAGCAGGTGAAGAAGAAAGGGAGAGGGGGAGGCAAACAGGATGAGATGCTCAGGGAACAAAGCAAAGATTAAAGTGACTACTGGGAGCTTGAGAAAGCTACGACTGAGCTGTAGTAGCTCTGGGACACTGCAAACATTAAAAAAATGACCATTTTCAGCAGATAATGATGAAAGATGAACTGGGGATGAGAAGAAAGGATTGAAGTGTCGAAGCACTGAGGTTCTGAGGCAGAAAAACCTCTGTTTTCACAGAGGCATTTTACTTGCATAGGCAGGGGGACAAGGTGCTGCCGCCTTTGGCGGGGGGCTGGTTCTGGGGAGGGCTTTGCTGCAAAGGAGAGCGGCAGCACTTGGCAGAGCTGTGCCCCCCACTTTGGGGTGGTGGTGCCCTGGCAGGGGGACCCCTCAGGGACCTGTGCTGCCCTCTCTGTCTTCGAATGCAGCAGCTGGAGCAAGGCACCCACCTCAGAAACACCTGCAGCATCCTTCTCTGGTGGCTTTTCCTTCCAGACCACAAACTGCCTGGAGGGACCTGAGCCTGTGCTGGCGATGGCCACTCACCACGTGATCACAGTCCAGCCCCAGCTTTTGGCTGCCCCGCAGGCAGGCCAGTGGCAGTCGGGGCTGATGGACTGCTGCTCCGACTTCGGCGTGTGTGAGTACATACGTACCCCTCGTTCCTGGTGTTGGCTCACGATACGTTTCTGGTGCTTTCCCTGCTCCTTCTGTGGCATCGCCCCTGCTGCAAGCCCCGCTTTTGCGGGCACCAGTGGCGGAGCAGCTCCTGTCTGAGGTCACGAGCCGCAGCTCCCATGGCCACCTCCCCGGCCAGCTTTCCCCCCTTCCCTCTTTCTTTGCACCCCTCAGCCAAGCCCGTGTCTCGCTGTCCCACAGGTATTTGCGGAGCTTTCTGCTTTCCCTGCCTCACCTGCCAAGTGGCCGGGGACATGAACGAGTGCTGCCTGTGCGGCGCCAGCGTGGCCATGAGGACCCTCTACCGCACCAGATACAACATCCCGGTCAGCGACCAAGCGCGGGGAGCTGGGTGCTGGGGCGTGGGCTCAGGAAAGGAGGGAGGGAAGAGCAAGTAGGGAGTTGCATGGGCAGCCCCAAGGGAAGAGCAGCGGCAGGGAGTCGCATGGGCAGCCCCGCAGGCAGGGAGCCAGGGACGCATCCGCATCCCTGCTGCGAGCTGGAAGCGATCCCACCGCACACCGCCTCATCGCAGCCCTCGCCGGGCACCAGCGGCAGCGTGCTGCGGGGCCAGGGGTGAGCTGCCCAGGGGTGTTGACGATGAAAAATAGGAAGGCTTAAAAGCTGACATGGGAAGGGGTTATTCATACAGCATCCCTTGCTCCGCAGGGCTCCATTATGGGTGACTTCATGTCCATCATGTGCTGCCCCATGTGTGCGCTCTGCCAGCTGAAGAGAGACATCAACCGGAGGAAGGAGCTGGGCATATTCTGGTAAGCTGGGCATGCTGGCGCTGGTTTATAAAGTCATTGCTGCATAGAGCCAAGTGGGTTCCCAGTGTCTTCCTTTCCACTGACGCCTGACTTAAGACACAGGGTCGCTGCGGTGCTGAAATGGCCACGGACGGGTGACAAGAGTGACCTGTCCTGCAGCAAAAAGTTGCTGGCAACACCTTGCTGGATGGGGGATCTGCTCAGGGCCCATCACCTGGGTCCAGCAAGGCAGGATGGGGTGGTGGTGGGGCACATAGACAGACAGACGCACATGGTGTGGCAAGGCACATCCCGGCTCCCTGACCCTCCTCTCCCATCCCATTGCAGATGCCACCGTCCTCGCTGCACCCTGCAGAGCCGCTGCGGGCGGGAGCCGCCGCTGCCCTGGCCCCCAGGAGACGCACCTTGGGGGATTTGCCTTGATGGTGGTTGATTTCCCCCTCCCCTCGGTAACACCAGCAATAAACAGTAGAGCTTGTCTTCCTGCCTGTGTGGTGGTGTTCATTTCCGCGTGTGCTCCTGCAGCGCCAGGCGCGTTGCACCTTTGCATGCTGTGCGGTCACAGCCGCGCTGACGTTATCAGATAAAGGAGATTTTCTCTTGCAGACCTGCACTCGGATGAGACCAGACTACAAAGTTCAGTGAGAAGATGATAACACCCAAAACAAAACCCAGGCCTGCTGCATCCGGCTCAGCATGCAGAGCTGGTGACAGCATCACTCGGTGCTCGGAGAGGCCCGAGAGCACCCAACCCACCCTTGTTTCTGCCTGGATTGTCCCCAGCACCAAGACACAGAAGGTGGCAGTGGGATGGTGATGGTGTGGGGATCATGGTCCCACTCGGCTTCCTCCACACAAACCTCGTTAGCAGCCCATCATGTGGGAGCTGCTTCTTTGTGGGGATAACATGCTGTGGTGAAAGGGGGCTTGGGGGTGCAAAGGTTTATCCATTACCTGCCATGACGAAGGACAGGGATGAGGTAACTCTGGGGCTGGTGTCGCTCTGCAGCTGCCAAGCACGGGCTCAGATTGGTTTAAGCTTTGTTGCTTTTAGCTGGAAAAGGTGCTTTTTGCCCAGAGTGGGCTGGGGCTGCACAGGGGCCTCAGGCTCTGGCATGTCTGTGCTTCTCATCTGGCACCTTCAGAACAGGAGTGGATTTTATTCAAAAATACCTTTCCCACCCACCCCCCGCCCCGTTTTCCCCACTGCACCTCCCGCTGCATTTTCCACGGTGGCGGCAGCACCGTCACATCCCTGGTGCAAAGGGGTGAGGCTGTGCCCCCGCTGTCAGTGTGCACATGCAAAACACACGTGCACAGAGAAGCAGAGGCTGCCGTGGCGTGGTGACAGCCCGAGCTGGCAGCTGAGAAGTGCGTGTGTCTGCTGCGGGGACAGATGTCACCGTGCTGGTCTCTGTGTGGCCCACAGGCACACTGGGTCACCTCTGCTCGCTCCTGGCTGCTGGTCCCAAATCCCCATCACCCACAGCCCACCGGGCAGGCACAGAGTGTGGGGGGGGTGGGGGTGGGGGGTGTCCTCCGCATCGTTTGGCGTGGCCAGTTCAGTGACAGCCCTGCTGCTCCAGGAGGTCAGGGAAGAGCTGAGAGCGCCCGGGGTCAATGTCTCCCATGACTCGAGCCTCCAGTCACTGGATCCTCACAGGGCTCTTGTCCTTGCAGGCGATGCCGTGGCAGCGCAGTGAGGAGCCAGGAGAAGACAGCCCCCCGCCTGGGTGAGAGGCACCGGAGCCCACCTTGCCCAAGGAGCATCGAGGGACGCGGGAGCTGCAGGCGATGCCCGGTGAGTGCCCAAACCAGCGGCTGAACAGCCCCACGCCATCAGGGCTGAACTGGGGGCTCTTGCTGCTGGCTGGGAGGCAGGGGTCTCGGGGTCGTGCCGCAGGAGAGGCGCTGTGCCGTGGGTGCAGGGGGGGGAGTGGCGCTGCACCCACAGCAGAGCGCCGGGGGGGTCAGAGCACGCGGAGGCTGCTGTCCGGCTGTTGCTCAGGAAACCCCTGCTGTGGGCAGTGGTGTCGGGCGTTGCTGCTCACCCAGCCGGGAGCAGTCCGAGTGCTGCTGGGGGCTGTGGTGCCTGTCCCTGGGCTGGGGGCTGTGTGGGGTGGTGGGAGGTCTGCAGCACTGCCTGGGGTGTAACTTGGGGGGGGTCTGCAGGTGCCCCCTGGTCTGGCCGCAGGGAGCCGCCCCAGGCAGGTTTCTCCCTTTGCTGGGGGTGGTTTCTGGGCACAGGGCTGGCCCTGCTGGGGACCCCATCCTCTGTGCAGGGGCTGTGGGGTGGGTATGGCTGCGCTGGGCAGAGCTGGGTGACGCCAGCCCGGGGCCTGTGTCCCTGCCCCTGTGGGAGCCCCAGGCCAGGTTGATTCAGTGGTGCAGGTGTCACTGCCACAGCCTGTGACATGACGTGACCCTCAGGCGTGTGAAGGTTGCAACGGTGCAACAGTAGGATGCTGTAGTACACAAGGACAGGCAGGCTTTGTTTCTCTGAATTTATTACAGGTTTTATTTATTTAAATTTATTACAATCACAACTAGTAAAGCAAGTATGTGCTTATGATCGCTTACCTATAGGCGCACCTATATATATTATCTGAGGTGTTACTGGTGTGATGCTTGCCAAACCACTGCCAGGAACGGGCATCAGGGAAAAGCCCCGTGTCGCAGATGATCCAGGTCACACAGCCAGGACTCTGCCCGGGAGATCTCTGCAGAGCAGCTCCAGCAGAGCAGCTCATCTTGGGTAGATACCTGCAGGTGACTCGTTTGGGGATGATGTGGAGCTGTTTAATACAGCAGTACACTAGAGGTCATGAAAAGGACAAGCCAAGGACAGAGTGATAAACAAGCCAGCAAAGGGGAATGTAGAGCTGATAAGAAGAGGCTCCGGGAGCTGAAGAGACCAATAGACTTGTGTGGCCAGTGCGTGGACGGGACCAAGTAAACCAGTTAGAATCTAGTTAGGTATTCGTGTTAGCCTCATGTAGCGTGTACGGTCTGCCTAGAAGCTATATATATATATATATATCCTGTGTTATCGCAATAAAGCGATTCCACTTGTACAATTACTCTGGAGTCTGTGCCTTCATTCCCTCAAATGGTGACCCCGATGTGATCAGAGGAGCAACGCTGTGCAAGCGTCCGGAGGGAACCCAACCGAATGAGGCAAGCCTGCAGCAGGACTGCAGCTTCGGAGCAGCAATTTTGATCCCGGGACATCACCTGACGGGACAGGTGAGCGGTTGGGCATTTAAGATGGGAGTCAATATTTCAGCAGAAGAAGCAATTTTAAAAATGCTACACAGTTATTGGTGAAAAGGGGAGTGAAATATGATCCTTTTAAGATAAAGTTATTACTGAAGTTTATGCAGAAGCAAGGTGCTCCCACGGAGATTTCTGCGGCATTTGATGTAAAAACCTGGGAGAAAGCTGGGGAAACAGTATGGGAGGCAGCATCCAGAGGGGATGCTAACGCTGTGGAGGTGATGACTACATGGAGCCTAGTAACTGTGACTTTAAAAGCATGGCATGTGGAAAAGAAAGTAGAGCATGCCACCACTCGGGCGGTAATAGCTGCAGAGCGGTCAGAACCAGAGCCAGAAAAGCCACCAGAACAGGGCAATTTGACAGACCTGAGTAATGATCAGAAGGGAGCCTGTGAGCCTCTGCCGTTGAGCCCTGCTCCGTGGACCCCCTCTGCACCCGTCCTGTCTTCCCACGATAACGCCTCCCTGGGAGCTCACGTATTGGACCCACGGGAGCGATGGGACCAGGTGCACCGAGAAGCATTGAGAGAAGGGGACCCCTTGGGGATGGTTTTTCTGGTGCAAGTACGACCTAACAGTTCAAATGAGTATTCCCCATTTCAGTGGGACTTGATTAAAGAATTAAGAAAGACGGTTACTACATATGGACTGCACGCACCCTATACTCAATCGTTGTTAGAAATTGTTATGACTGGTCAGCTTTTGGTGCCGTATGACTGTCAACAGATAGCCGCGATGGTTTTAACACCCACGCAAAAATTGCTGTGGGAGGAAAAATGGAAAGAGAGCTGTGAAGCGGCTGCCTTGGCTAATTTAGAAAGACAACCCGGTGATCCGCTTCATGCAGTCGGACTGCCCCACCTAAAGGGGACAGATCAATTTACAGATCCAAGATTGCAAGCCAGGCTCAATGATGCCATCTTGCGACAGTCTGCAGCATTGGCCCTCCAGGCCATGCTAAAATTACCTGAGGTTGGGAGGATTGAGCCGTCATTTACCAACATTAAACAACAAGTCAGCGAGCATCATACGCAGTTTATTGATAGGCTGCGAGATGCTTTAGATAAACAAGTTGATAATCGGGAAGCAAAGGAGGCTCTGATACTAAAATTGGCGGTGGAAAATGCAAACACAGACTGCAAGAAGATATTACAATCATTGCTTGTTAATACCACGTTGGTGCAAATGACAGAAGCGTGTAACCGTGTCGGGTCCATAGACTATCACACTGCGGCATTGGCCGGTGCTTTTGCTGCGGCACTTCAGGTGGGGGTCCAAAGATGTTACCGTTGCCAAGCCACGGGACATTTTGCTGCTGAATGTCCTCAGCAAGGAATGGGTGAGGGATGTAGTGCTTCCCACCCCCCTGGCGCATGCCCAAGGTGCGGTAAGGGGTGGCACTGGGCCAGCCAGTGCTGGTCGAAGTTTAACGCAGGAGGTCTACCCCCACAGCCACGACAGGGAAAGGGGAAGCGGAGCGCGGGGCGGAGCCGCGCAATGACACAAATGCCCCGGCCCACCAACATGGGCGGGCCGACCTCACGGAACTCACCCTGAGTGATGATGACCACGGAGTCTCAGCCACAGCCAAACATTGCTCCAATGACCCCATCACCTATGTCACCATGGGCTCCCTCACTGCCAAAACCCGAGGAAGCGCCGGATTGGATATCTCCGCAATAATGGATTACACCCTTTGGGACACTCGGGTTCATAAAATACCACTGAATGTAAAGGGGCCAATAGGGAAAGGATATAGTGCTCTTTTATTAGGGCGATCTAGTACCACTTTATCTGGTCTTTTTGTAATGCTTGGAGTGATTGATGTTGACTATGAGGGGGTCATACAGGCCATGGTATGGACGCCCTCTCCACCCGTGCTCATACCAAAAGGAGCGAGAATCGCGCAGCTAATGCTATTCAAAGCCATGGTTCCAAAGGCAGAAGAGCGTGATCGGCGTGATGCAGGTTTTAGGTCAACGGGGCCCCTAGAAATCTTTTGGGCCTCGACCACTGCTGCCAAAAGACCTACATTGACTTTAACGTTTTACCTGGTGCGAAGCCATCAAGCGTGCAATTAACAGTATTAATGGATACAGGAGCAGATGTCACGGTGATTGCTCACAAGGATTGGCCACAGGGATGGCCGTTGGACTCAGTTGCACAAGGCCTCGTTCCAAAGCCAACACATGCTTACCATTAAGACCTGTGAAGGTTCTATTTACAACATCCAGCCATATGTTGCCCTCATACCTGTCAGTCTCTTGGGGAGGGACGTGATGGGACAGGGTGAATTTACCCTGAGCTTCCCGGAGAATTTTCAGTAGCGGCCATTGATGGGCGACCGCATATAAAACTCACCTGGAGGATTAACACCCCTGTGTGGGTAGATCAGTGGCCACTCCCTGCGGAAAAGGTCACTGCTCTCCAAGAACTGGTGGAAGAACAACTCAAATTAGGGCACATTACCCCAACAACTAGCCCTTCGAACTCATCGGTATTTGTTATAAAAAAGAAAAGCGGAAAATGGCGACTACTCCATGACCTGCGACAAATTAATAACGCCATAGAAGACATGGGAACCCTCCAGCCCGGAATACCTTCTCCTGCAATGATTCCACGAAATTGGAATATTGTCATAATTGATTTGAAGGACTGTTTTTTTTCTGTTCCACTTCACCCCAATGACACTCCTCGATTTGCCTTTTCAATCCCTAGGATTAATAGGAGCGAACCCATGGATAGGTATCATTGGACAGTATTACCTCAAGGAATGAAAAACTCTCCCACAATCTGCCAAAAATATGTACCCGAAGTGCTGCATCCCGTCCAAAAACAATACCCAGGGGTGTACATGTGTCATTATATGGACAATATATTATTATCCAGTCCGACAGATAATCTGACACAAGAGGTATTACCCATGTTACAACAGGAATTGCAAAAATGGGGACTACAGACTGCACCTGAAAAAATTCAAGTAACAGCGCCTTGGAAATATTTAGGCTGGAAGATACTGCAGCAGAGCATCCAACCCCAAAATATAGCCATCATAAGGGAAGTTCGTACTCTGAACGATGTCCAGAAGCTCACAGGCAATATAAATTGGATCAGAACTCAATGTGGAATTGATAACCACACGCTAGCACCCCTGTTTGAACTCTTGAAAGGGGACAATGACATCAATGCACCCCAACAGTTAACTAATGACGCAAAAACAGCACTTGACAGAATAGAGGAAAAGAACTCTGCCCAGCAATGCCAGCGGCGAGCCGAAAATTTACCCCTTCAACTCTACATTTGGAACCAAAATCCACAACCCATGGCTATTATTGCGCAATGGGATCCCAACGCAACAGACCCCTTGCTTCTATTGGAGTGGGTGTTTTTGCCCAGCCAACCACCAAAGACCCTTGTGACCCGCATCGAGATGTTTGCGGCCTTAATTAAGAAAGGGAGAACCAGCACCCCCCACGCACCCCAAGCCCTGCCGCGGGGCACAGCAGCCACAGCTCCCGGCGGGGGGCCGCGCTCGAGGAGCCCGAGCACCCCCAACTCCTCCAGCAGCAGCACCCCGGGCCTTTCCCCGCCCGTGCGGGCACCGGGACCCGTTCTACCCCCAAAAGCCTCCGGGGCCGCCGCTGGGAGGGGCCGGAGGGACGGAACCCCGCTGCTGCGCCGCCGCACACGGCCGCAACCCCACCACGAGCGGGCCCGGCACAGCACCGCCGGCCGCGGGACACCGCTCTGGTCTGCCCCCACCCGGTTCTCGCCCGGGGGTCCCGGCCGGGTCCGCTCCTGCCGCCGCCGCCCAACTCGCGCAGACGGGGGCTGCGGCCAGCACCGACCTGCGGACAATGGGGACCCCGCGGCCGGGCAGCGCTGCTTCCCCGGCCCGGCCCCGGCTCACGGCGGCACTCCGCCCCGCGGCCAGCGGCACCAGCGCCGCCCCCCCACCCCGGGTCGCCACCGACGGAGGGTCACCAGCCCGCGCACGTGCCCGCCGGCCCCGCCCCTACCCGTTCCCCGCCCCCGGGAGGCGGGGCGGGGGGAGCCGGCCGCGCTCCATGCGCCGCGGCGGCCCGCGGCAGGTGGCCTCCCCCTCTGCCCGGCTGGGCCAGCCCGGCCCGCGGCGGCTGCCGCTGCCGTTTGAAAGCTGCGCCCCGCCTCGGCGAGGCGGCGGAGGGTCGGGCGGCAGCACAGGCGCCGGGGAGGGGGCGCCACCTGTCCCGGCCAGGAACAGGCTGTGCCGCGGGGGGCGCCTCCGCACAACCCGCCCTCCGGCGGCGGGCGGGGAGGCTGACGCAGCGCCGGCCGGTAGCGGGCGTGCTGCCCGAGCCCGGGAGCGGCAGCCATCCCTGCGGCGCCGTGCGCCTGCGCTGCAGCGGGACCCGCGCCCCAGGCGCTCTGCTGGCACGTCCTGCGTGCATCTACAGCTGTTCTATATAAGAGATATTGCCTGATACACATTCTTACCTTACACAGTATCTTCCCGTATTTCTGTTCCTGCAATGCACACACGCAGCACAGGTTGTAAATAAACACGTGTGTACTCAGAGCTGAGCACCGCCTGTCCGACAGGGGGCAGGCGGCCAATCACGGAGCCGACTGGGATCACGATGTCAAAAGATGGCGGCTCCCCGGCCTAGCGGTGCTGCCGTTGAGGCACGTCAGCCGCCCGGGACAAGATGGCGGCGCCCCGTCGTAAACGGGCGGCCCAAAGAAAAGGGCGGCACCGAGGAGTGGGGCTGGGCCTCCCACGTCTTATGGGTAAACTGGAAGGCGCGGGCAGTGCTGCCAGCCAATGAGAGCGGAGCACAGGACTGACCGCCGTAGCCAATGGCCGCTGCGGTTGCTGGGAGAGGGCGGGATTTCCACCGGAAGGTATTAGTAAAAGTGGTTTTAATATGATGTGTAAAAGCGCGACTTAACAAAGTTCGGTGGCAAGGTTCACGTATTAATTACTGCATGGAAGAAACATGCAAATGAAAATTGAGGTACACTCGAGTTAGAGTGACTCACAGAGAGACCGGGGACACACGAGGGCGGGAAGGATCCTCCTGCTGAGTCGCGAGGTGATGGTTCATTGGCGTCAGTTCAGCTGCAGTCAGGGTTACAAGGTGGCGCATGATATCGGTTGCTTACCGAAGATCTGCCGTTGGCACGAGGTCTCTCTGCCTCAAGAAGCAATCCTGAGAGGCGTCCCAGCTCAAGGGGAGGTCACCACCACGCTGCCTAGCAGGGGGAGCTCAAAGACAGATCGCTTAGGCTGTCATATTTATGGGGTAAATGGTTGGCTCCTAGTCAAATTACATGTGATGGGCAAGGTATGCACGAGACTCCTTGTACCCGCAACTTCCTGTGTTCCTTGGTAAATGAGCCTTGGCAAAGCCACCCGCTATTCATGTGGCAATCGCACGATCGGTGTTCCAAGCTCATACGCATCGATGCTCACTCTGCCACTCTGCTCCTTCGTGGGTTTTGTGTCTGTAAGAATAGATTTAAACTAGAGGGGGTCAAGGGCCGGCTACGGTTCAGCCCTTTACCTCTTCCAGAGCCTGCACCGAACCACCGCCAGTCTAGTCAAGGGGCCGAGTGCACCCATCACATCTGGATAGGCGAGCATGGAGGCTCTGTGTATTCTGTAGGCATTCCTATACGTTTCACTACTTCAGTAACTTTGTTCTCCTTAGTCAGGCCAAAATCTAAGCAAGAGTTGAGCAAACAGTCACACGCCCCCTCCGCCCATTTACTGAAGGCCAACCTCTTGCTGAACTTACTGGAAGGTGCTGGTGATCCTTCTTCTCCCTTCCTCCAGAGACAATGTCTCCATGAGTATGGGAAAATAACGGATGATTGGCGAGGAGGACTGTAAACACGCTCAAGTGACTTGCAGCTGGGATGTCAAAACCCACATCTATCACACTAATTGTTGTTTGGCCTTGTGTGTTGGACAAGTAGAACATCTGTGTTGAGATAACATAGACCTGTGATAGACTCACAGGCACCCTGTCGAACATGCTTGAGGTTCCTGCCCTGCTGTGGGACAGATCAGAGTGGCAAACTACACCTGAATGAATCCCTGATATACAGGTGAAAACCGCAGGTTCGGCAATCCTCTAGCATGGACCGAGCTCTGCAGTGCCTGCATCCCGCCGTGTGTGCCTCTGCCTGGGTGCTGCTTTGGGGGTCCCCCAGTTGGTGAGGAAACAAAAAAAAATTTCACTTTGCATTTCACCAGTGTTTTTGTGGCTGTTCCTGCATCCTGCATGTGTCGGCTCACACAATGAATTTCTCTTGGTCTTGGGCTTAAGAACTCTATAAATAAAGGAAAATACCATAGCTCAGTTGTTAAATTGAATCAGTCCCTATGCTGATGCTTCTTTTCCATGAAAATCCTATTATATGACCCCAACTCTTCATCCCTCCTGGACCAGAGTGCCTAGAGCCAAAGTAACTACACAAACCAAGAAGTTCATTCAGCATTGCCTTCATCCTTTCTGCTACTTTCAGCACTTTCCAACATCATAGCTTCTCCCACAAAAATGCTGCTGATGGTCTTCCCTAAGATGTCACCCTCAGAAATTCCTAACTCATCCTAAGTAACCTCAACTTTACTCTCATCAGTGATGGAGCTCTCCCCTAGGGCTTGCCCAGTCCTCTCAGTCACCTCCATCTTTTCCCTCCAAAATGCTGGTTCTGTCCCCCTTAAGAAACCTAACCCTTTCTCTCCAAAATGCGTACCCTGACCCCTCTGAGCTACCTCAGCTTTTCCCTAAAAATTGTCACCTCTCTCCCCTCTAAGTTACTTTCACTTTTTTCCCCAAAATGTCCCCTGTCCCCTCTAAGTTACTTCAGTTTTTCACACAATAAAAGCTCATTTTGCCCAGAGATACCACCTTCTTCCCCTAAAATGTCATGTCTGTGCCATATGTCCTGCTTTTCCCCCCAAAAGGTCACATCTGTCCCCTCAAAGTTATCCCAGCTTTTCACCCCAAAAATGTCACTTCTGTATCTAAGTTACCACAGCTTTTCCCAAAATAACATCCCCTCTATTACCTCCAAGTTACTTCAGCTTTTCCCGAAAAAACATCCCCTGTCCCCTCTGAGTTACCCCAGCTTTCCACACCCAAAATGTCCCCTCTGCATGCTCTAAGTTAACTCAGGTTGTCCCAAAAAAGAAAAAAAAGTCCACCTTCTTCCCTCAGGTTACTTCAACTTTTCCTGGCAGAAATGGCACCTCTTCCCCCCAAAAGGCCCCTGCTATCACCTGAGTTACCTCAGGTTTTCCCTCAAAATCACACCTCTGCCCCTTCTAAGTTACCCCAGCTTTTCTGTCAAAAAAAAAAATGCTGATTTTGTCACCTCTAAACTACCCCAGCTTTTCCCCCAAAATGTCACTGCTATCCTCTTCAAATTACCTCAGGTTTCCCCCCCAAAATGTCACTTTTGTCCCCTCCGAGTTACCCAGCTTTTCACGCGAAAAATGTCACTTCTGTACCCTCTAAGTTAGCTTATCTTTTGCCCCCCAAAATGTTCCTTGTCCCCAGATTTCCCCCCCAAAAGGTTCCCTCTGAGTTACCTCAGGATTTGCCCAAAAATGTCACCTCTGTCCCTTCTAAGTTACCTCAGTGTTTCCCCAAAAGTTTCCTCTCTGAGTTACCTCAGCTTTTCACACAAAAAAGTACCTTCTATTCCCTCTAAGTTACTTCAACTTTTCCCTCCAAAAATGTCACCTCTATCCCCTCTATTTTACCTCAGCTTTCCCCCTCCAAAAATAGCCTGTCCCCTCTAAGTTCCCTCATCTTTTCCCCCAAAAAGTCCTCCCCTCTGTTCCCTGTTACTTCAACTTTTCCCTCTAAAGTCACCTATGTCCCTTCTAAGTTACCTCAGCCTTCCCCCCCAAATGTTCCCTCAGTTACCTCAGATTTTCCCCCCAAAAGTCACCTGTCCCCTCTAAGTTACTTCACTTTTTCCCAAAACTGTCCCCTGTCGCACCTCTAAATTACCTCGGGTTTTTCCCAGAATTTCCCCTGCAGCACTCTGTTGTGCTCCAAGGGAACCCAAGACCCCCCTTCGTGGTGTTCAGGACCCCCAGATCCCCTCAGCAACACGTGGGGCGGCCACAGCCCCCCTCAGTGACACGCAGGGCACCCTCAGCCACCCTCAGAGAGATGTAGGGCACCCTCAGACCCCCTTAGCAATACATTGGGCACCCACAGCCCCCCTCAGAGAGATGTAGGGCACCCTCAGACCCCCTTAAGTACACATGGGGCACCCACAAACCACCCTTGTGATACGTAGGGGACTCTCAGTGCCCCCCTCAGTGACAGGCAGGGCATCCATAGGTCCCCCAAGGGACACACAGGGTACCCACAACCCCCCTCAGTGACAAATGGCGCGCCCAAAGACGTCTTCAGTGATATCCAGGACACCCAAAACCCCTTGGCGAAGCATGAAGCACACAGAACGCCCCTCGGTGACACACGGGGCACACCCAAGCTCCCCAGGGCTGTCCCACACGCAGCTGTGGGGCACGTACCGCAGCTTCTCGCCTGACGCCGGTCCTGCCTGCGCCAGCCTGCCCGCTCCCGTCCCTCCATCCTGGCACAGCCCTTGCCTGTCCCATCCCCCTGGCTGCCCACGGAGCCTCATCTCCCACCAGGACCCTGTTACCCTTGAGTCGAAATTAAAAGCAAAGAACAAGTTGGTGTTAATGGAATAGACAGGCTTAACAAATCGCTTCAGGCCTCATCAAAGCAATTTGCTGGGAGGCCTTACAGAGGGTTGCGGACATTCCAAGATAACATGGACAGGATGGAAGGAAGCTGGGTGAAAGGTAATTCCGGTAATTGCGACTGCCAACCCAAATGAAGAACAAAACATACCCCCCCACACTCCTCATACGCAGGCGCAGTGAATTAAAAGAATGCTATAGCTTTAATAGTTAGACGACCAGGCTGTCAGCCAACGAAGGTGAGTGTGCAGTGATATGTATTAGATAGGTGTGGAAAATGTATTTACGATGTGTAAATAAGGGAGTAAAATCTAAGTTTGGTGTGCTTGATTTGTGGAATTCCACCTTGCACCCAGCACCAAATAAAGCAGTATCTCCCCTCTAAACCATTTTGGTTTGGGGAGTTTTATTTCCAGGCAACAACCCCAGGCTCAGCACCCGATGGTGCCAGGCACTTTTGCTGCACCAGGCAGTCACGGCTGCCCTGAGCTCAGCTTAATGCCAGAGGCCTTCTCACTTCCTTTAATTGTCATCTTTTTTTTTTTAATCAACCCAAGTATTTTGTGCTCTGATGTGATTTCCCCACTGTTTCAACCATATGCACTCATTTAAGGTGATTTTTATATAAAACCACCCCATTTAATCTTTCCCACATTCTCCTTGCCAGTTCACAGGCCAAGCGCTCCAGCAGCATTGCTTCTCTGTGGTAGCACCCTGTCCGGCATGGGAACGAGCGGTTGGGAAGGGCCATGGAGGTGAAGGAAATAAGGCTCTTCCCTGATGTTTTTAAGCATTTATTTTGCAGATCTCACACACCTTTCCAGCTGTACCAGGGCTGCCATCGGTAGCAGGAAAATGCACATTTTCCCTTAATCTGGGTCAGGTTACATCCCTGCCGATCACCCCCAGGGGTCTTACCTGCTCCCATGGGCTGCCACAGGTGGGGAAGGCTGTGGGAGCCCAGCCACATCAGCCCCAGGCCAGCACAGGCACCAGGGGTAAGCTATCTGCCTCCAAAACGTACACAGGAGCCTTTCAGGGCTAGCTGCTGGCCATGCCCTTCATAGAATCATAGAATCGTGTAGGTTGGAAAAGACCTTTAAGATCATCAAGTCCAACCGTTATCCTAACCCTGCCATCCCACCACTAAACCATGTCCCTAAGGACCTTATCTATCCTTCTTTTAAATACCTCCAGGGATGGGGACTCGACAACCTCCCTGGGCAGCCTGTTCCAGCTCACTTAGTTGGCCACAGGAGGGAAAACTTCCTCCGAGCCTTCAGTCAGAGCAGAATTTCAATACCAGGGTGCCATTTGAGTATATGTATCTGTCTCCATCATCCCCCTCTCAGCACAGCAGGTGGGAAATGAGGTTGCACAGAGGTTTTGAAGATCCGACTGACAGCAGCAGCCCAAGGACATACCAGGATGGGATCTAGGCCTGATGGGCAAGGTGGGGAGCAACCCAGACACCCCCACTCCAGGAGAGCCCAGGCTTGGGCTGCCAATAGCCAGGAGCCTGAAGCACAGCCCCCAGTGAGGCTCAGCAGGACCCCACAGCTCCATCATGGAGTAACCTCCCTGGAGAGCCTCGGCACTTCTCTCTTCAGAGCAAAAGGGCTGAGAGCCCTGGGAGGGTCTGCTGCCAGGCTGAAGGTCCCACACCACCATGAAACACTAAGCCCATACAAGTTCACTCTGCTGACCCAGATGTGTCCAAGCTTTTCTTCATTTTTGAAGGAGGAAGCTGTATCCCAGCAGGTTTATGCCAGGCTGTGCTCCTGCAGCTGACGTAGCCAGCACACCCACATACCTGTGCACATGCCAGCAAACAGGACTGAAACCCAGCCGTGCTTTGGTCTGGGTGACATCTTGATCGCCGGGTGAGCCAGTGGTGTGTGGCTCCAGCACTAACCAACGCCCAACCCCCTACAGCTCTTCTCTAACAAAGCACCAGAAACTTCCCTAAGGGGACAGGTTGGAGGCAGGGGACACCTCGGTAACAGCTGATATGCAGGTACCAGCAGTGCCGTGCCATGCTAGGCCTGGCGGAGCAGCCATCTCACTCCAGTTCATTTTCTAGGCTTTTAGTGGTATTATTTAGTGAGGAGGGAGCCCTACGACTCTGCGCCCACACCTGCAGCTGCTGAGGAGGACATCTGCTTCCCCGTGGGCTCTGGGTCCCCCAACACCATTTACATTGTGCAGATGATTCAGACTGCTGGCCATGGGCTTGCCGTACAAACCCAAAGCAGCCACCCCTGAGCTTGCAAGGCAAGAAGGCTTGTCACTCCGGTTTGGGGTTACAGGGCAGAGAAGCCCCCCTGTAGCCATCCCCCAGCCTGCACTATGCCCCGCCCCAAGGCCACCCAAGCGAGCAAGGGGAGAGGGGACTCTGCAAGGACTACCAAAGTCCATCTCCGTCACTCCTCCCTTACTGCTTTTTGGAAGCACCTACTCCCCTCAGGCCTCTGTTTGCCTACCACAGGCACCCCAGCACCCAGGCTCAGCCCTGCCTGGAGCCCCATGCCCCCCTCCCCCTGGGAGCTACCCCACTTTATCCTTTTGGCACAGCTCCTGCCCGCACATCAGCTCTTCCAGGAGCTCCCAGCCTCACCACCATCCTGCAGCTTTGTACTCCTTACCTCAGAGCTACTGTTGTGGTTTCACCCGGCAGGCAGCTGACCACCATGCAGCCGCTCGCTCACTGCCCCCCTTCCTCAGTGGGATGGGGGAGAGAATTGGGGAAAAATAAAGTAAAACCTGTGAGTTGAGATAAGGACACTTTAATAAGAGAAAAGAATAACGATAGTAATAATAATAATAATAATGGTAATAGAATATCCAGAATATACAAAACAAGTGATGCACAGTGCAATTGCTCACCACCCGCTGACCGATGCCCAGTCCGTCCCGAGCAGTGATCGCTCTCCCCCCAGCCAATTCCCCCCAGGCATGATGGTCTTGCATAGCCCTTTGGCCAGTGGGGGTCAGCTGTCCTGGCTGTGCCCCCTCCCAGCTTCTTGGGCACCTGGCAGAGCAGGGGAAGCTGAAAAGTCCTTGACTGGTGTAAGCACTGCTCAGCAACAACTAAAACATCAGCGAGTTATCAGCATTCTTCTAGTACTAAATCCAAAACACAGCGCTATGCCAGCTACTATGAAGAAAATTAACTCTATCCCAGCTGAAGCCGGGACAGTATCCACCCCTTATTCTATTCCATCTACATCATGCTTAGGCCCTACTTTTACGAATATATTCCAATTAATCACCACCACTTTCCCTGTCTTTTGATATATACACACAGATATCATTCCCTTAGTCTATGGGCTATTCCTCTAAAATGTCCGTTGGGTTCATTTAGTCCATGACTTTGGGCTCCATGTGTTGTAACAGTCTTTCAGGGCAGGAGAGATGGTGTGTGGTGTTGGATTGTTGCAAGCTGAAGCCAGGTCTGGTTCCATCACTGCTGCACTTGCTCAGTTTCATCAAAATTCATTCTTCATTAATCTGGACGATTCTTACTGTAATACTGCTGATATGACATATAGCAATCGTGAAAATGATGACATACAGTATTATACAGCAATTAACATCATACCATTCAGTTCATTGGCTATTTTCACCAAAAATCAAATCCCCTTGAGGTACACATCAGACTTCCCCATCCTTCCGCATCACCCACCAAGGTCCTTGAGCAAAAGCAATCCCATGGATGGGTTTGCCTTTGCCCGAGGCAGGAGTAACTCAGACTGTCTTCCCCAGCATATTTTTTACATGTACCACAGGGACTTTATCCCCTTCTACAGTACATAAGAGGTTTGATTGGGTAGGGCCAGCTCGGTTGGCAGATCCTCTAGTGCTGACTAACCAGGTGGCCTTTGCTAAACATGTATCCCAATGTTTGAATGTTCCACCACCCATTGCTCTCAGTGTAGTCTTTAACAGTCCGTTGTATCATTCAGTTTTCCCAGAGGCTGGTGCATGATCAGGGATGTGATATATCCACTCAATGCTGTGCTCTTTGGCCCATTTGTCTATGAGGTTGTTTCGGAAATGCATCCCGTTGTCTGACTCAATTCTTTCTGTGGTGCCATGTCACCACAGGACTTGCTTTTCAAGGGTTGAGGTAGGTTTTCCATCCCGTTTCCTCATGTCCTCTCTATGGTCACGCAGGTAAAACCATAGGGTGCCCCATGGTGTATAACCTTGATATCCTCTTCCTTGAGCAGAGGGATGCTTAGTTCTAATGGCTGAGATACTGGTCCGTACAGGTGGGGAGTAGGATCTATCCTCTTTGAGTTGCTGGACCACCCGGGACAGTTTCTCCACAGCAGAGATGAGGGAGGAAGAGATACTTTCTTCGTATTCCCAGAGCTGACTAGCCACTTCATCCACCGTAGGTCCCTCTTCATCTCTCCAGTTCAGTATTGCCAACGAGTTGGCACATGACCCTGGTGCGCTCCGTAACAACTTCCGCCACATGGGTTGTGTGCACCGGACTCCATCTGGGTCTTTGGGCAACTGCTCATTGTTCAGGTCACTATAAATCACCTCCAAGACGGCTAATTCCCTCAGGTACTGGATGCCTTTGTCCACGGTGCTCCATTTGCCTGGGCGATGTATGATATCTTCCTTGAAGGGATATCTTTCCTTCATGGCTGACAGTAGTCGCCTCCAGAGGCTGAGGACTTGTGCCCCTTTTCCAATCACTTTGTCAATGCCCCCTTCCCTAGAAAGGGATCCCAGCTGTTTGGCTTCCTTACCCTCCAGTTCCAGGCTGTTGGCCCCATTATCCCAGCATCGGAGCAGCCAGGTGACAATGTGCTCTCCTGCACGACGGCTGAAATCTTTTCGTATATCTCGCAGCTCACCCAAGGATAGAGACCGTGTGGTTTCTGTCTCATTTATGAGTTCTTCCTCTTCCTCCTGCTCTTGTGGTGGCCCTGGTCTTTCATCCTCCCTTTCTAAACGAGTTGACTTTCGCTTCCAAGATTTCTTCTTGTGTATAGGGGCAACTGATACTGGCACAGGTTCGCTCCCTGTTTCAGCTGCACTGCCTGTCGCTGGGGTTTGAGTAGCTGCAGTGCATGTCGCAGGGGCTGGAGTAGCTGCAGCGCCTGTGTCTACAGCTGGAGGAGCTACAGTGGGTGTCACTGGGGTTGGAGTAGCTGCAGTGCCTGAGTCCACAGTTCGGGTAGCTATGGTGGGTGTTGCAGGGATTGGAGTAGCTGCAGTGGGTGTCGCTGGGGTTGGAGTAGCTGCGGTGCCTGAGTCCACAGCTGGAGTAGTTACAGTGGATGTCGCTGGGGTTGGAGTAGCGGCAGGGCCTGTGCCCACAGCTGGAGTAGCTACAGTGGGTGTCACAGGGGTTGGAGTAGCTGCAGTGGGTGTCACTGGGGCTGGAATAGCTGCGGTGCCCGAGTCCACAGCTGGAGTAGCTACACTGGGTGTTGCTGAGGTTGGAGTAGCTGCGGTGCCTGTTGCAGGAATCGATCTTTGGATGGTATATAATTTACGTAGGAGTCTATAACCCTGAGTAAAAACTGAACCATATTCAGGAGACCTAGCAGTAGGGCCGTGCTGGTTGGAACATCCCAAGGATATTCAACCTTCTCAAGAACTGTTGTAATTAGCTCAGAGAAGAAGGGGAAGATGGAGTAAGGTGACTCCCCCACAGGCTGGCTCTCCAAGGAGAAAAAGTAAAATGTATAATTATTCATAATTCCCAATAGATGGTTCCCAAAATACAGAGGTGACAGCAATACTGAGTACAAATATGAGCTTAATGTGATGACCAATATTTTTATCATAACATAAGCCAGTATTACACAATACAGCAGAACAGTAACTTTAATCCAATTGCGAAAAGTGATAGCCAGCAGCACAGGGAGTGCACACAGCAGGTAAGGTGCTACATAAAAGAATGCTGTGAACAAGGACAGCAACTCTGAGAGCAAATAAAACAACATTGCGATCAGCGACTATTAGACTAATATAATGAATGCTTATCACAAATTCGTTTTAAAAACGTTCAGATCTGTCGTTATCTCAACCCTTCGAGCCCCACGTTGGGTGCCCAAATAGGACTGCCGTGGTTTAACCCAGCTGGCAACTAAGCACCACGCAGCCGCTCGCTCACTCCCCCCCTCCCTCAGTGGGATGGGGGAGAGAATCAGAGAAAAGGAAAAAAAAGTAAGACCCGTGGGTTGAGATAGAGACAGTTTAATAAGAGAAAAGAATAACAAAAGTAATAATAATAAAAATGGTAAGAAAATATACAGGATATATAAAACAAGTGATGCACAATGCAATTGCTCACCACCCGCTGACCGATGCCCAGCCCGTCCCGAGCAGCGATCACTCCCCCCGAGCCGCGATCACTCTGCCCGCGACTGACCAACCAACTAACCCCCCCCGAGCATGACGTTATATGGTATGGAATAGCTCTTTGGTCAGTTTGGGTCAGCTGTCCTAGCTGTGCTGTACTCCCAGCTTGTTATGCACCTGGCCGAGCAGGAGAAGCTCAAAAAGTCCTTGAGTAGTCTGAGCACTACTTGGCAACAACTAAAAACATCAGTGCGTTATCAACATTCTTCTAGCACTAAATCCAAAGCACAGCACTATGCTAGCTTCTGTGAAGAAAATTAACTCTATCCCAGCTGAAACCAGGACAATCGGGCACCTGAGGCAGGAGTGCTGCAGCTCACGATGCAGCATCTTAGCCAGGGCTCGGGCAAGAGATGTCCCTGTGCAGGCAGAGCAGCTGGCAGAAGGACAGCAACCTGCCCCGGGCACACCACCTTTCCCACAGGGACGTGGGAAGCTGCAAGGCGTGACACCGAGCAGCAGCTCAGGCTCAGATCTGTTCAGGTGGTCTCTTAATCAAGGGCTAATGCATTGTGGCTGTTAATATGGTGGATGGTGTCAAAAGCACAGCTAATGCGCAAGCCCCTCCTGAAGAGGGTCTTCCTGCTTTCCCAGAATGGTTCCCTAGACTTTCAAGAAGCATTTTTGCCGTTCCTTTGGGTTTTGTTTCTCGTGAGGCAAAGCGGTGCTGGCATGCCTGCCTGAAGTAAGGAAACTAAACCAGACTGCCCGGTTTCACATCCCGCGCTGTTCCTAATGGACAAACTCGGTACTACTTTGTTCCCTTGGCCTTGGCCGCTAAGCCCTTCTGCATTTTAGAAATTCTCTGTGCAGAATCAGGGTTAGGTTAAAGGTTGGACTCGATGATCTTAAAGGTCTTTTCCAACCAAAGCAAAAAAAAAAAAGGAAAAGAAAAAGAATGAGCCGGGAGAGCAGAGTGTCAGTCACTAGAGGGCACCAGGGAAGAAGGATGCCCACTTGCTTCTCTGCTTCATAGCCCAGCATACGGAGGAGAAAGAGTTCTCCAGAAATGCCCTGCTGCTGCTGCTGCTGCTTGCCCACAGGCAATTCCCCCATGCCAGGACATTTCTGCACAGGCACAAGGTCACAGCAATTTAACAGTGGGAGGGAAACATGGCACTTCTGGTACATATTAGAGCAGCAATGAATGCATGCATCAAGTTGTCTTTGCCCCTCTGCTGTGTGTGTGTGGCATTTCACAGTCGGTGTGGTACTTGCTACCTACGGTGCTTCAACTCCCTCCCTGGGGCTCGCTGTCTCAGAGAAATCAGACAGCTGGGAGGCAAAGTACGACAGCGGATGTGGTGCGGGGTTGTGAGAAGGTGATTGTGGGAGAGATCGCTCTGATAAAGGAGCAGCATTTTTCACAGAACAACAGATAGAGTTCTCCTGGTGCTTGTATTGTCCGCTTCACCATTTCCAGTGCAGCTAGCAAATGGGATTACATGTGCGGCCCTTCGGCATTTCTTTTCTCTTCCTCAGCTGTGGACATCTCCTAGAGGACTGTTTTCTCCCCGAGGTGGTGAGGATGCACTCTGCTGAGTGAGCACAAGGGTACCACAGCCTGCTGGAGGCACAGTTTTGCAACATGCTCATCTTCCCCAAGTGCCACCACAACCAGCACGCCGGGGCTGGCACAACCGACAGGGTGATTAGGTGCAATTTCACCGGCATGGGTGGTAGCAGCTCTAGGGGCTGTTGTGTTCGCTGATAGGAAACTGAGATCTTCAATATTTCCTAGGTAAGTTGATTTTCCAGTATGCAAGGCTTTGGTCTAAAAAGCAAAGGAGAGGCAAGACACTTGTAAGACAAAGGACGGCAGGGCTGTGGAGGAGCCTAAATTCTCTGAGCCTAAATTCAGGAGGAGGGAAGACATCAGTGAAACGCAACCCACTCCGAGCAGCACGGAACCTGCTGGGAAACCTGCCACTCAGGTAAAATATGTGGTGTTAAAATTATCGTGATTTAACTGGTACTCTTCTGGGGCATGGATGAAATAATTCGGTGTGTGAGACAACGGTATTTTTGAATCTATTTGGTCATTTGTTCACCTTCTCAAATGCTACCGGGACTATGCAATGGTCTTCACTAGCTGCTAGGATGCTTGTAAGTCTTGTATAAATACAGTACAGACTTAATTACAATAAAATTAGTGACAAAGGAAAGAACATGATCCCAGGGGTGTGATTCCTGAATGATGAGATACTTACCCATCCCAGGTTACAGCCAGCTAAAAAAGCTGGCCTTGTGATGCTCTGACCCAGACAGCTCTTACAGGCAGCCTTGGTGTTTACTAATTAGCGATGAGCCTTGCTGGGAAAACGAGAGCATTAAAGCTCATGCTTTTAACTGGAAACCGTCTGTAACGTGTACTCTTCTGCCGTCCCTCTACCAAGGAAAACGATTGCAATCGCATGGGTTTGTGCTCTTGTCAAAAGCGCTGGCAGAGCAATCCCGCAGGATGGTGCCTGGGATGCTGGCCAAGCGCAGGCAGCCCAGCTGAACTGAAGGAGTTCCTCCAGCATCCCCCAGAGCCTGGCTGACCTCATCTTCGGGGTTACTGGTCTCAGAAGCTACAGCTGTCCTGGCAAGCAAAACCCTGTCGGGGAGGGAACGGGAGAAGCAGCGTGCCTGTCACCGGTGCTGCTCCAGGTGTTAGCGCAGCTCCTGGAAAGCTGTGGCCTGCGCTGCCCAGTGGGCATGTGCCGGGGACCAGTGCCCCTACCTCCTGTAACGAAGGCTGCCTCGGCTTTGGTCCCCTCCATAGCATCAATTGCATGCCCACATATTATCCTGTGAAAACCCCGCTCTGGTGGGCTCAGTACAGCCTTTGCATGATTGCAGCTATTTTGAACCAAAGGGAAACATACCAAGGTGGTACCTGTCTGCAGGCCCCCGGGGGAGAAGACTTCATAACCAGCCGTGCCTGGTCCAACAAGCCATGCTGGCGTCCATCGTGTCCTGCCAGCTCTGCCAGACTCGGCCATCACTGCGAGCCTCTGGCAGGTGGAGATGCTATACTTCATCCCAATGTCACTGCTACTGACGCGCTTGGTTTGGGGTGGCTCCCGGCGAGGTGCTGCGCCGCAGCCTGCTTACAACTTGTTCAGCTAAAAGAAAAAAGGTGAAAGCTGGGGCTTGTCCTGGCCCTGCCCTCCCCACGAAGCCCTCTGGCTTCCCCAGCGTGCAGGGAGAGGGTGGAGACTCCCCGGGTGATGGAGCGCGGGGAACCCAGCTCTCGGCTCGCTTCCGTTTTGCAGCAGATGTGGTGACATGGGTGGGACTACCCTGCCCCGCCGGCTGCGTTCCTGCACACCTCGCTCTGCTCTTCCCCGGCTCCTGCTTCCCTTCCGCTGCCTCTGCCGCCTCCTCAGCAGCCCTGCAGCACTGACCCAGACCTGCCGCTGGTAAGTGAGCGGGTAGCAGCAGTTGTTCAGCCCTTTTATTGAGATAGATTTAATTCGGTGTAGTGGCTTGCTTCCTCCTCCATGACTTGCTTACTCTGCCATTGCTAAGAAATTAGATTCAGCAGCTGTTTTCCTCCAACAGCCAAGGAAAACATAGCGAAACACTTGCCTACCTTTTCTGAACTTTTCAAGGGATTTTACTGAGAAATTTGGCAAGAAATTAATGAGAATATATTTTATAAATGGGGGATGAAAGCTTGAAGGCTTAAAGTAAAACCAGTAAAAAGGTGAAAAGTTAGAATATTTTGCAGGAACTACCATATCCAGAGTTTGCCCGTGCATAGTAATGCACTGCAGATAACATGCGTGCAAATGCCTGCACGCACAGAGCGCTGCTTACTCGGTCCCCAGTTAACACACAGGGCTCTTGTCACAGAAGGTAGGTTACAAATCCCTAGTAAATCGGTTGGCAATTAACTTACAGATTGCCTGAATCGCATTATCCTTATTTACTCAAATGGTTTTAATTTCCCACGCGTGTTCCTGAGGAAGAGGACTGTGTGGTCCTGGGCTGGCAGTACTAGGCTGCACTGCCCTCTTTGCATGCCCACATCCATCCTCTTGCCAGCCTACACCCCTGCAGATGCATGCGACTAGAATGGAAAAAAAAAAAAAAAGGTATACATACAACTTCTGTGAATTTATACGTATCCAAAGTCTAAAATGCACATTTGTAGTACATGCTGTACTGTTTCACCTTGCAGGTTGCAAGATTAAACTTTGTACCCATTAAAAAGAAGAGAAATAATAGCCCACTTAATTATGTTTTCTCTGGCAGGTTCAGGTATTCAGAAATTTTTTTAAAGGGTGTGAGCCCCCTTCCTTTAGGAAACTGCTGAAAAGTGCTTGCGTCTCTCAAACTCTTCCTCCTGAAGTAATTTCCACACTTATTCTCTATAGATATAAAATACTTCGCATACTGCCTGAATTTTAAAAAAAAACAATTAAAATGCCCTTCTGAATTTTGCCATTCAGAATTTTACTACCACTCCTAGTATTGTTTTTTCTATTTGAACTGGAAATCCCTTCTGGGGCCAAAAGCTTTGCAGGAAGACCTTGGCAGGAATGAATGTTACTTTGCTTTTTGTACAGACAATGTATCTTAAGGCATACAAATAGGTCTACTGAAATTGCTTGAAAGACTCCAGGTATGGTATTGCTGTGGTTCAAGCAGGTTTAAGTCGGTGGAACTTTGTAGCACGTTTTGTTGTTGTTTCATGTTTTTGTTTAGTGCCCCTGTCTATGTAGGGAAAATGAGAATTTGTACTTTACAAGTCTTGGAAGACTATGCAGGAAAGTGGCCATACTGAGTGTTTAATTTTCTGTGCATTGAAACAAAGAGATTTCATGACAGTTTTTAAGAAAGTAGTTTTATTTTGATGTTAATAAAAGGCTAAATCCAGTCCTTTCTGAGACTGAATATCTCTGAAGAAAAGGTTTTTCTGTTAGGCTTGAACTGAAATTAATGCTGAAATCAGTGACAATAAAAATATTTTAGAAAGATTTGGGAAAACAAATGAAATTTGTAAAATTCCCAGAGTTCATAAATTTTATGTTTAGCTGATGCAAAAAGTATGTATTGTACCCAGAGTTGATGTGATGAGGACAGGAAACACTTTATCATATTCATAAATATTTCTGAATACAGCAGGCAGCACATATTATTGACTCTCCTGCTCATTTCTGATGTGAGTTGATATTTGTAAGCCATTGGCAATGAATTTGAGGAAACTTCACTTGAAGAATTTTAGTTTGCATAGAAATTGACTTGATGATTAGCATTCATCATGGGTGTTTCTTTGTCCTGCACATGCTCTGACTTAAAATGTTTCATAGCTGTATGTCACATTAAACACATGAAATAATTTTTTAAACAAGGCCTAAAGCAATATTTAAAAAATCCCATTCCTAAGGAGCAATTGCAAACAGCTGACAATTACATTAGCTGTAAAGGAGCATGCCCCTCTGTTCCTACGGTGAAGATTATTGCTAGGTCAGAAATGGAAAGGTTGCTTTGTAAAATACCAAACTGTTTATTTCACTGCAAGTGCTCACCCCACCATGAAAAAAGGGTCTCCAAAAAAGAAGCAAATCAAAAGCCTAACTCTAGCACAGAGGCATTATTTTTGCGGTTCGCACGTCATCTTTCCTCAGCGCGCTGTAAGCCGAGATCCAAATCGCCACCCTCGGAGGTTTCCACGAGTCACCCAGGCAAAGCCATGGCTGCCCGGATCTCAGGCTGGCGATGCTCAGGCCAGCCCCGCTTGGAGGGGGGAAGGTGGGTTATAGGAATTCCCACAGCCCCTTCCCACCAGCACATCCAGAACTCTTGTCACTTTGTCATCCCAAGGAGCTGCTGTGACAGAGTCCTTGCGACGGTCACGCTCCTTTGAGAAGAGAGATGGCTAACACAGATTTCATGGAGCAACTGATAAATAACCATTCCAGTTTTAAGTGAATGAGTATTCTGCGTTTTTTTTCTGCAATAAATTCTAGTAGCTCTGACAGTGTAAAATGCTATTTTCAGTATTAGCCTAACATCTGAAATAGATTTTTTTTGTTTTTTACTTTGATGAATGGCATATGCCCACAAATACACCTTTCCCTGAAGGAGCAGCCACCAGGCGGAACAGCACACAGACAAACCTGTGTCTTCCACCTAGGGCATCCCAGCCTGTCACTGCCAGCAGCACAAGCACGCTGCAGCCGTGAAGGGCCGTGGCGATTTACACCAGAGGTCCAGCTAGACCTGAATCCTGCCTCGACTCATAGCTGCCAGTAAGCAATGCCTCCGGAAGGGACAATATCAAAGAATGCTATTTTTGTCTGGCAGATTTGGGCAAGTGGTGGGCTTGGGCCTTCCTGAACTGGAGGTTTCCTGCCAACAGCTGTATTAAATAGCCATCGAGGGACTGTCTGCTATGGATATGTCTAATGCTTCTCGTAGCGGATTTATTTATCTAGCTTCTGCAACATTCTTTGCAGAGGTGTATACAATCTAATTATAACTTGATTGGTAAGTTAAATTGAGCTTCGATGTACTGTCTGTTCTTAAGAACAACTCTGTGAAAGTAGTGTGATTCTGTATTTATGAAAATAGTTTCTGATCCCGTGCTTCTTGCCTGCCAGTCAAGTTCAGTCTGGAAGACTGAATCTGTTTCATTCCTAAATGAAAAGTTTGTCTTCTAAAGAGCATTTCTGAAATTTCAGTGCTAGTGCTGATTTAGGTTTTTATGCTGGTCTTTGGAAAAAAACCCAACAAACCCAAATGAAACAAATAAGAACTATTCTGTTGATAGTGCCTGAGGTCAGACTCCACCTCACTCTCCCCTGTTTGCTCATAACATTACATCAGTAATAGTGAAAAATTAAGCTGAGAAAAAATCTGATTGAATACCGATCTAGATACCTTATAGATGCAGTGATATATCGAGGCCAGACTCACACCGTCTGCAGAAGAATTCTGCACTCACATCATGCTGCTGGTTATCCAGCAGTTCAAGGGATTTTGTAATGTCTGTCTGTGGTGTTGACTCTGCCATTGAGTGTTTGGTACCGTGCTTGGCGTGCTAGCAAACGTCTGCTCAGCATATGGCGAGACTTTACATGAAAAGTTTCCACTGCCGTTCTAAATGCACATCTCTACTTTACCAAAGCATCCTTTCAAATGGCAATGACTGATCTCCAGCCAGATAGCCCAGAAACTACTATATAAATAGCCTTATAAAAATTAGCTGCCCTCCTGCAGGTAGATAAGTCTTCTCCAGAACAAGTGGAGTTTACCAATAAAAGGCCTCCAGACTTTAAATGTTGCACATTTTATTGATGTTCAACTTACTCAAAATCCATTTTAGCTTAAAATAAAGCTAGTCCCATTATAATTGTATTTGGAACGCAGTTTCTTGTCATTGTAAAAAATTGGGCCAAGATTTCTGATTACTAAAACATTAAGGCCTGATACTTTTGCTGGCACAGAAGACTGCAGCTTTGTCAGAAGAGGCAACATTGGGCTAGGTTTGTGGTAGCAGTGTTGGGAGACAGATGAACCAGCCTTTACATGCAGATAGGCCTGTTGCTGAAAGCAGGGCTTGCAGTGGTCCCACTGCGCTGATAGCCACAAGGGAGAGTTCAGCTGTCTGTCAAGCAGCCTTAGCAAACCGACAAGATAAGGGCTTGGGTTTTTTTATGTGACCATATGATTGCGTTAGATTAAATGGCTTTTTTTGCGAGGCTCATTTTATTAACTGCTCTCAAATTCATTGAGTGTGTCTGAAACGGTCTCATGATTTGCCTTCTTCCTTGCTGCAAGCAGCAAGTACCTGCTAAGGTACGGGACTGATCATCCCAGAGCTCCTCGCTGCTCATCTCCCCCCTTGGTCCCCAGGAACTACTGCATTACCAACATTTCCCCTAGTGACAATTGAAGTAATTAGGCTCTGATGAGTCAACATGATATATAAAGGGAGGCCAGATCCTGCGTCCCACCTAAACGACCCTGTGCCACCTAGGAAGCACAAAGGGGACAGAGCTCTGCATGCACAAGGGACCACGGGGCAGGAGCCTGGCTGATGAGGGAGGTGAGATAACTTTAATTATTCCACAACTACCTTCTAGGTTTTACATGGAAAGCAAATCCAAGGAAGAGAATTACTTGGCAGCGGTGCCAGTTTGCAGGTACCCTTGGCAAAATTATTTTGATTAAAAAAATAAACCAACAATTTTTAGATGTTGTTACCATTGCGCAGGAGTGCTAGAGGTAGGAGGAGTACCTTTACTTTCAAACCACCCCTTTAAAAGAGTATCTAATGGGCAAACTCTAAGCACATTCAAAACTAGAAAGAAGTCTGACCTTGCAGAAGGCCAGGTCCTTTTGGACCTTAGTGATTTTGAGCCGATGTCTCGGTGAGTCGCCCGTTGTACCTGTGGTTTCCAACCAGCGTGTGGTTTACATACAGACCTCTCCGCCAGGGGCAGCCCTCCAGAAAGAGCATAAAGCCACGCTAGTGCCTGCCGTGAGAGGTACCTACTTACTCGCACCAGGAGAGCAGATGCAGCCGGTGCCCGTGGCCAGGTGCTGCCGCAGGGGGGCTGCCGGGGGGCCTCTGTGAGAAGGGACCCGGGGTTGCCCCATGCCTGACCCAGCCGCCTCCAGCCACCACCAGCAGACTCGCCGCTGGCCAAAGCCAAGCGTGTCAGTGGTGCTGGTAGCGCCTCTCTGAAAACCTGTTTAAGAAAGGGTAAAAGATGCTGTGCAGCAGCTGGAGCGAGGAGTGAGAAAATGTGGGAGAAACAGCCCTGTGCACCCCAAGGCCAGTGAAGAAGGAGGGCAAGGAGGTGCTCCAGGCACCGGAGCAGAGATTCCCCTGAGAGGGAAGCTGGGTGGGCATCTGGTGGCCAGGTCAACCCACCACAACAGACCATCAGGGTGGAGGGAGACTCTTATCCCCTAACACCGCATGAGGTGTGAAGCAGTATGGCAGACCCAGCTCCCCGTCAGCTCCGTGTCATCTCAAGGTCTGAGCCCATAGGACCCAAACTTCCTATCTGAAAGAGGGAGACCTAGATGGACATCTGCAAGGCCCACAGTAGGTCCAGTGCCGAACACTGGACCCAACAGACACATCTTTCCTCTCCATACCTAATCAAATCTTCCCCCTTCATTTTTTTTTTCATTTGTAGAGGAAAAATGGCTGAAGGCCAGCCACACCTAAGTATTCAGATGTCAGACGCAAATACAAATGGCATCCCCAGCAGAAAGCAGTCCTCTCCAGACTTAGCTGGCAGGGGAGGAAGCGTACTCACTTTCCACAACATCTGCTACCATGTGAAGATAAAGACTGGGTTCCTGTGTTGTCGAAAAACAGCCAATAAAGAAGTTTTGAGAGATGTCAAGTACGTATTTAAACATCTTTTTCGAGTATGTGTATGTTTTGTTTCTGTCCGGACAGTTGAGTTCACTCATGTCGCTGAGCCACTAAGCCCAATATACAGAATTTGATCAAGATTTAGAAAAATTATAGGTATGTACGGTTGCTTCCTGTTTGCCGTCAGCTCTGCTTGAGCTTCCTGCTAAGCCCCAGTGGCCCTCAGTCATTAGAGCTGAGCCCGTGCAGCAGAGAGCTGGTGCTGCTGGGCGCCATCCCCTCCCAGGGAGGGGCAGGGAGGGACAGGGCTGCTATCGGCACGGGGGCACATGAGCCAGCGTGGCTGCTTTGCACCACCTGGCAAGTCTCCCTCTCTGCCGTGGTGTTTAGCTGAGATACGAACAGCCTGTCCTCGATGCTTGTGTCTCCTTCCCTAAGGTGGCCTTTGGGAAGGTTAATTTTGGGGGTCTTAATGTAAAATGCTTAAGAGAGTAATATAAACGAGGGTTAGGTTAACTTTGAAGAGATGTAAAGTTTTCTATTTTTTTTTGGTTTTTTCCTTTTCAACATTGAGCACTACAGCCGTAAAGCAACCATGTCCTTACGGCCTTTGTTCAACAATCTAGGCATAAAGTTTGCCCATTCACAGTTCAGTAGTTAAGCTAAGTGGCAAGTACTCACACAACATGCCATTTCAAGTTACCTGTGACTCCCAGCTCCCTAACTCCAACTTCTGTTATAAATATTCACCCTTTTGTGTAGTTCTGTCCGTCCTGCTCTTTGCCCATGCAATTTCCACACCTCCTAAGCATGAGCTCTTAAAATCTTTCCTATTGTCCTCAAGAGCTGTATGTTACAGCAACTCAATTGACTGACATTGCTCATTGGCAACGACGTGAGCAGAAGGCCCCTCTCGTGGCTTACTGTCAAAGACCAACATCTAACACACGTTGAGCTTTTCCCATTTAGAAAATGCAACATGTGCATTTGTTTTGTTAGATATTGGGTTTTTTTGTGTTAAAATCACATATAACATAACATTTGTATAATGTGATGCTTTTTGATCTGTGGAGCCATAAATTTCCACAGTAAGAAACTCAAGGAAACAAATATGCATCAGGAAGAGCAAAACTGAGCCTCCTAGGCTGCATGTCATCAGACCCTAAGGACAGCTGTACTGGTCCCAGACCCCCAGCCAAGTACTCGGAGCGCTGATACCTGGATTGCTGATAACAACCAGTACCAGAGTGCTGTTCCGAGATATTCCAAGATTCCAACATTCCTGGTATCATAACATACAGACAGGCATTTGTGTGGGCAGCGTGATTCTTGTCTTAACACCAAAGCTTGTTGAGCACAGATTTTTGGGGCTAGTCAGGAAAAATAGCACTGACACTTTGATGTGCTCCAGCAAAAAGTTAAAAAAAAGGCAGAAGTATTTCCATATACTGTATCATTTTTATATGGTCTTTTCTCCAAATACTTAAAAACCTTTGCTATCTGGCTTTTGAGTTTCATGTGGCTTAAAATCAGCTACAGAGAAACTATCAACTGCAGTTTCTGTAAGTACAAACAAATCCCTAGCACGTTCTGTTCTCTGCTAAGAGAAGAAGCCTTTAGAACTGAATGTGGTTAAAGTAAGTGCGTGCTCCACTTCTAGAGATCCATGGGGGGAAAGCATGCGTACAGCTTTTGCTACATTTTACTCAAGTTTCTGTGTTGTCTTCATTATATGAAGATTAGTTCTTGAATTAGGAATAAAATTAAGGTGGAGTTTGATCATAAATATTGTTTGTGATTGGGCAGCTTCATTAATTCCCAAATTAATGGGATGCAGAAGGTAGTTCTACAGATAACTTACACTAGCCTATGAGATGAAATGATAAGAGAGATAAAAACACCCTGTCTATTTTGTAAAACCTATCTATCTGTTTTGTCTTACAGTGGCATCATGAGACCAGGACTGAATGCAATTTTGGGGCCCACTGGCAGTGGTAAATCTTCGTAAGTGCCGCCTTTGCCCTACACAGAAATTACACCAAGGACAAATTGAACCTGCACATATTTAGCAGTAATGGACAAGACTTTCAGGGAAAGATTTTGTTTTCATTTAGGTCTGTGCAAATCTCACTGGTTTCTGAGGAATACCTGAATTCAAAAAAGACAATCAGCTTACATGACAAAGATGTATTTCAATTTTAGTCCACACTTTCCTGATACATGATCTTTACATATCGTTCTAGGTTAAGCTCATATTATTGAACGAATGGACACAAACGTGCTATGAAATTGCACAGATCTCATTTCCTTAGGAAACCAGAACAAAAGAAACTCAGCCCTTGAAAGCTGCTGGGGGGTTTCTAAATGGCAAATGTTTAACATGGGGTAGTTTTATGTAGCTGTTCGTTCCATGAACTGGGTTTGCGGTTCAGAGATGCTGCATGCTCCTGCATGCTCATCTGACAAAGTAACCAACTTTTCTCCTAGTCTACTCGACATTTTGGCCGCAAGGAAGGATCCCCATGGACTTTCTGGTGACATTTTGATCAATGGAGCTCCTCAGCCTGCCAACTTTAAATGTACCTCTGGATATGTAGTACAGGTAAATATTATCACGCTATGGATTTCATTGTCCCATTCTGACTGCAGTTGTAAGAAGTTGCTGCAGTGTTGCAAGTACCTTGCCTTGATCCAGGAATCGAGACTGGTGCAGTAGCAACTCTCCACATGCCCACCCTCTCTGGGAAAGTTACTCTGCTTTGTATTTGAGTCTCTTAATGCTCCACAGTCAATGGGAGCGGACGCTTTGGATCCTTTGGTCTCCATTTGGGGGAACAGCCGTAGGCTACCAATATGCATGGAACATTTTCCAGGTATGATGCTTTCTGGTAATAAACAGCTTGTAGCTCCTCTTGCCCAGGGACAATGTCATTAAGTCTGGTTCTGAGAAAACCTTTGTCCAGGGTGGGCTGGGGAGAAAGACATGTGAAGGACAAAAGAAGGAAAACAACATCCTTTTCATTTCTTGCCCCTCCCCACTACCCGTGCTCAGCAGCATGCTTGCAGTTTATCAAGACCTGAAGAGGTGCATCTATGAAAACCCCTTATAAAAGCACGGTCAGCATGTTACAGAAAGGTAGTCTCTCAAAACACACATAACTATCTGAACTTCCTGCATCTGACAAATTCCCTTCGCAAGAGACAAGCAGCTAATATCTAAAAAACCTATGCTACTTCCTCCTTTGCTGAAACAAGCTCAGAAAACCTTCACCCTACCCCACATGGCCCCAACCTCTCTTTTCCTTCCTTCTCGTCTCCCCACTCTTGCCTGCGGTGGGCTGAGGCTGCATTAACAAATGCACAGGGATAAGTGACCTGAGCTGTAGCTGCTCCCTAGGTCCCTGTAGCTCTTCAGTATCTCACTCAACACCTCCAAAAAAAATGAATAAGGTAAGAATACGTGAGGGATAGTTTTGAATACGTTACTATTTATGCATTTTGATATGCATGCAGGATGGATGATGTTCCTATATTGCATTGCTTTACGAATAAAGGCAAATATAATCACATGCATGAAATCAACTCTCTGCTATGACACAGGCATTGAAGATGCACTTTACTGCATGTTCTGGCAGTTGCTTCTGTCCTTCTGCATGCAAGGACAACATAAAACACAGGTAGATGCAGTTCTCAGAGGAAAAAATAGCAACCACCAAGTATCTACTCTTTTTTTTTTAAATGAAGGATGATGTGGTGATGGGAACCTTGACTGTAAGAGAAAATTTGAAGTTCTCGGCAGCGCTCCGTTTGCCAAAGTCAGTGAAGGAACAGGAAAAAAATGAGCGAGTGAATCAGATCATCAAGGAGCTGGGTTTGAGCAAAGTGGCAGATTCCAAGGTAAGGCGTGTAAATATAGTGCTTAAATCATGAACAAATATTAACTCATTTATTTAATTAACCAAATAGCTCAGCATGGTGGATTAAAAAAAAAAAGTAAAAATAAACAGTCTATTTCAGTAATACAATAATTAGTAACATTTCTGTATGGCAATCTGTACAGACTCTGTGCTGGTACTGCCATATGCTGTTACATTGCGGGGAAGGGGCAAGGTGTGGTTGGAGAAAAAGAGAACACTTCAAGTAATATTAATATTAAGAAACAGCCTATGTGTGAGGTAGCATCTACATCTGTACCTGAGAGTGGGGCCAAAATTTCTGACAACTTTTCCCAAATGCTGCCATGTCAGTAGGGTGCTTGTCACTCAAGTATTTGTTATCTGGGTAAATGAGAAAAGTTTCTTGTTTTGCGGCAGGTTGGCACCCAGTTCACTCGTGGGGTGTCCGGAGGAGAGCGGAAAAGGACCAATATTGGGATGGAGCTCATCACAGATCCTGCCATCTTGTTTCTGGATGAGCCAACTACGGGACTCGATGCCAGCACTGCTAACGCTGTCCTGCTGCTACTGAAAAGGTGATGATGCCCTGGGAAACCACTTCCTGTTTTCACCACTCAACTCTGCTACATTTCAGTTATATTTGACTTAAATTACAGATAGAATGAGCAAACAGGGAAATCAGACATGTAATTGTTCACCAGCGAGATGAGGCTGCAAAGAGGGTAGGAAAAAGGCTGTATGAATTCTCTCACTCCAAAGCAGCTGCCGACAGCAGTACGCAAAGCACCTTGCACAAAGCGTGTGCACGCAGGGACTACAGTTTGTCCGTGATAGCTGTCATGGACAGCTTAATTTATTTTCATGTCTGCCTGGGCCAGAAAAGTGATAAAGATGCCTCTTGTACGGTCTGGTAAGGTGATTGATTTTAATATGGACATTAGTCAGAACACAGCTAGCTGTTTCTCCATCACAAAATTTCAAGCCTACCTTTGGAAAAACAAGTACAACTTGCCTATTTTACATCATTTTGCATTTGCTACAAGCAAAGAGGACTCAAACACTTCTCTTCGGAGCTTTCTGTTTGCATCAAAATCTTCCCAGGACCTTCTCCTCCAACAACAGTCCCAGTGAGAGGGAACTTTCTTTTCTCACACAGACACTATAAATATGCCCTAAATGTTTTCTTTTTCTTTTTTTTTCCTTCTCCTTTCCCCTCTCTGGCATGCAAAGTTAATCAAACTTAACCAAGGCTTAACCGAACTTGCAAATTCTCTTATCTAAATGCTCAATTGCCTTGCAAAGCTAACTTCTCTGTCGTTCTTTACTTCACATTCAGGATGGCAAAACAAGGAAAAACAATAATCTTCTCCATCCACCAGCCTCGCTACTCCATATTCCGACTGTTTGACAACCTGACGCTGCTGGCGGCAGGGAGGGTGCTGTACCACGGGCCCGCCCAGCACGCCATTGAGTACTTCCAGTCTATCGGTGAGCACAACTCGCAGCAGGGCCAACTGCAGCAACGTCTTTAGTTTGCACTAACTTGAATAAAACGCCAATAGCGCTTGATCAGAATCGGGCATAGTGTGTATTAGCAAGCCTGGGATTTTAACAGGCTAAGCATTTCTCCTGGCGTTTCACCTCTTGACCCATACGTGGGTTTGGATGATAGGGCTGACCTCTAATCAACTGCTCCTGGGTGCATCTTAATTAGACAAAACCCAGGCTAGGGTTGAGAAGGGCACGTTGCCAGCTGTCACCTTGCTTTCACTGACAGAGCTGCCCGGCAGTGCCGTTCATCTCCTGGGTAAGCCCAGACCTTTGGAAGCCTGCAGTGCTTAGGGTGCAGGCCGCCCAGCAGGCACGATGGCGTGGCTCTCTTCATGACGGCCATGCACAGCCCTCTGCCAGCCACACAACCACTGCTCAGGGATTGTAATGCTGTCACCACAGGCTACGAGTGCGAGCCGTACAACAACCCTGCCGACTTTTTCCTGGACATCATTAATGGAGACTCCACTGCGGTGGCAATGAGCAAGACTGAGGAAACGAACACAGGTATGAAGCCCAGAGCTGAGTGAAGTTATGATATCATGTATTTTGCCAGAAGGTGTCCAGCACAACACAGAAAAATCATTTACAGATGACAAACAACCAATAATGGTGTTGTACAAGTGTGCAATTATTTGTATGCATGAGAATATTATGTACTGCTGACCCACGTTGCTTTAAAAGGGAAACAAAAAACCCACACCGTTCCTAAATCCTTTTTGTTTTTATGTGGAAAATAATTAACATAACCTGAAATAAGTACCAAATTCACATAGAGCCCTACTATATAAAATATTCCTGTCTATGCAAGAATAGTTTGGCTCTCATAAATAGGTATTTAGTAATTTATCATTGCTATTTATTTCTTCATAAACTGACCTGTATACTTCTGTGTCACACTTAAGTTACGAGATGTTAAAGGTGAAAGAATATTTTCCTGTGTTGAAGTTATAATGTCTGGGAACCTAAGAAACTGTTTTGTTACCTCTTGACATAAAGAAAGAACTTCTTTCATCCTGGAGGCAAACCAGCTGAAGTCCTGCAGAAGCAGAGACAATAAACCAGGACAATTCTTCCACTTAGGGACATAATTTGATGCAGTTATGACCTGTATTTTTTACCTAATGCAATGGTTTGTTATGAAATTACTGTTTTCCATCCTCTGAGTAGAGTGGGAAGAGGGGGTAGAGAAAGGGGACCAATGTTCTCCTGATGCTTCCTTGAAGTTGTGGTAAGGCAGGAATTATCCCCAAACTAACAGATCAAATCTCACCCGTGTTCAATAGCATGTTTTTTCATCCTGTCTGTTGCTACTTATTAATAGCACACTCTCTTTTCACATGAATGAAGAGGGAAATAGAATAATGAATATGCTATGTGCCCAAACACACAGTTTTACTATGTCTTTACCAAAGAAGCAACCAGCATTTTACAAAAATGCTGACTGTGTTCAGGGTCTGACTAATATTACAGCTGGCAACACACAGTGTATTTGTCATTGGAAAAGTACAAAGCTGGTGAGGGGTCTGGAGCACAAGTCTGATGAGGAGCGGCTGAGGGAACTGGGGGTGTTCAGCCTGGAGAAGAGGAGGTGAGGTGAGACCTTATCACCCTCTACAACTGCCTGACAGGAGGCTGTAGCGAGGTGGGGGTCTGTCTCTTCTCCCTGGTAATAGGCGATAGGACGAGGGGCAATGGCCTTAAGTTGCACCAGGGCAGGTTTAGGTTGGACATTAGGAAAATTTTTTTCAATGAAAGGGTTGTCAAGCACTGGAATGGGCTGCCCAGGGAAGTGGTTGAGTCCCCATCCCTGGAGGTATTTAAAAGACGAGTGGATGAGGTGCTTAGGGACATGGTATAGTGGTGGGATGGCAGGGTTAGGTTAACGGTTGGACTTGATGATCTTAAAGGTCTTTTCCAACCTAAACAATTCTTTGATTCTATGATTCTATGACTGGACTACAGTTGAGAAAAAAGGAGCTCCCGCTGAAATTTCTTCATGACAGACTCAGAAGTCTGAATAAAGTTGACACATGCAGGATTACCTGGATCTGAAAGTCTGGGAGGTCTAGGATTACCTCATCGGATCTGCGAAACAGATCACTTACAGAAACCTGGAGGGGGGGGAAATAACTTTTTGATTAGAAGTCAGATGCTGCCAGTTTGAAACTGCATCAGCAGACAAGGGTTTACATAGTCTGCTGTGAAGCCGTGGCCTGTGGGACAGGTTGCACAGACAAACAGAGGTTTGATCTTATTTATACCAATTATTTTGAATTGCACGCTATGAGGCTGAATGCAATGAATCACTGGAACTAAATGTGCATACTAATTCTTCTGGTTCGTTAGTAACTCTCCCACCCCAACATAACTCTCCTGGCTTAACTCCTAAACAATCTTCCCAGCCCTTACAGAAACAGTCATATTTCTTTTCAATCTTTTCAGCAGAGAGCACTGAAGAACTCACTGAATGTGATAAAACCTTGGCTGAGGAGTTAGCAGAAAAATACTCCAACTCTGCCTACTACCAAGAAACAAAAGCAGTATTAGAGAATATTTCTTTGGGAAATAAAAAGAAAACAAAAGCAGTTTTCCGACAAATCACATATGCCAATTCCTTCCTTCATCAGCTGAAATGGGTGTCCAAGCGTACATTTAAAAATCTGATAGGAAACCCTCAAGCTTCCATAGCTCAGGTAATGCTATTTGTATCTATCCTTTTGTGGTATGTGTTGAATTTATTCCACTCCTGCATTAGATACGTTGTTGGATGGTTTTTGCCTCTTGATATTTTGACTGCAGTAAGCATCTGAAAAAAAGTGTTCAAGGTCTGGACATCTGATTCATTAGGTGTCCTAAATAGTCCCAAATAAGCAGCATGAGGGACTGTTCAGTAATTAATTTTGGACTGCTGAAAGACTGCGCGGTCTTTTCCAGCTGGGTATTCTGTTGCTCCCAGCCAGGAGCAGATTATCTCCCAAGTAGTTTCACACATTTGCTCAAGAACGTTCTTCAGACTTGACTCTAATTGTCCAGGCTTGGCACTGTGGGGCTTGGCCTCAAGTCTTCTCCCCCACCAGGGAAGGTTAACAAACTACACTTGCATACTTAATTAAACTTCATCACACAGTGAAGTGCTAGTGGTTGACTCAAGTGTAAAAATATTTTCACAGTCTTGTAGTGTCTGTGTCATTTGGTCATTTGGCTGTTCATAGTGGCGATGGTGTCTTCTGGAGAAGACGTGATGAAGACCACAATAGGGTCTAACACCTGCCATGGAAGATGAGCATGTTCTACATGGCTGGCCCTGTTAGTGCTGCTTTTTCAGAAGAATCAACACCACTGATTCCTTCAAAGCTGCACATTGCCTTCAAAAATAAGGAATGTCTGTCTGACCTCTGCAGAATGACTAATCCTCAGGAATCCCCTACTTCACGAGCCAAACTCTGCAGTCCCAGCATCAGCAAAACTCCCACTGCATTTCTTAGCAGTTCTAGAGGACCCAATAGAAAAATTGGTCCTGAGCCAGGGGTATAAATTATCTTCATCAGGGTTTATAAAATGAGTGAACAAATGGCCAGTGTGGAGGGGAAACGAGTACAGAATCCCCGAGGTTAAAAGGCTTTGAGCGTGTGTGTGTGTCTGTATGTTGATACGATGGAGATCCTTAATAATTGCTTTGTAAAAGCTTGACCTTGTGACAAGAATTAGACTCTCAAGGATCTCGAAATACCCCAAGGTTAATGGTCCTGACTTGTTTCTCACAACCATTTCTATCCCCCCGCCCTCATTAGGGATGGATTTTACAAGCATTCTTTGAGAGGTACATGGCTCATTAAGCCTTTTTTCATTAATCTGCTCCAAATTGGTCTTGATATGATCCCTGCTTTCTACTGCAGTTGGCTTAGGAGCTGAATTATCCCTGACATTTGCTCGTTTCGGCAGGATCTTAGTGATAGGGTACCATGGATCAAGGGGTTTAGAGTATTATGGTCCATGCATTGCTCACACTTAAAAATGACAGAACTGCCTGATATCATCCGTTTTGTTGAGGTTTTTGTCATTCACATTTAGCATTAAAAGAGTGTGATGTACGCACTTCAGCCGTTTAAATTATATCCTTGAGGCAGCTGGTATCTTTGCTTTTTAGATTGTGTTGCAGACTGCCAATATCAGCACACCTACAGCCTGATCATAGTATCTTGCTCATGGTAAAAACAATCCCGTGGAATAAGACGTGTGATAGGGCTCAGCAATTACGTGCTGCGGAACACGAAAACAATCTGTCGTCCCCAGTGTGGCAGTCACGAAAGACTGCGGTTCTTGGCTGCCAGGTTGGAAGTAGCGTGGAGACAGTTGCAGAGAAACCACCACAGAAGCACCACAGGGAAGAGCTGTGGTCAGCCCTAGCGCCGGATTAACCCTTGCCACTGACTGCAGATGCGGAGTCGCTGACTGTCCCAGTGAGGATGGACGGCGGAGAGTGTTGGGAGGAGCGGTCTTGCCAAAACATCGCCAATTAACTTAAACACAAAATCCAAGAATGGCTGAAACAGGGATGGGGGAAAGGAGCTTGGCTGGGGAGCACGTGATGCTGGGGTTGCCCTGGGGAAAGGTGCTGTTCCCTCTTTCTAACCTGCCCCGCTAAGCCCCTGCTATCATCCTCCTCCTCCCATTGCTGGAGCCAGCAGCACCCTCCCAGTGCTCCCAGAGCAGTTCCCTCAGGTGGTAGATCCGGCCTGGCGCGAGGTCAGGGACAAGCTGCGATACCGTGGCAGGAACCTGCCTCCTGCCAGCGCCACCACAGAACAGCGAGCAGCAGCCTAAGCTCCGGGACTGTCCCTCCTTCCTACCTGTCCCTAAGCTCCGGGACTGTCCCTCCTTCCTACCTGTCCCTGTGCCTTGCCCGAGCGGGGCAGCAGCACCTGGCCGCCCCCAGGGCAGGTGGCATGGGGGAGCTGCTGTGCCTCGAAGGGTACCGTGGCACAAGACTCAAATACTGCTATCCTGCAGGCTGCCAACCACCCCATCGGCCCCCTTCCCAGCTCGGACAGCTTTTCTCCTTTCCGAAAATGCTTCCTGTCAATCTACGCTTACCCGCTACATACTTGAAAAAAAATAGCTATGAAGCTTTGAAAGCAATGAGATAATACTTTTCCTCTTCTGTTCTTTTTTTACATTTAGCTGTGTGTTACAGCTTTCCTGGGACTGGTTGTAGGTGCCATTTTCTTTGGACTGAAGGAGGACTCTGCTGGTCTACAGAACAGGTTAGTCAGTTTAGGTAATGGGTAGCCAAAAATTTCATAAAGATCCCACATCGTTGCGATAGGGTAACAAACAGCTTGGGGCACAGCAGGAACCCGCAAGCTCTTTACGAAACATATCTACCTCTTTAAAGCAAATGCTTCCCTTCACATCAGTAGGTAAGGCCAAGCCTGTGTTAGTGACTTCAAAGTGCAGATGTTCTTCTGCCTCTAGGAAGGTCCCTGCAGAATTGGGAAGGGGATGCAGTTCTGCCCTGCCATACTGTAACCTGGCCAAGCAGTCCAAACAAAGTGGGTAACACTGCTTCTTCAGGATGACGTTCTTCAGTGCCAGCCAGGTTGCTGAAAACGCTCCACAGCAGACATCACAGTAAAAAGGCTTAATTCAGCACGGCAGCATTTTAACTTTTTTTCTGCAAAGATTTCCCCAAGACAAAAAGATTAAAGATTAAAATGTACAGACTTGGCTACATAAACCTGGGTAACTAAAACTTAGATCTTGCAACTGCTTCTTGCTACAGACTTGAGTTTACCAGCAGTAAGTCAGAAGGTGCATCTAAAGCTGGATTTTAAAATTCTGGTCTATGTATCATTTTCACAACTGTATGTGCATGGCCTGAAAAATGGGTTTGCAACTAAGAAAGCTCTGGGTTCTTAGTCTTGGAACACTTCACAGCATTTACTTAAAAATGGACCAGTGTTAAATTGGATAGGAAAGTGTGAAAGCAAAGCCTTAAATTTTAGTGGAAAAGGTGACAACTACTCCTCACATTGCTTATTCAGTTCCTCACAGTTTGCATCAGAGAAATGCCTCACAGACTGAGAATTTTTAACGTGTCAGGAAATAACATTAAAAAAAAACAAACAAAGGAAATGCTGTTCATTTTCTACCCTTTGGCTGCATCAGAGGACATACTACCCTTGCAGGCAAACAACAAACACTGCCTGCACCACATCTACTTCAGGCTTCTTATGGCCTCAGACTTGTAGCCAAGTCCTTTCTCATGGAATTCGGGATGGGAGGTCACATACTGCTGAGCTCCAGGCACTCTGGTTGGATTTATGTATGCTGTAGTGGAACCACTACATTCACATCACGTCTTTAGTAAGAGCTTGCTGTTTTGCTTTTTGTAGGGTGGGTGCAATGTTCTTCCTGACCACCAACCAGTGTTTCAGCAGCATCTCAGCTATTGAACTCTTTGTTGTGGAAAAAAAGATATTTACGTAAGTAAAACGTACAAGAAAGTTATCAGGGGCTCCTGTGAGAGAGTTTGTTTGTTTGCCCTGCTGTAGCTAATTTAAGTACACCTAGTGCAGAGGTTTGAAATTATTTCACTGTTAGTGCTCATTGCAAATGTTCTCTTTCAGCCTGCTAGTGAGTCATCTGCAAATCCCCCAAACGGTACTTATGATTGCAAATGGCTCAGAGTTTAAAGTTATTAACATATGTAGGAAAAAAACCCTGAATACTCAATTTAGGTATTGATTAATAAGTTTGTGACTTGCTAGTGAGTAAATACTACCTTAACTGGATTCTCTAAAGCTATGCAGATTACACTGTACAGAAAAGGAAAACTATTTAAGCTTTACCCTCTCTCCCTGTTTTGACGACATGACACATACATTTACTAGAAATTATGTGCACAAGTATCCATATTCATTTGCATATGAAGGTGCCACCATTACTATAGTGTGTGGCTTAGTGGTCATTTGCAATTACAGCCTAACCATGGAAGAACTCTTTTTTCCAGTTTGAGCTAGAATTCATTTGTCTCCAGGTGCAAACAATCTTACTGGTTTTTAGTGATTAAATTTGTAATACGCTGTATATATCTCTGTGTTCCAGACACGAATACATCAGTGGGTACTACAGAACATCTCCATATTTCATCTCAAAGCTAATAGCTGATTTAATACCCATGAGGACTATACCAAGCATCATCTTCACCTGCATAATTTACTTCATGTTAGGCAAGTATGGTCTCCTACAGTCCCATTACAGCAAGGCACTCGCCTTTCATATATATGCATGTATACATGTATATTTATATAGGCTAAAGCACTACATTGGCATAGCATAGACACATTGTCAAAGATTTAAGCATTCATGTCAGAATTTGTGACGTGTCTCATCACCGTCCCTAGAAGGAAGCATGCCGTAACCTTTACTACATAGGTTTGATTTATTCCTTTTCATTTATGGCCATCTTGGCTTCCGGTGACTTTTACAAGGTATTTTTTCCATCCTTGCAAGAATACCTATAAAAGAAAAAGCTTTAAGAACTTAATATTTTTCATATCAGCTTGTTCTTTTTGGTGAAATGCCTTCTGGTTAGTAAGCAGACTTTGAAAATTGCTGGCACCAACTTTTACTACCCTAGAACACCTTCAAATGTCATCCTCAAAGTATGTCCCAAGCAGGCCATTTTCCTAGGGTCAGGTGTCAGATCATGATGTCCTTTTGGGATGTCCCAAAAACTTGAAAGTGCAAGCAAAATTTAAAAATAATCACAGTTGGCTTTAGTCTGAGTTTTTTTCCCTAGGGAATAGGAAACAAGGCTGTATCATCAAGAGGCTCTCAGACTGTGAAACTGGAAGGAGATAGACCTTGCTATCAAATCCATAGCCACCCAAAGGCCACTAGGTTCATTAGGAGAGCTCTCTGCTGGAAACAAGTGAAATGCTGTACAACTGCTGCTCATGGAAGTGCCCGAGAAATTTCTCCTTCGATAGACAACTTGAAGCCATGGTGAAGCCTTCACCTTGGACTGCGTGGAGTACAGTACTGTAACTTCTGCCCATTCTGCTGTCTCCACTGTTACTGCAGTTACATGCATGCTCCTCACTCATCCTGTCCCCCGTTGAGAGGGCATAGACATATGTAGGCTGTCACAAGCCCCACTGCAGCCTTGGGTGACACAGCCTATGCTGTCAGACAAAAATGTATCCTAAGTCAGGATAGCGTTCAGGTGACGGTAGAGCTTTTGGCAGGATCATACTGAAACCCTTCTTCTTCTGATCTTTAAGGTTTGAAACCAACAGTAGAAGCCTTCTTTACAATGATGTTTACCCTTATGATGGTGTCCTACACAGCCACTTCTATGGCACTAGCCATTGCAGCAGGACAGAGCGTGGTCGCGGTCGCAAACCTGCTCATGACTATCGCATTTGTTTTTATGATTGTGAGTAGCGTTATTCGGTTTTCTAGACTGAATCCTGAAACCCTAGCAATGCTGAAATCTAAAACCTCTACAGGCACAGAGTTCAGCTGAATTCTGCAAAAAGACTGTGGGGTTGAGCATGTTGAACATCCTGATTTGTCTGATTTGAGTTGGGCGGAGAGGAACCTGATGAAGTTCAACAAGGGCAAGTGCCGAGTGCTGCACCTGGGGAGGTCGAACCCCATGCACCAGTACAGGCTGGGGGCTGACCTGCTGGAAAGCAGCTCTGCCGAGAGGGACCTGGGAGTCCTGGTAGACGACAAGCTAACCATGAGCCAGCAGTGTGCCCTTGTTGCCAAGAAGGCCAATGGCATCCTGGGGTGTATTAGGAGGAGTGTGGCCAGCAGGTCGAGGGAGGTTATCCTCCCCCTCTATTCTGCCCTGGTGAGACCCCACCTGGAGTACTGTGTCCAGTTCTGGGCTCCCCAGTTCAAGAAAGATGAGGAACTCCTAGAGAGAGTCCAGAGGAGGGCAACGAGGATGATAAAGGGACTGGAGCATCTCCCCTGTGAGGAAAGGCTGCGAGACTTGGGCTTGTTCAGCCTGAAGAAGAGGAGACTGAGAGGGGATCTCATCAACACCTACAAATATCTTAAGGGCGGAAGTCAAGAGGACGGAAGGAGCCTGTTTACAGTGGTGTCCAGTGACAGGACTAGGGGCAACGGGTGCAAACTGAAACATAAGAGGTTTCAGTTGAATAGGAGGAAGAACTTCTTTACTCTAAGGGTGACAGAGCACTGGAACAGGCTGCCCAGGGGGGTTGTGGAGTCTCCTTCTCTGGAGATATTCAAAGCCCGCCTGGACGAAGTCCTGTCTAGCATGCTCTAGGAGAGCCTGCTTTAGCAGGGGGGTTGGACTGGATGATCTTCCGAGGTCCCTTCCAACCCTTGCGATTCTGTGATTCTGTGAGTATTCTAATACCATGGGGTTGAACATTCTGATTTGTCCTTTTAACTAACAAGGGTGGGGGGACGGGGGGCTGGGGTGGGGAGGGGGGGAGCGTGGTTCCTCCGCCCTCTTCTCAGTGGCTCTGGCAGCTGGCGTACCGCCTGGAAAGCAGAAAGCGGCCTAGAGCTACGTTTCACTCACCTTCCTTTAGCTTTGCCAAAGACAAATTTGCTTGGCTGAGGGCGTGACCCGCAGCCTCCTGCCCTCTGAGACCACTGCTGCCCTTGCCCTCTTCAGCTGCAGAGCGACCGTCAGGCGTGTCAGAACCGGACAACACGCAGACGGCTACGGGCAGAAGGCAGGCGCCATAAACAGCGAGGCAGCGCTGAACCAACAGCCAAAACCCCACATTGCCTCGGGCTCAGGGCACACCAGCAAAGCCGAGTGCACCCCTCCAGCAGCTCCACACAGCCGAGCAGCAGCAGCCAGTTCATGGGAACCCGGGCGGGACCCGCAGACGGGAAGCGTCCGGGTTGAATGCACGGGTGAAAGCATTCCTTGTTGCTCATTTCAGGAGAAGGAACACACACTTTGAGTTATGGCCCAAAGCTGGGTAACAGAAATGATTCCTTCCCTCTCCCCTGTTCTTCCACTGGAAGAGTTTCTTCCTCTAGAAACCCTTTAGGAACCATCCCACTTGTTTTTAATCTGAAGAAGCAGTCAGGAGCTAGAGAAGAACACACAGTAACAGCATGTAATTTGTAATTTGATTTTGTTGTTGTTGTTGTTGGCTTTTTTGTAATCCTTGCTTCTAGATTTTCTCTGGGTTGCTGGTCAATCTCACAAGCATCATGTCCTGGCTCTCCTGGTTCAAATACTTTAGCATCCCTCGATACGGAATGACAGTAAGTCCTGTATTTTCCCCTGTACAGACTAGAAAGGCATGTCTTTATTCATGATAAAGAAAACTCCAAACTTTATGGGCTAATGAGCAAAGGTAGGCTAATTAAATACAGCAACCTCAGAATGCAGTGCAGTATCTTGAAATAAGAAAGGCTTCTCATCAACCAGCACCCACTTCTGTTTGGAAGAGCTCATTTCTGTAACTTGGGAACACCTCATATGAGGGAGACCCTAAACAGCTCATCCACCGGAATGCAGCTGGATGAAAATGGCACAGAGTAAAGAACAATGTTACCCTGAAAACCCAATTATTTTTCATCAATCAAACGCAAACTTGTCCAGCTAAAACTTTTCTCCTAATTTTTGATAATTTAAGCCAGGGTGATGTTTCGCAGAGAAAATTCGGCTTTAATATGCCTGTGCAGGAATATCCTAGCCCGGGGGAGGTGTTAAAGCCTGGTGATGCACAGGCATTACAGGCAGTGGCCCGCATACGTGCCTCTCTTAAAAGAAAAATAACTGTGCTGCTTGGTTAAAAAAATAGGGATGTGGCCAACATAATAAACAGTGATACCATCACATTTTTAGAATAAATTTGAATTGAATCTTGTTAATGTGTCGTTCCTTTTCCTATTAATTTCTGTTGTCATTGTTTCTCTTCTTTTAAAAGGCTTTACAAATCAATGAATTGACTGGCCTGAACTTTTGCAGCACCAGTAACAACACAAATTTAACCAGCCACAATAACTACCGACAGATAAGCCAGCCGTAAGTATTTTGGTACATTAAAACGAATCCCACCACCAGTGATGTAGAAAGTCCCAGAGCATTTCTCCGTCTGCGATACTCACTGATGACCAGAGTTTTTATATGGAAAATGAAGTTTTGACTGGGTTTTTGCATTCTGTCTGCAGAGAATATTCTGCTTATTTTCATATTTAGTATTTATAACACTAGAAATACATGGCATGATGCTTCTCACTTTTCTTTAAACCACGTTCACTGAAACACATCCACACACACTGCAGTTACACAGCCTCGCAAAATCCATTTCAGCCTCCTACAGCAAACTGATTGTGGCTACAAGAAAAACACATTTACAGGTAGAAAATAAAATAGTAACATACAGCTGGTGTTTGCCTGGCCCACTATAGACGTGAAATCACGCTACAACTTCTAGGGATCTTCCCAGATACTTCAAACTGACTTTAAGTTTATAAACGTGTGTGTATTTATCCATAGGTGGTGTACCGGAGATGAGTATCTGAAAAACCAAGGCATTGATGCGAGTAGCTGGGGCCTGTGGCAGAACCACCTGGCCCTCGCTTGCATGACAGTAATATTCCTTATGATTGCGTACCTGAAACTGCACTTCATGAAGAAGTTCTCTTAAAACCAGAATGACAAATGCAATTCCTGCTGTTCAGTAATTTGATAAACTGACCGTTTTTGAGACCTTCCTTTGTACTTTTGTTTATTATGCAAGTCGACAATGTAAATGCCATTAAATATATTAAATACTTAGTATTAATGTACTTCGCTCCAATGTCTAGCATGCCTCTTTGCCATAAAAAATATACAACTGTTCATTTCTTCAAGAGACTAGGCAGTCTTTCTCCACATTCTAGCTATGAATTTGTTAAACAATGAAACCAGTAATTAATGTCTGAACCCGAAAAAAAAATAGTGGTTCCATACTTTAATGAGCACCTACATTCGCTGGCAAGTAATTCAGTCCAAAGTGATGCTTATCAGGACACCAATGCGGTCTCGACTGCTGATGTGGTCACAGGCAGCAACAAAAACAACCTCTCCATCCCAGTGCACATCTCATGCCCTTTACTATTTGGGAATCATTACTGCTCTAGAGTGTACCTGATTGATTGGTGCCATCAAGTTTTTTCTTAACAAGCCTGAGTGGTAGAAATACTATTTATTAAAGGTGACCGTGTACTTTCTTACTCTGCCAGTTTGCATAATCTTTGTACTGAAACGTGTTTTCTCTGCATAGCTGCAAGTCACCTTCACTGTCCTGTTATTGCTGCTGCTGCCATGAGTTCTCAGTCCTTTTTACGGCAGCCAATTTCAAGTGTACAGGTAATTGGGGTGGTACCACATTTGTAAGAGTCTGTAGGTTGCATTAACCCTTTCCTGGCAGGCCAGCTTTTCCCCTGGCCGTAGGCAGCAATGGCAGTCCGTCTCCTTCCACTTGCTACAGATGCGGCGGCACTTCCAGCAAGGATCTCTGCCCTTATCGCTCCCCATTATTATTTCATGCAATAAAATTTGCTCTATTTTAAAGACCTGATGCTTAATTTTGGCTGTGTTCAACAGACTCCTCACCAGTCATCCCTCCTCTTGAGTTTATTTAGGAGGCGCGTGTGCAGTACTGGAACACTAAGGGGGGACACTTGCCTGGCTGTACTACTTCACCAGCCATCTTCCACGAAAAGTCCGCACGCACGGCTTATCCTCTGTGTTGTAGCTGACCCGGTTGTAGCTGACAAGGCAAAATCCTTGCGTGCAGCCTGAGCATTGCAGTAAAACTACATCAGCGGCCCCGAGCCGAGGTTTGGCAGGGCGAGGTTTGGCAAGAAGGCGGCAAGCGCTGTCGGTACGCTGGGAGAAGCTGCTGTTGCACACCTAGAATAGCAGAGTTCCTCTTGCCTTGTTCTCCCTGTACTTCAGCACCTTTAATCTTCTTCCTCAACCAACGTTTCAAAAAACTTGTAAGACCTTGTTTCTCTACAAGGCTTACACCCCTCCCTCCGGGGAGGTCCGTTTCAAAAATCATTCAAGGCAGAGTGACAGAACCGGAGAAGCGGTATGAGTGCGCGCTCTCCCTCTCTGTCAGAAATACTTGGTTTGCAAGCAGTAGTGCGGCCCTGGGGCAATGATGTGAGGCAGAGGAGTTGAGGGTGAAGGGGAACAGGAAAAAACCTACATTGCCCGCCAGCCTCCCTTTGCAAGCCTTGCAGTGGGTGCCACGGGATGAGGCTTTCTACAAGGGTGACCTGCAGCTGTGCTCCGGAATACTTCGCCCTGACACAGGTCCCGTGCAATAACATTTTAATCAAACACTATTATTCATGGTTGAACTGCGTGAGAGGAAACGGCCAGGTGAGGAACAGCATCCCAAATGTAACTGCAAGTTGAGTTTTACCGTTTTGACAAAGATTCGTCATCGCTCCGAGTGACGCTGTTCAGCTCACACTCTCACGGGCTTCTGCTGCCGCCAGCAGTGGCTGCCCTCGGCCGGGACACGGCTACGGAATTGTGGAGCGGCATTTGATGTTGTCAAATAATAGTTGATGTTTTAATAGATATCATGTAGATATCATGTATCATTCAGCTTTACCACGACCCCGCATAAGCATCCAGCAAATGAACTGAAAAGTGAAAGATGAAATAGTGTGATACAGATAAAATTACAGACTGACAGACACAATAGCACACACTAAGTTAAATTTTCAGTTTCCAGCTTAGCTAGAAGGGGATCTTGTACAGAAAGGTGTTGACATCGACCTGAATTTTATGGAAAAACACCTGTGACTTTAAGAACACATGCACAAATAGAGTAACACACGCAAAAGAGATCCTTGACTTTACAAAGAGCCCTGAAAAACTGAGGAAAGTAAAGAACTTGCTCAATCATTAATAGTTCTGTGTTTAGTTATTTTAATGTATTCAGTTTTCTGATAATAGGTTATGACCCTGTTAAGTTTTAAAATCCATCTACTTGACTCTTGCGTTACAAAATCATTCACTATTAATTTTTTGCTTTGGTAAAATAACTTAAGCTTCTGAAAATAAACATTTCTTCTTCTTCAATTATCAGGAAACGGTCACTTTAAAACTATACTAACAGACAGATTTCCTACATGTACACTGGTATGGCTGAACCTCTTGTAACTCTATGCATGCAACTAACACTGAGAAGCAAATATGAATGAAATCATAGTTTTGTAGTACTTGGGCCTTTTATCAGTTCTGGACAGATTTTCATTTTTCAATGTATAAAAATGGGCAGGCATTCAAACTGACAGAATGAGTATACAAATACAATCATTTTGGTTTTGTTTTGCAGTGGGATTATGAGACCCAGCCTTAACACAATCATAGGACACACTGGTGTGGCAAATATTCCTAAGTATTCAAGCAAAAGAGTTGTTCCCCATCAGCTGTATTTACCATCTATGGACATGTCAGCAAGCAGCATATGACTATACTGCTATGGGTGAATAGATGCAATAACCCTAACCATTGCTCCTGTTCAAGCCCAGAATTTGGGACATGCACATTCCATCTTCGTGGCACGTCTTTGCTCAGATTAGGCACTTTGCTGTTCAGTGACATGACCTGTAGAGCAGAAATAATATTAGTGGTACAAATTTAGGTTCAAGACTTTTGCAAGATGGTACAAAGTTACAAGAGATTGGCAAAATAAAACCTAGGTTTCTCAAAATGACTGTTCCGGCTGTACTTAGTGACCGAATACATTTTTAATTTGGAGAGAATTCTGCTTTATACTCAGCACAGAAGCTGGAAGTATCTATGTCAACTAGGCAGGCAAGCCAATTTTTACTTTGCTTTTACTTTGTTTCATTTGCTTCTCCAGATTCCTTTCAGAATGGTTTTGTTTCTTCTTAGGCTCTTAAGATACTTTGGCTGCACGTGGGCTCTCCGGACAGAGTTTGATTAAGGTACCTCTGGACATGCAGTAGAGGTAAGTAACTGCCTTCGCTGTTTATGTCCCCCAAGGGACATCTTCTGCATTAAAATGACCTGAGCCAGCCCATGCAGACTTGCACTGAGAGGTCAGACATCAAGCTTAGGGTGATGAAACCTCTGACTGGTAGTTGCCATATACCAGTACCAATATATTAATATACATTGAATATGTTTCTGTGTATTGATACATGGATAATTTATGTCCATGGAATTGTCCTATCTCCCATCCCATAATTCCATGGAAAGGATTTGGTCTGAGGCTTAAACAACACATCATCTAGGACAGTCTCGTTGGGCTAGATATATCTGAAATTGTTGCTTATTTGCTTTTTCTTCAAAGTGTCTTTTCTGTTTGAGATCTGGGAGAAGAGTTATAGTACTACCTCGTTCTGCGAGATGTGACCCTACCCAGCTTTCTCTCGGCTTTGTTTTTAGGATTTAGCCGATCTCTATTTTTACTTACTTCATTTACATTGTTATATTTTGTAAATAATATATATGATTTTTTAATAAAGATATCCCAAATATTTCTGGAACAGAAAAAAACCCTGAGACTAAGCAGTATTTTCTACAAGTCTTTCTTGGGGCAATATTGATAATGTTATTTTAGCAATCAAACCATCAACAGGATCAAATTTTATTTAGTTACTTGGCAGGAGAAGAATTTATCCTCAAGAAATATTATGTGAGCTCTAAATCCTAACCTACTCTTTTGCTCAGATTTTACATAAACATTTAAAGTCAGTGGCAATATATTTCATAAAAGCTATTTAAGCATGGAAAAGGTCATCAGGATTCATACTGGAATGCTTCATACTACTCAGATTTGCAAACGTGTGTGTTATCAGTTACTCACAGCACAACTTCTCACAGAAGTGAGGGGGACACGGATAAATGCAGAAGGTGAATGCCAGTTCTGTTTTTTCTTCTACATTCGTGTCGAGGCAAGGGAGGACGAGCATCTTTTCCATTCATCCGCCTCACTGTTCCATATTGAGTGTCTCTGATAGCAGGCCAGGTGTCCCACGGCCCTGCTGAGGATGCTCTGCAGTCTTTCAGATAGATCGGTGAGCTTCAACAACTGGGGGGGGTCTGGTCACAGTGACAGGCACTGACTAAACCAGACTTAAACCTTCCTACTTTGCACTACGTTGATTGTGGTTGTAAAGTAAAAAAAAAATTAAAAAAAATTACATTTTAATTAGACCCCATTTGGCTATGCAGGATGAATATTACTTAAATGTGCTGTAGCTCCCTCTTACAGAATCACAGAATGGCAGGGATTGGAAGGGACCTCGGGAGATCATCTGGTCTGACCCCCCCGCTAAATCAGGGTCACCCAGAGCAGGTTACACAGGACATCGTCCAGGCGGGCTTTGAATATCTCCAGAGAAGGAGACTCCACAGCCCCCCTGGGCAGCCTGTTCCAGTGCTCAGTCACCCTCAAAGTGAAGAAGTTCTTCCTCCTATTTAACCAAAACCTCTTATGCTTCATTTCGTGCCCATTGCCCCTTGTCAACTATCTCATCTCTGTTCGTATCTGAACTTTGTAGTAACTTGACTGTCACCTTTCTAACTTTCCATCTTTCTAATGGAATGAACCAATAAGCTGAAACTATTTATGAACTTCAGATCCAAACCTGACCTGAAGACTTTGGCCCTATTTGCTATTCCTGTCATTGCCCGGGCTTTTTTGGTTTGTTATCAATAGTACCTGTGTTACTGCTCTTTTAAAACCTTTCATAGTATTAGTCTTCAAGCATTCTGTACCCTTTTATTACATTTTACCTTAGCCATTTTTGATGGCCAGTATCGTTTCATGTTTTTGCAGGTTACAAATGTCACCCATACAACAACCTTTTTTTCTGCGTATTACTGCTGAAGACTCAACTGCTGCGGCACTGGAAAATGCACAGGCGACTGTCCTTCCCGTAGGGCAAGACGGTTCCTTATGACAGAAGAACATTTTACAGCTTGAGGATAAGCAACAATAATATGTTCTTTGCAAGATGGTAATCTACTTCCGGTAGAGTTATAGTAATGTTCCGTTAATAATTTCTGAGGCTAGATTATTTTTAATGCAAATTTAAGAAGATGCTTCTAAAAATCCATATGAGGTTTATACAGACAGCTGTAAAAAAACCCTGTCACAGCAGGCAGGTATCATACGTAAAGAGATGAGACCCGCTCAGAATTCTTTTTGAAGATTTCTCCTCTCCTTTAGGTTTGCAAATAGTTAAAAGCCTTCCAGCATGACAGCTTCTGCTATCTTTCTCATGGAAAAAAAAGAAAACATTTGCATTTGAGATTTGAAATTTTTGACATTTTGTGCTCTCTTTGAAACCCCATCATTTTTATTTAAAAATTTGAACAAATCTTCAGCTTGCTGTTCCAGTATTCCACTGAAATACTGTACAATATTCCAGTGTGTTCAAACTAACTACTTCAAGGATTGAGTCAGTCATTATTAAAAGAATTAAACTGGAGCAGATATTCACACTTCTATTTCACAGCTTGCATCCATGGGTACTTGTAGATACAGTTAAGGCCTGACTGCTTGGCTCAGAGCTGCTAAGACTGTAACATAATACTGTATTTTAACCTTCTAGAGACCTTAGGGGAACTTCTTCATATCCTGAATATAAGAAGTCCTTCGTTAAATTTTTGAAAGCTGAATCACAGCATTCATCCTATCAACTATGTCCAACATCATTAGGGATGATACCCAAGAGAAATATGTGCTGTGTTAAAAACACTTCATTTCCTACCTGTGCAGCTTCCTCGATAGTTGCAATAGTCACAAACCACTGAGGCATACAGAGGAGGTAATGTGGCTTTAGGAATTCCTTCTTCCTGCCTTATTTAAGCCTCTGTCTCATGGAGCTAAATCCAGTTGGTGGCCGGTCACAAGCGGTGTCCCCCAGGGCTCAGTTCTAGGGCCGGTCTTGTTTAATATCTTTATCAATGACCTGGATGAGGGGATTGAGTGTGCCCTCAGTAAATTTGCAGATGACACCAAACTGGGTGGGAGTGTTGATCTGCTTGAGGGGAGGAGGGCTCTGCAGAGGGTCCTGGACAGGCTGGATCGATGGGCCGAGGCCAACTGTATGAGGTTCAACAAGGCCAAGTGCCGGGTCCTGCACTTGGGTCACAACAACCCCATGCAGCGCTACAGGCTTGGGGAAGAGTGGCTGGAAAGCTGCCTGGTGGAAAAAGACCTGGGGGTGTTGGTTGACAGCCGGCTGAATATGAGCCAGCAGTGTGCCCAGGTGGCCAAGAAGGCCAATGGCATCCTGGCTTGTATCAGGAATAGTGTGGCCAGCAGGAGTAGGGCAGTGATCGTGCCCCTGTACTCCACACTGGTGAGGCCGCACCTCGAATACTGTGTTCAGTTTTGGGCCCCTCACTACAAAAAAGATGTTGCATTGCTGGAACATGTCCAGAGGAGAGCAACCAAGCTGGTGAGGGGTCTGGAACACAAGTCATACGAGGAACGGCTGAGGGAACCAGAGTTGTTTAGCCTGGAGAAGAGGAGGCTGAGGGGAGACCTGATCGCCCTCTACAACTGCCTGACAGGAGGCTGTAGCAAGGTGGGGGTCAGCCTCTTCTCCCTGGTAACAGATGATAGGAGGAGGGGCAATGGTCTGAAGTTGCGCCAGGGCAGGTTTAGGCTAGACATTAGGAAAAACTTCTTCACCGAGAGGGTTGTCAGGCTCTGGAATGGGCTGCCTAGGGAGGTGGTTGAGTCCCCATCCCTGGAGGTATTTGAAAGAAGGATAGATGAGGTGCTTAGGGACATGGTTTAGTGGTGGGATGTCAAGGTTAGGTTAGCGGTTGGACTCGATGATCTTAAAGGTCTTTTCCAACCGAGGTGATTCTATGATTCTATGAATTGCCCCAGTATGAATTTCTTGTTTGATTCCTTCCTTTGCGCAGAAGGCTACAGAGATGCAAATCAAGAAAGGTAGAGCCTTCAGAAGTACAGTCTTCCACCGTGACTGTTCTCTGGGAATGGAATTGGTTAGAATTTGTGGTTCGATGCTGAAACACGTACCTCTGAGAATGCACCATCATTCTTGGTCGTAAAATATAAAACCCTTAAACTCTTTTGGCTTTGTTTTGTATTTACAGATTTGATCGAACCCCCATTTCAATTCAGATTTTGTCTTTCCAGAACATCCAGAGCTGGGTGTTACTTATAAGTAAATGAAGGGATCTAAGCTTTTGGACCACTCACAATATGTTTGAAACTTAACATTTTGATACATATGAATTCAGGATTCATGCTGACCCAGCCACTAATTACTGTATTGCTTTGATGGTAAGATGGAGGGCTGCTGGGGAAAATGAAAGCCTCAGAGTACAAAAATCAGCAGAAAATGTACCTTTAGGTCACTCAGACATATTTCCTTTTTAAGCGGAAGGAGACAGCGAGGAGATGAGTGATGTGGTTGTTACAAAGAAATCAGCAGAAAAAGTACTGCAGGTCCTCGTACTACACAGAAATGAAAGTGGAATTAGAGAAGCTGGAGAAAAAAAATAATCCATCAGCCCAGATTTAAAACTGTAGAACTCTACAGCCCAGATAGTTGTAGCTGGTCCTTAACATTTAAAGAGTTATAAAGGTGATCACACAGACTGTGCTCCAATTTGAAAATAAAATAAATTTCAGTATACAACAGTGGCTTCTGAGGAAGGAAACAAGTTAAACTACTGACATTTTGAGCAGACACTGACACAGTATTGCACAGACAGTATTTACCAAGAAACTCCAAAACTTCTCTTGCTTTACACAACCCGTCTTAGGAGTTGGCCATCTAGCAGAATGTATTTACACAAAACAGATGTTCCTTCCTGCACTGTCCAACGCTTAATGCTGTATTTGGCTCTGCAGAGGAGTTAACATACTGCCTGTAGGATTGCATTTCCATTGAAGCGGCCCACATGACCAGAGCAAATCCCAAGAGTTGTTACCTGGGAAGAGTTCCTGTTCATCGCCACGAAAGGACAGGCTCCACTATTCCTAAGTGCATCGCTTTTTAGCTTATTTCTTCCCAGTAATTTTAATGAGAATGCCCCCACACTAACGAACGGACAGCAGCACAAGCTACTCGTCAAACTGTTACCTGAATTCTGCAACTCTGTAAGGAGATTTATGAAATTCTATACTTTAGTTGCATGAGCAGAAATTATAGTAGTAGTCATGTCAGACTTCACTGTCACACTATAGGCTTTAAATTAAGATTATATTTTTCTTTTTTATCCAGCATTCTACTTCCCATTATATATCTGGACCAGAAGAAGACAGGACTAATAAATAGCTTGAAGTTGACCACTCATGGCAGACTATTTTCTTGTACTTTGGAAAAATTGAAATTGGCAGTGGGCACTAATGCCAACCTGTCCTCATTCAGGATTAGAGTCAGAATGGCAGGGCCGCTGAGGGGAAGAGGTGAGAATTTTCCTTCCTTTCTTCGTTCCAATGGAGAGGCACACAAATCAACCTGAGAGAAAGGCAGAAGTGAAACAGTAAATAAAACCTTGGGTCTCCCCTTTTGTCTGGGCGCTGATTAGCACACGTAGATCACTTGCACAAGCCAGGAGATAGATCATCTGTATAGGTGCTATAACCTGTACCCTTATGAACACGGAAAGCAGGAAAAAAAAAAAGTGATTAGTAGGAGAAGGGAAATGAGCCCAGAATCCCCGAGGTTAAAAGGCTTTGAGCATGTGTGTGTGTCTGTATGTTGATACGATGGAGATCCTTAATAATTGCTTTGTAAAAGCTTGACCTTGTGACAAGAATTAGACTCCCAAGGATGTCGTAATACCCCAAGGTCCTGACTTGTTTCTCACAATCTTTTCTATCTCCCCACCCTCATTAGCGGTGGATTTTGCAAACATTCTTTTAGGGGTACGTGGTTCATTAAGCCTTTTTTCATTAATCTGCTCCAAATTGGTCTTGATATGATCCCTGCTTTCCACTGCAATTGGCTTAGGGGCTGAATTATCCCTGGCATTTGCTCATTTCGGCAGGATCTTAGCGATAGAGTACCATGGATCAAGTGGTTTATAAGTGTTAAGACTCATGCATTGCTCAGGCTTAGAAATGACAGAACTGCCTGATACCATTGTTTTCCTGAGACTTTTGTCATTTGAACTTAGTCTTAAACAATTGTGATGTACAGAATTTAATCATTCTGTTTATATCACTAACTCAATGAAAACATGGGTTTGTGTATGAAAATTCCTGTTTCAGTTTGCTCACATTTAACAGTGAGTGATTTAATCTGGACTTCAGGAAACTAACTTACGTGTAGGTTTTATGTGAAATTATTCAATTTGGTTGAAGATCTTTCTTTTAAATCCTCCATATGAACTACTTCAAATTAATTAAAAATAAATCACAAGCTGAAGGTTGTTACTTTCTAAAGAGTTACCATGATTCGTTTGAATTGATTAGTTTGAAGGAAGCTTTATGATAACAATTATCTTACAAGCTACCGCTTTTCAATTTCATCGCTTTCAATACAGAAAATAAGGTTTTTCTATTTTCAGTGCCAGTAATTTCTTGTTCCTTGTAATGAACACTCCATTTGCTAAATAGCAGAGTTTTTATGTTTTTACTAACCCTTGTTCCTCTTTAGCAAAGCAGGGAGCTTGTGGGAAGTGTTTTTCCCCAAATACCCGCACACCTCACACGAGATACTCATTCCTGACTCGCTCAGTATGAGCATTCTTTTTGTTCATTGCCTAAATTACAACTTTTCCATCTGTTTCATCAGCTGTTACCATCTCCCAGCCATAAATCCTGTTACTAGCAAGCACCTAATGTTATTGCTACGTGACTGGCAAGAACAGATACTAAGCTGGCTAGATACAGCTAGTACTTCCAAGTATTATCCCCAGTGCTGCTTGGGAAGCAACGTCCTCCTCTTTGACTTATTTTACAAGTAATTGACTCAAGTCCAGTTTTCCAAGTAATAAATAATTACAGGAAAGACATCCAACTCAGATTTTTTTAGTTGAAGACTGTATCTTTTCAAGCGAATTCGAAGTAGCCTTTGACAAATGTATGCGTTTATCAATAAAGATGGGTTCCATATACTGAGACTTCTATCAGAGTTCTCGCTTCTATCACAGGCCTTATTGAGATTAAAAAGTAGGTGCTAAATAGATTACAAATGACAGATTTGCTACACAGTTCTCAACAGAATCATCATTCGATTCCATAGGGATCCAGTCTTGCCACCATCAGAAGGTGTAAATGGCTGTATTAATCCCTAAGACCATTTACAGGAGAAATTTACTGTGAACTTACATTCACAGTACCCCAAAAATGGAACTCTTAGTCAGTGTTAGCATACCTCATCCTGTGGGTAGGCCTGCTCCAAAATACCCGAACACCTGGCTGCAGGAAAGCTGCTCTTGCACTAAGTCCAAATTCAGGTCTGTTACAAAAGGCTCAAGTTTGCTGCCTCCAGGCCTGCTCTGTGCTTCCCGGGATGCAGTTTCAGTCTCCCCGAGTGTTCCTTAGAGCAGAAGCAAAGCAGAAGAGCTGCCAGCGATCTCCGGTCCAAGGAAACCTTACTTGTGATCCCACTTCAGCATCACTGACACTTAAGCACCAGCATGTTTGCAACAGCCCTTTGAACCAAGCTGGGACCGGTTCAATTTGTGCGTTATCGCATCAGGGTGAGGCAACACATATCACAGAGAGAGACAGCTCTTTTGAATGTCAATCTACCCCCCTGAACCCTTAAGCTGTCCCTCCGCCTTTCTGTACCTATTCTGCACGATCAGTGCTTAAAACCTGGAAGGACCATTATGGCATGCACTGCGACATCAGCATCAGGAGCCCTCTAAGGCAATCCTGTGTTCCTGAAAACATACCTGCTATTTTTGTTAGAATTGCACACAGGGAATAAAGTTTCCGACTGCTTTTTTTGCATTTCTCCATTATAGAACACTGGTTTGTTTTGCAATCTATTTATTTTCTTTTGAAATATAAGGCATCTTTTCTCAAGACCCAGCACATGAACTAAACTCTTACTGAAGGGATATATAGCAGTAATGTTTTCTTCAATTCAGCACGCTTTAGTAAATAATACTCCATCACTTGTTTGCTAGCAACTGAGAACCAATTTTTTGTCCAGCCATCCACAGCTCTTTCAGGTAAAAACAGGGCATGGTCTGAGTTACTACTAAAAAACATTTTAGCGAAACAGAAGACAACTGTGCTTGTGAATTAATTCAGTTTGCGTGCAGAAAGGGAAGAACGGTTTGCGAGCGTCAGAATTTCAGCAATTCAGTTCGGATAAAAGTCTGACACGACTTAAGTGTCTCGAAGTGTTAGGGTCTGCCTCCCCTCCTGTGCTTCTAAGGGGGCTCCTCGCTGCCCTGGAGACCCCAGCAGGGCCAGAGATGCTGTATGGGGAGGGGCCAGGGACACAAACAGCGTAAACCTTCTCCCGAACGGACTCTGGAGGACTCCACCTCCAATTGCTACCTCCTTTGCTCACACTGCACGTTCTATGTAAGTAGGGAACCAGAAGTGCCCCATTGATGCCTAAATATAAAAGGGACAATTACTTGCAGACATTTTATCATAACATTAACTTTTTTCCCCTTTTTATCAGTTTTTTTTCTTCTTTAGATTTACTGGATAAGAGTATTTGAATATGTAAGGCATCCAAGTGATGCCCGTGGAATATGAAAGAATTATGTGGCTTTTACTCCAAACATGCATCTCAAACTGCACTTCCTGAAGAAATTTCAAAAGTCAGCAACACTACAGCATACACAGTGTTAAATAAAAACAAAAAAGGTTCCCACTTCCCCCACACTGTGACTTTTATAGTGCACTGACTAAAGGCTTAATATACTTAATAAACTCAGTATTTATGTATTTCATTAAAGATCGAGACGGATTTACATTAAGCATCCAATTGTCATTAATATGGTATACTTTTGACCTGGCAAGAGTGCGGCGCAGACAGAGCTATGGGTTTATGTGAGCCTGGAATTTCCAAGGACCATTTAACCCTTGAGGTGCTGTATGATTCCCTGAAACAAAGGGAAGAAAATAAAGGGGACTAGAGAAAAAAGTTAACTTCCACAACAACTGTGAAGTACTAAAAGGACAGAGTTACTAGCAATCGGAGCTACTACCTGAAATAGCAGAAAACAGACCTGTGCATTCGCACAAACACAAATGTGAAGTAAAGTATTTTAAAAAAGTACTGTTTAGGCAACGAAGCAGTAGGATCATCAGCCCTGTCCTCTCTGTTCATTTACATCCTCTGCTCCCTTCTTACGTTATTAGGTAATCTGAGAATAAGGTATGAGAGAGAAGTGATACACACAAATAAAATGGATTCTTAACATTCTGTTATAAACAAACCAAGTGTACGGCATAATGTTTGCTTCATAGATTATATAAAATGTTTATTAGGAAGTAAAGTGCTCAGTTTTACAGATCAATACATTCTTGATCATTGTAGAAGACTTGCATAATTAACAGCTTCCTAATAAGGCCAAACACTGTACATTACTATGCAGAAACCTTACCTTTGTAATAAGTGACAAATGATATAATCTAAAGTTGAAAAATGAAATAATAAAATGTTTGTAACATTTGTCAAGTGGCCACGCACTTACTGCAAGGCCCATCGCCAACACACACGGGTACCCCATGAAAACTTAACTGCACTTCAAGGTGAAGTTTGTTATTAAGTAACGACACGTTACAGAAATATACCTCAGCAAATACAGCTATGAATGCAAACAATTTCATTTTCATAATAAACATATACTACAAATAAAAGATGAACTGCGTGATGGAATTTACATTTTGAAAGACACGTTTTTACAGGAAACCTGTTTAAAACCATACTGATAGGTTTAGTTTTGCTTTCTTTTCCCCCAGGAAGGCCCTGCCTCACCAACAGATGACCGCTAGATCACCCCCAGTCCCTGCTGCCACAAACCTCAGCGTGCCACATGCTTTACAGGCACAGGCACAAACCTTACCCCAAGGTATTCTTAGTGAGGTTCCAGCTGATTGCTGGATACCTCCAGTTGGTGCTCATTTGACTGAAGTAATTTTAAGTACATGATTATTTAAATACTACCTTAGCATTTAGGTAACCCTTGACCCTAGAAACCCAACATCAATTACATGTTACACACATGTAATTAGTAAGCATGCCTCAAAGTTTAAGCTGTAAATCATGTCACATACCAACACAGTACAATTTTGGATATGAATATAAAGACAAGGCTATGTATATTAGAATTGCTTAGCATTGTATTTTCTATTTTCCTTGCACACCAGCTGGCCATGCGTACAGCTAGTGGTTTTTTGGTTGGTTTGTTTAAAGTCAGCAATGCCAGTTCAACACAGAAAAGCTTTCCTCAGGAAGGTTTCTAAGGTCCAAAAACTTTCAATCAAGGCAAGACAGAGCTTAGTCTGAGTTGTCTCTCGTTTCACACAAATGCCCTTAACCACTGTGCTGTGCGTTGTTTTGGGAAGTTGACAGGGTCTCTTGTGAAAGAGTATGAATTTCTCCCTAGTACAGGGCAAAACCCACAGAAAGAAAAAAATACTTCACAAGAATCACAACCTGTTTTCCCATGCTGTTCTGTTCCCGAGCCAAAGCTATTAAGAAATTCCCATCTCCACATTGAACCTCCTCCTGCTCCAGCTTACATTAATTAAGGTTCTGTGCATATTGTTTCTTGTAAACTCAAAAATAGGGAAAGGTGTGAAGTCTGTTTAGTTTTAGCAAGTTCTCTGGTTAGAGGGAAGGCATTCTGAGTCATTGTACATCCAGGCAATGCAGTTGTAAGCTTTGCCCAAGCAGTACTACCATAAGAATGAGGTGCTACCCCCGGCAACAACTGGTTTTTGAAATAAAAAGCACCAACAGAACATATACATGCTGCTTATACTTTGTTAAATGGGCATTTTTTCCTCTATATACCCTAGTAACAGCTAAGATGTGTTTGATTATGTAGCTTTCCATTTTCCTTTACACCAACTCTAAGTCTTTAAATACAAGACAACTGCCATCTTCAGGAGAAAAGCACAACTGACAACCTCCCTCCTAAACCAGCATGACGCATATGGAAACATGTTGCTAGGCAAAACTACAAACACTATGCCTCAATGCTTTCTATGGGAAACCAATGTAATCTCAGTGTTGCATCTCCCTTCAAAAACAAAGCTTCTATGACACAGAAAGCAGAGGAACTGAAATACTAAAAATCAGTGATTATACTACAAACACCTTTCCAAAGGAATCTTGCATCTCAGCAGGAAGCCATATGTAGAAATATACTTAATTTTACAAGCAGTTCTGTTAAATGTGAATACAGGCTATGTAGTCAAGGCATGATCAGAATGAGACAAAGCACGAGACTGGCTTTTCCCAACTTCTCGGCCCCTTTCCCTGTCACACCCGAGGAAGAGGGTTTTTCAATTTAGTGTGCTTTTAAATAATATATTTTCTGCAAAGTAACCATGTTTACCTAAGAACCTGTGGAATGTTTATCCCAGGAACACTTAGATCATGAAAATATAGCATTAGAAAATGGGCACTTTGCAACCAAGCTGAAAATGATTACGTTAGTTGGGTGCGAAGAGGCAGTTCTCAAATACTACTTTTGAAACGCTCATGAAATGCAAAATACATGTAACGTATACAGTTTCTATCAGGAAATAATGTGATTTACAGTTGTACAAAATTAAGTACACTTTCTTCTGTTTAAAGAAACATAGTATTTCTCAAAAACAGTTAAAATTAACATTTTAAGTTAATTAAAATGTTAGTACACCAAGAATAACTCATAAAAATTTGTAGAAACTAAAAGTAAAAAAAAAAAGCAGTTTTCTCTCTTTGAAAAGTGTCAGCTGTTATAATGAATGAGACAAGAAACTGATGCCATCTTCTTCTAAAATTGCTTTTAAAAGCATTTTAAAATCATGTTTTCCAATAGAAAGCAGAAAACTCACAGCCTTTCATTTGAGTGTTTTAGCCACAGCATGGTATTTTGTCTGAAGCTTGCTAGCCTCGTGAAAGTGTTCCCCATAATACATGTATGGAACCCAAATTCTCTCCAGGTAGACTTTGTCACACCTGGTTTTCATCTGTCTCCTGCATTGTTGTTTCCAAGGCTGACAATCTCACTGCTGGTAACTTGAAAGTGACAATGTGGCTTACCTAGGTCTGAAAATGCCTTAGGAAGAGAATATTTACTTTTGCCCACAAGTGAAAATTGTCCTTAGCAGTCTGATAAGGATCATCACCTCATGCTGGGAAACAGTGGAGTAGTGTATTTGCTGGCTTAATACTGACCTGGAACATTTAGAATCACCTGCAAAGTTAATCCTACACATGGATGTTATTCCCCCCATTTCCTCCTCCCCCATCAATACCATCCGACTGGGAGGAAGATGGACGAGAGTTCCTCGAACGAGGCTGGCCATTCAGTCCAAGTGGTGTTCCCAACCGATGGCTCATCTGGGATGCCGTATCATCCGATTCCCATCGCTCCAACTCCTCTCGCACTAGTCGCTCCATTTGTTCCCTGTGGATTTCATTGTCACGACCCAGTCTTTCATCCTAAACAGATGAAAAGACACAAGCTGTAAGCACAGCTTCCAAACTGCAGTCTAAGCAAAACCCTATACAAACATGGGAGATTCATATACCACTCAAGTATTTCCACAGGCTAGTGGAGAAACACAGCTAGTGCAGTAAATTGTTTTCTTTCCAGTGATGCAATGCCCAGGTTGCCACCTTCACTTATGAAAGCACAATTTGTATTACAGTTTCCAACGTTCAAATCCACCTCCAGAAATGTAAAATATACCGAGGAGAACACACCCACAAGGAAGCCCCATCTCAAGAATCAAGCAGAATTATTGGCTGGAACAACAATAACAGCCAGGAACACCGTATCTGTGACAGGGCAGCTAAAAGTCTGACGTACATAACCCACCAAGACAATCCATCTTGCCCACCCCTTAACAGCCCTGTTCTGGCTGTTCCTGACCCACCAGGAAGCTGACAAGTTTTAGCATCCACAGAAGTAACACATTTGTCCCACTGGTCACAGAAGTGACCTGTTTCCACCTGCCACACACAATCTCAGAAGCAACATGGGAGAAGAAGAGCAGGCTGCACGGGCCTGCTGGGCTGGATCCCCCAGACCAGTCCATAAAGAGCTTTGTATTAAACCCAAGAGATGCTAAGGGATGAACGAGCTGCTTCAGCAACGACTGAACACCGCTGCTGTCCAGTTCAGTGGTTTAAATGGTGCCCTGTTGCCTCAGTGTGACACAGGCCTCCTGTAAGATGGGTTGTCATATCCAAAACTTGTATCGTGTCCCTAACATTTCACGTTTTAAATTTCATGTTTTCCTAACACAAAACTGAAATCACTCGGCCACTGCCAAAGCACCCACCTCATCTTTACCACCACTCCCTCAACCCCCCCAAGCCAAGCAGCAGGACGAAGTGCTAACAGTAAGCAAGCCATGCAGGTTGTGACCAGACAGGAGACTGTGGGTTTCTTACCTCTGTCACCCCATCTAACAGTCTTCCCAACACATCTCTCCTTTTTAGTTTGGCTCTCTCCATCGCTTCGAGCTTCACAATAACCGCATCGATCTTGGAAACAATACTGCCGATAGAATGCTCCATGCGATCAACCCGCCTCATGAGCCTGAGGGCAACAAGCGTGAGCTTCAGTGACACTGACATTTCCGAGTCGGTATTGTTCCAGCATGTCAACACACAGAGCAGATAAGGAAGAGACAGCTTCATTCAGCTGGCATTGCTACAATTATTTAATATGGAGACCTATCCTTTTAAGCAAAATACACACTCACAAGTAACTTAATCTTATTAAAAACAGCTGAAGTTCTCACTGAACCTAGAACAACCTCAAGGTTTTATTACTAAAAAACCCAGAAAAGTCTTCTGGCATTACTGTAGCATGACCATTTTCTCTTTCTTTTCAATGACCAGGTTTTAAGGACAGGGTTTTTTTTTTTTATTGGCTTTTTGTTTGTTCAGATTTGGTTTCAGTTTTCTAACTGATTCCCATGAGCCTCTGTAAGTACTTCAGTTCAGATATTACTTGAAAGCTACTAAAAGGAGTGACTTAAGCACCTTAAAAACATAACATTTACTTTTATGAATAATTTGATTAATATTCAGAGTTATAGGAGACACTACTACATAACTGAAAGAAGAAAACCCACAAGGGGAAAAAAAACCACCAAACCAGACACCATGAAGATTTGTTGCTCTCAGAAGGATAAACTTACACTTGGAACTCTTCATAGGAAACCCCGCTAGAGCTGCTGCCCCTCCTCCTGGAGCTGTGTCCACTGTCTTCATCCTCATCCTCCTCAGAGTCGTCCAAGCTCCGGGGGAAGCTGCGGCTGCTCAGAGGACGTGGCAGAGAGCTCCTATCCAGGTCCAAATCCTCCTTTATGAAAACACAAGCCACAGACAGAGAAGATGTAAAGACTTTCACCTGTACATGGAGGATGGGGCTCTCAAGGTCAAAGACCTCCTGCCTTCCATCAGCTCCCCTTTGCCTTTTTACAGTTCTGCTCAGACAGCCAAGGATGAGAGCAAATGTGAGGGGAAACAAGAGGATTCTTCTGGGGCAGCAAACCAGCACAGGGAGAAGACTGGCAGACAGCACTGGTGGCATACCACTCCTAATGCTGAGCTCACCCTCTCCTTCTCCAGGTCATCTCTCATCTGCTGATGTTCATGCTCTGTCAATTCCTGGTCCCCATCCTGATCATACTTGGTAAATATTGCTTCAATCTCCGCATCTGTGTGCCCCTTCCTGGAAAGGCAATAAAAACAGTTCCCTGACTTGCAGCTGGGGTGTTGGAAAACATGTATCACACTAATTGTTGTTTGGCCTTGCGTGTTGGACAAGCAGAACATCTGTGCTGAGATAACACAGGCCTGTAACAGACTCAGAGGCACCCTGTCAAACATGCTTGAGGTTCCTGCCCTGCTGTGGGACAGATCAAAGCAGAGTGATAAACTACATAAATTCCTGACATACAGGTGAGAACAGCAGGTTTGGCAATCCTCTAGCATGGACCAAGCTCCATGATGCCTGCGTCCCCGCTTGTGTGCCTCTGCCCGGGTGCTGCTTTGGGGATCCCTTGGCTGGCAAAAATAAATTTACTCTTTGCATTTCATCCGTGGTTTTGTGATTGTTCCTGTGTCCTGCCTGTGTCTGCTCACACACTGAATGAACTTCCAGTATTAGAAAAAACACTTCAAACAGACTTTCATCCCCAAGCCAAAGACATGACTGATCCCAGTGCTACCTAAAAATTCACAACACTGATAACAAAGAGTTCAGCCCTCACCTTTCATTAATTAGCAGCACAAATCTCCCCTAGACTGCACCCTGCTCCTTCACAACCATCCTTTTTACACCTCCTTGATTTGTTCCCTTTCCTTGGACTCCTGCCTGTTCACAAACTCCTGCAGTGGTTCTGATAGAAACATTACTGTTTCCTCAAAAGCCTTAGATCTCTACTTCCTCAGACCCTTTCTCCCCCACACAGAGCAGCTCAAGGAGGTTGGGCCCCAGAGCGCCAAATCCTTCCTCTGGTGTGGGATGCCGCCCCACTGCAGCAACACTGGCCATCATGCAGAATCCAGGGGCCAGAGCTCAGCAGACTTCCTTACCTAAGACTTCTCTTCCACCTTAGACTGACCATTCTTTTCCTATTCCTCTTCTCTCTTCTTCCGCAGTTTGATGCCACAGTTCAAATTTTCCTTTGTGCAATGCCTACAGACCCATGTGCAAAGATTGTTCACCTGTATACATTTGTTTACATAAACCTCCCACCAGATACAGGAAAAGCACATGCTTTGTCACCCACTAACCAAAAGGAAAGTACTCTGCTGTGTTGTCTTTATTCACATCAAAGACTTAACATCACATGTCTCTGGGGACACTATTCAAGATACGAAGTAAGAGCTTCCTTACCCTTTTAGATCTTGCCGGAGTTCATCAAAATTTAGTTTTCCCCCACCCTGCCTCAGACTTTCTGAAATGTCATCAACAGTAGTTTTCTTCAATTTAAGTTTGATCATGGCTTTGTTGTAGCCCTAAAAGAAAAAGAGACATCTCATGTTTTACTGGCCATAAGATGTTAACACTTGATTTCTAATAACTTTTTTGATTACAAAAATCAGCTACTGTACACTATCATTCAGTGTGTTCTAAAAGTCCTGCAAGAATCTGTCTTTTCCTCCAGTTTATCCACCTTTTATTTCAGTGTTTGAATGGGCAACATACAAAGTTAGAGGTAAGACTTTCATCGTTCAACTTGCACTGTGGGACAGTAGGAATGCAGTATTTTGTCCCAGCAAGAGACCTTTGGAAGTTACTGACAGTTAAGTGACAGTTTTAAATAATGCTGACAAAACAGGTACAACTTTCTGCAGTCATTTTGCTTATCTCTCATTCTTCAGTTGTAGGCACGACTTAAAAAAAGTCCTCATCTCAACAAAGAAGCACTTTTCACTTTTTTCTGCTCTGTTTTAATAACCAGTTTCAAAGTTTTAAAACTTTGAGTACCGGTCATGCCGAGTAAGTGTTTAGACATTTCTGACCATGGTACAGCACCACATCCATGCCAGAGTGCACGCACGTGCGCATCTCCCTAAACTGGAATTCAGGTCAAGCCTCTTAACTTTGTATTTAACAATCTTACTGGCAGCTGCCCCTGGGAACTCCCAACACATTATCCAAGACTTGTCTCATCTTATTGCCTGAAACAAGGAAATTCTGAATTCTGTGACGAAACCAAATAGCAGTTTAGCTTCATCAGTTCAATATTTCCGTACGTACCTAGGCAGACAAACCCTGTGTCATATTCAGTGGGCTGATCATTCAACACAAAGTCTCAGATGACTAAAATATGTTGTGATGGAAAGTTTTCATTAATTTAACTTACACTCAGCTCAGATTAATGTATTTTAACTGAGATGTGTACTTTCATCAGCTGCTGCCAGCTTTACTTTGTATGGTTTATATAGCATTTTATGGAGTAAATTCTGATGTGGGGAATGAGATGTCAAACAAACAAAATGTTACTTTTACCTTTCTGATAAGGTCAGACAGTTCCATTTCTGCCTTCTGTTGTGCCATATCAGATTTGACTTCAGAGTATGTATCATTGATAATGGCCAAAAACATGTTCTGTTCATGAGAAAAATAAAAAAGCCCACTTAAAAATCGCAGTAAGTCTGAGCCCTACAACTCCTACAACCTTCATGTGCAGACCTATATATGAATTTTTAAAAAAGGGCCAGGAGAAAATGGTGGGCTGTTTAAAAAGCACTATCATCAAGAGCTTGAGATACTGAAATATGATGCACTGCAGTATAACAACTTTTAATCAAGACTACTGGTTATTAACATAACTGGAAAATTACTTTCCAGAGAGGGTTCATGCCTACACACAGCAGTGGCAATAAACCATGCCTGTTTAACATTATATGTATAAATTTGGCCTTCTACCTGCAAGGCCAAACTTACACATGTAACAACTGTGAATTAATCTAGGCAACACAGCTGGCAACAAAAATGCCTGAGGAATCAAGTTAACTATTCATCCTGTAATAACCAGCACAACCACAAGGTTCTTATCTAGTTACAGCTCTGCTTGCGTTTCAGACTAAAACTAAAAACAAAAAAGCTTAAAATCAGACATTTGGCATGTATGCCACCAACTCTGAAAAGAGTTTGGTCGCTTGTTTGGACAAAAGAGAAAAAATTGGTCTCACTAACCCTGAGCCATGCGGTCATTACTGAAAGGGTCCTGCTGAACATGGAGTAAACATGACTGAATTGCAAGCTGGACATTCAAGTCCAAAAAGAATTACTCAATTTACTGGCACATTCAATGTGCCACTCGCATGCAGTTAACCTCTATTTCCTCACGGACTTAAAAAAATGCTTTAGGAGAATAATCTTCCAGTGCTGTATCTTTATGTGTTCTTGCCCAACACCAGAAAAGTAAGAGGCAACTTTACCGTCCATTTTGCTTTCAGCTGCCCAACATTAAGAGTCTGTGCTTTCTGCTCATCTTCCCTAACTTAGTTTCCAGGTCTGAGAGTGGTCTCAAGGAGCTTACAGCAACATTTCACTCCAGCCAAATGACAGGATGTGTACAGATATTAATAAGCACACAAATTATAGAGAGTATTTTGGATAACCTTCTGTGTCTTCACACTCCAGTGCTTTTCTGCTACCCCTTAGAAAAAAAAAAATTTCTTTCCCTTGCTGGACACTAGCCTCTTCTCCTTTGGATTTTGTGAGGTGCTTCAAAGCAAATATGAAACCCGCTTCACATGCTTCTTCGGCCAGAGTGACCCATATGTTATGTTCCAATTGAGTACTGGTCAATCCCACTGAGCAAGATTCTCCACTTCCTTACTAGTGAATAGCCAAGATGAAGTCTTCTCACACATATATCTGAATACCATTTCTCATCTCGAAGAATAATAAAAAGCCTCATTAAGTACAAGGGTCATTAAATAACTCCAAAAGTTATAATGATACAGGACTGCCGTACCATTTTAAGGTTAGTAAAATCCTGCTTTAATGCTTGCCACCTTATCAAATCACCAAAAGACATACAGTTTGGGGAATAATCTGAGGATTTCTTGATCACATAACATCTTCTGTCTTATGGTATCATCAGAAACAAAATTACTATATATTAACGTTAGTACCAAACTAACTGAGAACTATATCCAGGTAGAAGATACTGGGGCTCTTCACTTACACCGACATTAAAAAAAAAATAAAAAATTTCTTGGTCTCCTAGGTTTCTTAAGAAAGAAGTCTCCTCCCTCCACTTTTTGTTATATAAATTATTAGTAAGACTGTAATATGGATTCAATACTAGTATTAACAGAGAATAGACAAAAGATGAGTACTAATTCACAATACATTCACTGTTTGAATTTGTCAGGTGATCATGTCTACATACTGGCTCTCAGATAAGTTGAGCTTCTTATAATACTGTTTGTCAAAAAGCGTACAGGTAATCTGCACTGGGAAGGTGAGAAAGACAGGGCCCAGCTCTGCCCTGGAGATGGAAAAGAGGATGGAGAAGAGGCCTTTGCAGGTCAATCTGCATACCTGAAAGCTGCTGTACTGCTGATTAGTTAGGCTCTTCTAGCAAACAGCCTGTGTGTTGCATGTATGAACTAAGCTGTTGTAAACATAGCCAGCCATGCATTAGAGCCTTGGTTAATAACCAAGAGCCCTTATGGAACATTACAGCTACTTTTCACCAAAAGATATGGGCTTGCTGTGCATGCCAACCAGGCACTACTCAGATTTTAGAAATAAAAAATCCTTTATAATAATAACAACAAATATAAATTAAAAAGCCAGTGTGGATCACTATATGGGAATGACAACAAACATACAACACAATCTGTTTTAAACAAAGAAGAACAATGAAAGAGTTAGTGACCAGCCACGTAACAGTCAGGCCCCTACATGGACTGCACACTCACCATTGTCAAAAAGAGCCCCAAGCAGCAGTAGGAATCAAAGAACAAGAGATGCAAAAATGGCCACCTACCCACCCCGCATAAACAAAGGCGTACATACCAAAAGAATGAAGAACATAAAGAACACAAATGTAGTGAAATAAATTGGTCCCAAAATTCGATTAGCTTCTTCAACCTCTGTGAAGTTGAAGTCTCCCAAAATGATGCGGAACTGAGTAAATCTTAAAAAACAAAACATATCCAGGAGTTGAAAACACTTGTGGAGTTGTGCAGGAATCTCAATCTATTTTACCCTAACAGTCTGACTGATGGGTAGCAGAGAGGTCTGTACTACTGTAACACTTTTTTCAGGCACTGCAATAGTCAATTCCTCAAGCCCATCTCTAGCCAAAACCAAACTAGCAGTCAGATGCCACACACACAAAACAAAACTAGGATGGTTAACTCTTGGTTTCAGTCACAACTTATAATGGGGGCAACATGAAGCAGAGCAAACCAATGACTATCATTGTGAAGCTTTAAAACCCACTCCCGTCCCTCTCCTGTCCCTTCTGCCTCTCGCATACAAACAAGTCCAACCCTCTCCCTCTAAAGCTGTCTGTACAGTGCCAAAGCTGGAAGAGGTTTGGCACTGTACAGCACCATCAGCATAATTCAAGTTCCTCCACTTCTCTACAGAAACTTTTTGCAGCACTTCCCCAATGTAAGGGGGCAGGGGGAAATCGGTAACTGAACCACCTTGTAATTACCTCAGAATCAGATTATGTTGTACCAAATCAATAAAGGAAAAATTGATTAACAACCCTACGTTAAACCCTATCTCTCTCCTGGATTCCAGCATATACTTACAAATTTACTAGCTGGCTGTCTAAGAGGGATTCCATTTGTGAATCAATCAACTACACATACCATGAGGAACACAGCATTATTATGCATATAACATTTCAATGAGCATTACAAACATAAGTAAGCATATAATTCGACTGCTGAAGACAGAGTTATTGCTTTGTCTAAGAACATGATCAACTGTTATAAAAACCACGTCACTTCCACTGACCAAAACCTGCCATTTTTAGCTCACTGATCTAACTATAGTGTATTTTTAATCTCACAGCAGTTTTTGAACTAAAAATATTATAAAAAAATGCATTTGCTACTGAGCTACATCAACAGTGGTATGTCTGCAGCTTATCTGTTTAGATGGATGTCATAGGATTTGTTTGGTCTCTGATGAGGCAACCAAACCAATTTACCAATGTACTGAGAAATTTGCATTTTTTATTCTTGTACTTACATGCAGTCCTGGAAAGTGCTGAAGTCGTCGATTTGAGCGCCAAAGACAAGATAGGCCAACTGAGCATATGCTAAGAAAATAATAAAAAACATAATAGCAAAGCCAATGACATCTTTGACGCAGCGAGACATGGTAGTGGATAACTGACTCATTGTTCTGTTGAAGTTAACAAATTTGAAAAGCTGTTAAAAGAAAAAGCAACTGTAAAGACAAGGAAGACAATTTCTTAACACAATCTCTCTCCAGCCTTTTACACATGAGATGTCTTACTCATTTTGACTGGAGACAAAGTCAGTTAATTTACATTTAGAAATACATCACTTCCTATAAACACTGAGGCTTGAAACATGAAGAAAATTCTGTGAGAATGCCCAACTTCTTGTCTGGGTTTATTTTTCACTCCTCTATTTCACACTCTGGCAGAGCAGTGTTATGGAAATGCTTCCAAAAGCCATTTATTTATCTTCAGTGAAGATAAATAAGCTATGAAGTAGGAAAATGGGAGAAAAGAAGATCTCCCAGCTGACTCTGCTCTGAGCAGAGACTTGCCAAGGTCCCCTCCAACCTGCATTATTCTGTTATTCTGCATTTTACCATTATTTCTCATAATGAGCCACTTCATTTTTTAAAACATGATGCAAAAATTAGTACAACTTTGTCTTATAAAACAGTAAGAGATTAGCTAGCTTGCCTGATAAACCTAAGTATCAATTTGGAGTATCAGAGCGGAAATTCACATATCATTGGTTTTTACATTTCCCCCCATTAGACAGTTTATTAACTAAATGTTCCTCTGCAACTTTATATGTACAAAAGACAGGAAAACGAGTATTGACATGAAAAGAAGTATCACTAGAAAGGAGTCAGTAAAACAGAAAAATTAAGTTTGGTTAAAGTAATATACCTAGTTTTCCAATGAATTGGACTAGCTTCACCAACCCTTCTAACAACTCAGGAGTTTTGAATAGAGAAAACAGGCACAGTTAAACCAGGCTAGGAAAAAGTATACCAGTAAGAATTACTGACTTAAAATATTTCTTCATGTGTCTGCTGTGACAAAGCACTAGCATCGACTACATCTTCTAGAATTAATCAAGGGCTGACTAAACCTGTGGCAAATTACAACATTGTTTTTAATCTGCAAGAAATTACCCCTGTGCTCTGACTGTCTCACACAACCAATTTTAGGAGAAACATGACTAAACCTCAAATAATCACGCGACGCTCAGAATACTGTTTACATTCTAATGTTAAAATAAAGATGTATGCCTTGGAGTTACCTTAATCCAGACAAAAAACACAGTAACTGCAGCAATGTTGTTGAATTGCATTTGCCAATATGCCAAAGGTTCAAAGTTGGGGAACAAGTTCTGATCTTCCAGCAGCTTCTTCAGGAGCATGTCAACAGTTGATGTCCTATATATACCAATTCCTATAGCTACCACAGAGAGCTGAGTACAAAAGAAACATACAAACATACGAAAGGTGATTAGGTTTTTAAAACAACTTGTTTTAGCTACATACATCAAATAGAGTTAAGATATGAGGAACTCCATGTTATTTATAGCACTACCATAATATGAGCTTTAAGTGAAAACAAATACATGGTTTTCAAGGTGTCCTGACTACAGAGCTGAAGTTTCAAACAGGAAAGTAACAGCTAGGGATTGCACAGAGCCCAGGGGGTGGGGAGGAAATCACTGTTATAAGCTTCTCGCAGTCCTACAGGGTCAGCCCCTCTGGTCACTGATCACATTAGTGCTTAGGGTCAGGCAGTTGCCAGGGCTGGAGGGAGGCAAACTGAGATCCTATATCCTAGACTACAGACAAATAGCCTGGGAGTAAGAAGATTTAGAAATCTTTTCCTTGTCACGATTGAAGAACAAGATGACAGTGAAGCCTAGTGGGCTCAGAAAAATGAAGCTGTCACAGAGAAGGAAATACAAGGAAAGAAAGATGACAACTCAAAAAGATAACGGTGAAAAAGAGTGAAGAGCAGAAAGACAGCAGCAGCCAAAAAAGTACTAGAGTTTCTCTGGAGAACAGGCTGACGAGTATTGCCCAGAACAAGCAACAGCAGAGAAGCTGTAGTTTCACCATACAGGTAAGGTTCTTGCTTTGACCTCTGCAAATGTGTTTTATACTAGCGTAAGTGAACACTTCACCATGTATACAGAGTCATAAAGTACCTAATCCTAAATTTAAACAACGTCCCTCAGACAAGGTATAAACATAGAATTTGACCCTTTGTGTGAACTGAATTTTAATACACACTGTATACACTTCACTGACTCTTAACAGCAAAGCATCTTCCCCCTCCCCCCATTAAGTATAACAAACAGCATGCAGTTGATGTAAACATCCTCCTAAATGGTCCTTCGTTTTCAAAGCACTGTGATGCAAGTATGATTTCCTCTAGCTTACAGATACTAACTTCAACACTTAAATCTTTGATTTGTCTGAGCCTGAAAGTACAAAACAAGTGTGGGACTGGAACTGTTTCAGCACTGCTGGCTTTGTATACTTTTGGTAAGCACAGCTTGATATAAGTGCAGAGAGAATTATATTATGTAGCTTTAAATTCAAAGACAAGATTTTCCGCTACCACACGACTGCTGATGGGCAGCACTGTCCACTTAACCAAAAAACCCAGCCCTGACAGCTGCTAGCACTCTACAATTTTAAGATACTTCTTCAAGCTTAGTATTAGCTGGTGAGTATTTTAATACCATGTTAAACCCCTTCGTGGTTCTTTGCAAACATATTCAAATCCCAGTCCCATTCCTCCAAATGCAAATCACTACTTTAATGCAGATTATTTTCTTACTTGCAAGTCACTGCAATAGTCTGTATTGGATATGTAGAAGAGAAATGAGGGCAAGTTTGTTACCTCCCATAATGGCTGTGCCTTTAGACAAAAGCTGTGAAGAAGAGTACTGGACAAACACTCTAAACTTTTCACCAGGACATGAAGGTTGAAACCATCGAAGGCTGAACAAGCAAGTTTGCAAAACACACCAACATTACAGCACAGACTAAAATTGTCTTATTCAGACTGAATAGCCCAAAAGTCTGTAAGTACCCTTCCTAATGATGGCCCTGTCCCTTAAACCAACAACAGGAATACAGAGGTATTAACATCTCCCACAAAATGCATTTCAGAAAGCAATTTTAGCCTTATTATAAAGATTATTTACCACAATGATAAGGATATCAAGGCAATTCCAGAGACTTCTGAAGTAGTGCAGTCTATGAATGTGAATTTCTAAGATCTCTTCCACCACGTAATAAAGAACAAAAAGACAAAATGCTATTGCACAGGCTACCAGGAAAAAATCAAACGTGGAGATGTAGTGAATCAGCCTCACTGGCTGAAACTGCCAAGACGTAACAAGGCCCCCAGTCGCTGGAAACTCCACTAACAACCTGCATTTAAAAAAAGGCAAAAAAAAAAAAAATCATTTATGCAACAGTGATGAAAAGCACTACTGTAAGACACATGGTTTTATTTACATAATTATTTAAAATAATGGAAACAGGCAAAAGCCCGCATATGATTCAGAGAAGACACTACACAGAACAGAAGGTGTAAACCTGACCGCACTCAATTTTGACTAAAACCCAAAGCATTTCAGGAACAGTGAGAAAACAGAGGCAGAAAGACCTGTTTCACACTGTCTAAACTAAAGACTGATGTTGTATATCCATGTATTTACTTCAATAAGCCAAGTCACTAGAGGAGTCGCCTGCAAACTGCACCCAGGCCGTTGTGGCATCAGCAAAGTCAGAACTGCCTCCATATGGTGAGTGCAGCCGCCATGTGGAGTCCCGCTCCTTTGACAGGGAGGCATGCCACTTCAGTTGTCTGTCTCCTTTATACAAAACATATGCTTACCCATGTCCTCAAAACAAAGGAAACACAAGAAAACCCCAGGTCTACAACCTACGCTGTGCAGTTTGAACACTGTCATGGTTCTGTGCATACCTGACAACACAAAATAGATTGATGTTTGCATTGTATACTGAGAAATCAATGAAAGCCGCTCTGGTTCCTCTGTCCAGCCACAGGTTCTTCTTAAGGCTAGCAATCTGCACAGCTGTCACTTCTCTGGTCCGTGAGAGGTCTTGGTAATAACCAGCCCCACTGTATGTAGCAATCAAGCCCCAGTGGCTGCTCCCATTCAAATCCTTCTCATTGGTGTACGTCCAACTAGTTCAGAAGTAAGTGAAACAGAGCATGTTAGTCTTTCCACTTTCAATTTACAATTAACAAAACAGACATCAACAAAGCCTGACCAAAAAAAAATAAAATGTTTCAGTTACTTAAAGCTGCCTTCATTTAAGAGATACTCGTAGAAAGTTTTGATGCTTGCACCCTGGAGAAAGCTTACAAAGTTCCTTTGACTAACACAACAAAATTAAGATAGAAATATGGGCCACAAATATATTAATTGAGAAGAGAGAACATATCAATCCTTTCACACAGAATTTCTATCCTTGGGGAAAGAAAGAAAATTGGCATTTACATATTTACGTTCCACCTCCAAAACCTTCTACAGTTCAGTTCACACATCATCCTCCAAGAGAGGCAGCACTATTTCCATTCTTAGCCAGGGAAGACAACTCAGTGAAACCCACTGCAGCAAGACAGTCTGGAATTACAGAACAGTTGCTCATGAGCTGCAGTGCTGTGCTCAGACCACAGCGTGTCTCCCATGCATAACAGCTACCAATGGCACAATGACAGCACCTAAGCTCAACTGGATCAAGAGCACAGTCTTCTCCAACTCCCGTAAGGTTTCTCCACAAGCAGAACTGGCAGCTGCTCTGGATTTACCTGGCTTCACAGGTAGATACAGCAAATGCAGAGTCGCCTCTGCAAAGTGACTTATTGGGTAATTCAGCAAAACCCAGGTCAGAAAAAAAAAAAGAAGTGTCTTCAGAAATACTACATACGCTGTTCCATTTCGAAGTCCAAAAGGAGCAGTATCTTCATTAGCTACAGAATAGACATCATAGCAGTCTTTAATTTCATCCTTTAAATCTTCAGGTATTGAGCATGAACCATTTCTCACTTTGAGCTGCCGAATGCGAGGCACCCCTAGGAGCAGGTTCTCATAATAAATGAAGCTTTTGTTTTCTGCCATGGTTTTGTTGTTGTACCACATCTCCCAGTAAAGACCATCTAGCAAAGGGCCTTCTGTGAACTGTGGAAGATGACAGAATTTCAGTTTCCATGCTGCCAGCACTACTTTTATAGATCTTCATTCCGTGCACATGTTAGAATTGCAGTTGATAATTTTTCTGACATAAATCCTTACTGTTACCTGTCCTCCAAAGACATTCTGCAACCTTGCCCTACCCTGCCCCACTAGCATTACCTAGGTTCTAAACATATTAAAGGCCTCCTTTGTTCCATAGCTTTGACATTGTGCACAGAGATTTTCATGCATAACCCCCACTGCATTAGAAAAAAGATCCTGCAGGTTAAATTTACAGGCCACGACAGGACAACCAACAGCAACAGAGAGATTAAAAAATTGTTTTTTGATTACCTTCCAGAAGTCATCCATTGTGGACAAAGTTTTGAAATCAGTTTTCTCCATTTTTGATACAGGTGTTTCCAGGAAGAGCTGCGACATAACCCTTGTGTAATAGTACATACTGGAACTCACTGTCCCGTAAGTCACTGCAAAAGATTTGGTAAGGAGTGAAAGGTAAAAGGGTAGGGGAAGGAGAAAAGAAAAAAAGAAGGGGGGGGGGAAGAATACTTTGCTTGTTTTGTTTTGAATACGTCAGGTTGTATTTGTATAGATTTTGCACTGAAAAGTTTAAACTTCAGAACAAAATCCACACCAAGCAGCATTTGGCTGTGAACTGTGATTAAAATACAAAAAACCAGTGAAGAACAGACTGCTCAATCAGTTTGAAATACTTAGTTCTCCTCCCCACACCTCACTCTATTATTAATGCTTCTACAAAAGCTAACTTCAAGAAAAACAAAGGCAAGATTCAGCAGCCTGAAGAGACACAGGTAGTGCCTTTTTAGGTGACTTGTACTATCCAAGGCATCCATAGAGAGCTGGCACGGATGGCACAAGACCTCAGGAGAACTATGCCCTGCTTGAGAAGATAATGACGGTCAACCAGAATATCTCAGGGCACTGTGAATGACATCAGCCACCTATGGTTAGGCAAAACTCCACCCAAGACATTAAATGCTTCTAAGAGAATCTCCCCACCAAAAATAAATGATTGTGTGTTACTTCTTTTTCTTACGCTGGACCACAGAGCAAGATTATAAAATGACATAAAAAGCCAAGATGGCTTGAGTGAACAGTCTCTGGGCACTGATACTCCTACTGCCTATAAATACTTAAAACCATTTTATGGCTAAAACTCAGAGAAGCCTGAAAGATTAAGTCTACACTGAACAACCTCAACCAGTTTTGACAATTTTATACAAATATTTTATCACAGGGAAGAAAATGTGTTTTCTTTAGCATCTGGAGAACTATTTTAATAGTCTTATGCTGTGACACATGGAATGTATAACATGACTGTGCAATATCTGGATTCTCTCTAAATACACACTCTCAAAAATACAAGAGTATCAGAAACGACCATATCACTTAGCCTGCAATGGAAAGCTCTCTCCTAGGGCATGCCAAGCCACAGACCAGTCTGTCTCATAGTTATTGCTTACATGTAAAATGAAAAAGGATAGTTCTTAAAAAAATACTAATGAGTTAGCAATATCTAGATATTTAAAACACTACACTTTTCCTTTATTTGGTTACTAAAAATCTTTTCCTACAGCAAAACAAATTGTGAACAGCCTGCACTCAAACTTTTCCTGCTGAAACCAATTTCACTTTCTTTTAATTCAGGTCCCTCACTTACTGCACCTCTCCTGGTGGTGCAGCATACCAGCCACAAGCAGTCTTACATTACTTTGTCCATAAACCTGCACTAAGCATTCTTAAAGGACTCGTGAAGCAAAAAACCCATGGTATTTAGTAAATAACCATGCTTGCAGCACAACACCAAAACAGTTGTGTCAACAGTATAAAGTTTGGAGGTTTGGGTTTTTTAGTAATTCTACTCCAGACAAGCAAGTCAGACTTGCTCTCAGAGCCAGTCTACCAATGTAGTTTTGCATTTTCTTTTCCACTCCAAGATTCTCTCTCACAAAAAATAAAACCATCACCTTGTCCTATTACAAATGATCATAAACAACAACTTAAGCATCACTGACATTTCAGGCATTTAGAACAGAACTGCCCACACTAAAAATTGGAGGCTTGAAACACATCGGCTTTCCAAAGATATACTAACTTAATGCATACAGATTGTGTTGTTATTCTCCCTAGTAACCAAACAAAACATCTATTTCACAACTGCATAGTAAGTTTTATTTTGCATTGTCTTGCTAATTTTTATGCAAATATATGAACATGCTTTGTTTTGACTATTAACTTAAAAAAACCCTAGAAATCTTGAAATAGAATTGTATAAATGTTTCAAGTTCCTAAGGGCAGAAAAGAAGACAGCTCTCAGAACCGTTACATTATAGTGGCCACAACTGTTCACGGTGCTGTGTGAGGCCTGTGACAAACTTCCTGCACTATCTGTGTTCCAGCATCACCAAGGTTCTTCAGCCTCAGAAAAGTTCAGGCTGCTTACTTAAACTCCGTTTGAGTCCAGGAATATCATTGTGTATGAGGCTGGAGATCCATCAAGCTCCTCACTTCTCTACTAAGTCTGTATTTAGTAGAATCTGATAATACTATCTTCAGTGTTGATTCTAGAGTACCTACCTCAAAGCAGTCGCTTACTTAAAAGCCCAATAAAATAAAAAAATCATAATTAATAATAATAATGATGAGTAGGTTGAATGTTACTCTGTTCTGTATTCTACAGTATTACTATACTTCATATGGTATCATAGACAACAAAATGACAGTTAAATCATGGAAGTCTCCAGCTGTGATCCATATACCCTGGAGTATATAAAGGCTGCAGATGTGTTCAAAATGTCCAGCATCATGCAAATATAGGTTATCAGATATTTCTAAGGCATTATCCCTGCCATTCCAGCTACTATCAAGAATTTCTATTCTTAAATGATCTGGATCTAATCTTAGTAATCTGAAACTCAGTGATTTAATTTAATTTTTAATTTTCATTTTTTGTCCTAGATGACTAACTCCTACTCTTCACATCTAATAGTTCTGTTCAGTGGTTTCAAAATGTACAGCAGAAGCATTACACTGCAATGTGGTACTACATTAAAAAAATGCTCCCTAAAACCAAAGAATAAGTATATTATCATCCTGTTTAAAGGTTCAAAACTCGTTAAGGCATGGCAAGTAGCAGTATTTTCAATCCCAAACAACAATCCACACACATAAACAAGAGAAAGATTGAATTCCAAATATTTGCCATTAATTCTTCTCCTGCATCACTGAAAACACCTTCATTCTAGAATCACAGAGAGCAAGCAGGAGGTACAGAACTGGATGCATTAATGCTGAACAATACTTACAGACACACAAGACCACAAGGAAAATTATGTATGTAACCAACTCCCGTAAAACGCTTTTCAGATACCGCTCTCTGCTGGTGTTGCTTTCTTCCATGAGTCTTGTCCCCCACAGACCTTAAAATGAAAACAGATGTAATGATATACAGATGCCTGATACTAGATACACAAGTGACATAATAAGTGGTTTTCAAAACTTAACTTATGTCACATCTGCTGCAGGTTCTTCTATGGATTTTAAACTGATCTAAGTTCAAGCAAGAACAACTTCTTTGGGTTGCCCTTCTGTAGGCTGAATGGGGCCTAAGGCAGTATTAGCTATTCATAACATATAATAATTTAGTAATAGCGCTGCAGAACTCTAACAGAATCTGCTGAAGATTTGCCAGAAGCGCTGTCTTTTAAAACCACGTGGTATGAAAACAGATACAAATATGCAAAGACAGACAGAGATAGCCATCCTTCAAGAAATGCAGCGCAGTGTTTTGGGTTTTTTTTTTAACCATGAAAAGCATTGTTAGAGGAATGAAAATGCACATTTGGTATCGAATCTCTATTAGTAGTCTTAACTAACTTTCTACCTGAAAGAAGGATACGTCAGTCAAACATATTTTTAAAGAAAACAAATCATAACCTTCCTCTCCCAAATAGGTAAGGCGTGCCTAACCGAGACACAGCAGGCATCTTGGTGAGTACTTCTACATGATTTCTTTCCCTGCTCAACAAACAATTATTATTGAAACATTAGTAGTGGCCTAAATGAGCAACCACCATCTAGCTGTCAAACTTGGCAACTACATTAGCTGAACTATTTCCACCTGTTACTAACTTCATATTATACTTGATGCTCTCAAGAAGACAGTGTAAGAGAAGTTCTTGAACTTTGGTGATCCCTTCCAAAAGGGTAACAGAAAAGCAAAAGGATATTTTAAATGGAGTCACTAAAAGAAACAACCATCTGAGAACAGAAAGCAGTTAGTAACCACCATACTTATCTCCTGTGCTTAATACAGAACAGCAAAAAAGCTGAGAACAGCTGATGATGCTCAGACCAAAACTGCTGCCTTCGAGGAACTTCTCTTCATTTAAGCCAAAATAAAGCAAGGAGATTTACCCTTAGTTTATGGCGGGAGAGAAAGCATATTAAAAAAAAAAAAAAAAATTTAAAAAAATCACTCTTACAGAAGTGCACCAAACTTCCACCCTTTTCTTTTTCAGGTATTTTAAACAGCTAATCTTTTAAAACATCCTTTACATTCCCAGTATATGGAAATGAAGTAACCTCAGACTCCCTAGGAAAAAATCTTGGATCCATCAAACATACCACAGTAATTTGAAGTCAAACTGAACAGCAACAAGGGATAGCCAAACACATTACAAAGCTGACAATGAAGCAAGAGTTCAGTCGCTTTGCAACCACTGCTGTAAGGCTAAGACAGACAAAAGTCTAATCTGCCTGCTGCAGAACTTCATTTGCTACAAAGACATGGGAATAAGGAAGCTCTTCCCTCTACCTGCAAATACAAGGTTTAAATGTTTTTAAAGACCTTCAGCTACCACATTTTTAAGTTGTGACCTAATCGCAAAGTCAACCCGGAAACTTCTCTTGCATGGGCACAGCAAGCACTAATAGTCTTAGCATTAACCTCTGTTCACACTCCTGAATCAGTAACTTAGAACCTTCATTAGCATCAGCCCCCAAAACAAGAGAGTTTTTTCAAAGCCGTTCTTTAAGGCTAAGCCTAAAAAATTACAGGTAAAGACTGCAGCTTTACTACACAGAATGCCAAATCCTCACTATTAGGTCATTCCTGAAAACGAAACACAAACCCAAGAACATTTACAGAGTCCCTAATCATAAAGAACTCAACAAATTCAGCCTCTAACACAGCACTACGTTGCACTAGCAACCCTCATAATAAAGGCAGGAAAACATTACAGAATAGAGGAAGAAAAGGCTGGAACAGTCAGTGAGCTAAGCTGGCGAGGGAGCTGAGTCCCGGCTGTCAGCACATTACTCACCAATAAGAAATGTGGTGAGCAGAAAGCTTGCAAGCTCAAATTCTGTCATATTAGAATATCGTTAGGAGTCAGCAAGGAACACAAAATTACATGTGAAGAAAAAAAAACCCAAACAAACAAAACAGCACCAAGAGATCATACAACGAGCTTTGTGTTAAACGAACTCTGGATTTGCCTGTCAGCTAGTTTTCCTTAGAAAGGAAGAAGAAGATATGTACATTATTCCCCTTTTTGCCTTATTAGAATATTGGTTTTAATGCATCGAGAAAAACGGCAATAAGCAGTGCTGGATTTAAGTTGACAGCTACTGCAAGCATCAAAACTATTTCGTTTCTAGCCTCAACTAATTATTTTCAGTTCATTCCTTATATAAATTTGCTATTCATCAACTTTTTGACAGAATCTATGCAGTCTTTTATTTATCAAAGAAATCTGCAACTAACAATTCTCTCATACTCATTCTGTAGTCCTAACATCTTACTCAAAGAGTACACGAACTCAGAAGAGTTGTCAAAAAATAATGATCAAATGCAAATAAAAAAAATAGATTAAATTTGACTTTACAATAAGAAGTCTAGCTTGTTAGGTAACACAGGAAATTAAAGTCTTTCTGTTTACACATATATAAAATGTTATATACGTATATACAGTTGTAATGTATATATAATGTATATGTACTTGCACATATACATATACCTACATAATCATAAAGCCAAGTTCACAGGGGACAGAATGCATATAAAGTATGTAAAAGTCTTATGTTCTGAAAGTGCTCAAGCCAAGATAAACCACCTGCCTACACAGAAATTCAGATGCTGGGGAAAGAATGGGGCTTGGGGAAGGGGAGGAAAGTGACTCTGAGACAAACATACTTTGTCCCAAAAGAACAACAAAACACAATCTCACAATCCTTAATTCACATTCCTTAGTAAGATACAGTCAGAGCCTGCACTAGTTCAACTCAGTAAAAATGTCACAATGCATTCTTCGTGACCGTAACAGTTAATGAGCAACTGGAAATGATATTTAATACTTTCATGTAACAATAACTAAGAAAATCTTTCAAGAAATATCCCACATTGGTGCACATGAGGACACAGTAGCACTGGGTGACCACGCACAGCTTCGAGGGGCAGATTACCTTCCTAGCCTGGCTCTGGAAACGGACTTCGCTCTTACCCATCAAAACTTTTGATGACTTTCTCCTTAACAGAGTTGAATAGGTCTTCTATCCCCTCAGCACCTGGGATGTTTGCTGAAGAGATCTGCAAAACTAGACTAAATCTACTTCACAGAGACTCATGTTAGAATATGAAAAGAATCCACAAAGACAAGAACCTAAAATACAGTCTGAAGTAGTTGACTCTCTATTCACCTAGTAACTCCTGTTAGTCTCCTGACAGTTGCAATTATCAAAACCCCTTACCTTAAATCCTCTCTGCATTTTTATTTCACAACTGACAGCAAGAAAAGTGTAAACTGTCATTCAGTATCCCTCAGTTGATGAGTGGCAACTTGTTTAGCCACGGTAACACTACCACCTATGACATCCAAAGGATTAATCCCTCGTGTTGAATTCTGTCTAGTGAAATGGAATTTCATTAAATAAATCTATGCTAACTTTTCTCTAGTCGTCTTGAAATAAAACTGAGTATGCCATTTTCCAGTCTTCAAAGATCCTTACGGTTATCCATGAAATGTCGAAAGAACTACTGAGTGCTCTTTCCAGTATTAAAACCTCAGTTATCCTTCAGGTGTTCTATATTAATGTCAGGCTTGAAATCAGTCCTTTCACTGTGTAGCCTGCAGCAATCACATTCTTCAGAGAAGGTTAGTTACCTGTGCAGCAGGCAAGTACAGCAGCCTGCAGCACCTCCACGTATGAAAGTCACACCTTAGCCATTTACTGTGCCTATGAATTAACGGCAACATTCTCATGAAAGAGCCAGAAACGGGTCTGCCTACTACAGTAACTTTAGCTACACTTGCCTATAAACACAAAATGTACGCAAGTTAGAAATCAACAGAAACTGTGGATAGTAACCACAGGGATAAATCCACTCCAAACATTCCTAGAACATGAAACCAAGTCTTTTCATTTTACAGCTAAAAATAGAATACTACCAGTGTACACTGACTGTCTTGAACAGCAAGAGGCAGCTTGGTCCACAGCAGTTATTGAAAATACCTCTTTTTGTTTTCTCGCACTGCAAGAATGTGTAACACTGCACCATTCTCCGTACAGCGCACGCTTGATTAACAGGCTCACGCCCAGCAGTGTAAAGAGAACACCAGTCAAAAGGATGCGTAAAGGAGAAAAACAAGTCTGTCTGACGGACTTTCTTTCCATCTGTGAATACTCTTACCTTACACAAATCACGTTATTAAACTCTGCCTTCAGGTTCAAAATGGCTCAGACACCAGCACCAAAATCAGTCTTAATGTGGGTAATCCATTTTGAGCATTACAGCAGAAACCATGACAAACAGTAGCAACTTAGGCCAGGTCATCATGAACTCACTCTCACACTCACCTCATGTTCAAACACCACTATTTTTCACCACAGTTAAAAGCATATAAAGAAGGTTCCTTCTCGGCAGCAACTAACACCTAGGAAGCATCTGAACAGTTTTTTTAGATAAGAATTTTTATAGGACTTCACTTTCTACACATGAAGCAGCTCCTTTCCTAGGCATTTATGTATCTCAGCGACAGACTAAACTAAATACACCATCGAAGACTCCCAACAGAGCACTGCCAGTTCATGTAGTGCTCATAATTATCACTGATATTTTTTCCTGGCCATCCTGGTCTCTTGTTATGAAGTGACTTAGTTCAGTGAACACTACCCCAATGAAATCTGCTGAAAAGAAAACATGCTGTATTCCATAATCTCTGCAAGTCTGACTTGCATCCAAGTAAAACATTGCAATGATCAAGAGGGATTTATTTTGGTGCAAGACAGCTGAAGTCAGAGAAATCATAATAGCCAATGATTTTTGAATGCACATGAAAATCGAAGTGAAGACATACAAGACATACAATAGCCTAATTTACAAGTCCCTGTTTAAAATCAAGTTCGTTTTGACACCTCTGCTGGTGCTGTGCCAGCCAGTAACAGTACTATGTATCACTTCAGAAAAGTCACATTTTAGAATCATAGCATCACTTAGGTTGGAAAAGACCCCTAAGATCAGAGTCCAACCATAAATCTAACACTGCCAAGTCCACCACTAGATTTCTTCTTCTAGAAGAAGAATATTTTCTAATATTCTCTAAATATTTGAAATATTTATAATATTTTTTAAATACGGTTTACTTTTCCTGCAGCTTTATAACTATGAAGACTTTGTCTAACACTTACACAAATCCCGCATTTAAAATCCTCGAGGTATGATGCTGACGTTTTAAGCTTCTCTGAAAAGGAAGGGGGGTTTCTCACATGTGCTCTCACAAGCTTGAATCCAAAGAACTCCCCATCCATCATTTTCTCTGCTGTGTCAAATCAACCCAGCACAGGGCCAGCTCAGCACGGAGTTAATGCAGTAAGCTTAGAATGACACTCCAAACACTCATTTGATGTGCTTATGCTTCAAACTATGTCCCTGGTCACCAGCTGTGTGTCAACAGGCAGCTCTCAACCATCGAGGGCAGCTCCAAAGCACTGCACAAAACAACGCACTTGCAGAAAAGCAAAAATGAATAAAACGCCCTCTCAATAATCCCATTCCAAGTACACATACCACCCTAACCACCTCTTTTATAGGACAAAGGATGCTGAAATAAAAACAACTATTCTGCTCCAGCTCTCTACAGACCTGGTGTTGGGTCAGAAAAGCCACATCTATCCAAAAACTACTCAGGAAAGCAAGTCTCTTACATTGAAAGCAGCCAGGACTAAGACCTGGGGGGCAGAGACCTCTGTGCTCCCGAGGAAAGGAAGGAGGGAGGCGTGCATGCATTTGCGTGTGCTGGGGGGCATAACCGGGACAGAGATCAGAATGTGGATGTGCATGAGGGGGTGGGGACACGGACAGGGGCAAGCACGGATGGACAGAGCACGGGTAGAGGCAAAAGAAGCCAGGTAGCGAAGGGGTGGGTGGCAGAAAAGGCAAAAGGAACTACAAACAGCTTATAAACGTTCCTCTTGGCGACAGCCTGCAGGAAAAGGCGGCCGAGCTATAGAAACCGAGAGACCCGGAGCCCAGCTCCGGCACGAGGGCCCAGGGCAGGGGGGCGGAGGGGAGGGGGGCAGAGCCTCTCACCTCGCAGTCGCCGCGCCAGGCGCTTGGCCCAGGCAGCTCGGTGGGGCGCGGCGCCGTCGGGCGGCACCTGGTGGCGGCTCGGCACCTCCGCCCCGCCGCGCCCCGCGGGGAGCCGCCGCTGCCGCCGCCCGCCGCCGCCGCCTTGACCCGCCGTGCCGCTGCCCAACGACGACGAAGCGCCGGCCGCGGGGCTGCCCCACTCCACGTCCATCTCTAGCACCGGGCCTGCCGCTACCGCCGCCGCCGCCCCCTCCTCCTCCTCGGGCTCGAAGCCCGGGTTGTCCCGGCTCCAGGCCTGCCGCGAGCAGGCGGAAAGCGGCGGCGACGGCGGGCAGGAGCCGGCCCGCGCCGCCTCACCCAGCCGCTCCAGCTCCAGCTGCTCCCGCCCGCGCCGGGAGCCCCCGCGGCCCGCCATCAGCCCGCCGCCGCCGTCCGGGGCGGGGCGCCGCCGCCGCCGCCACCGCCCCTTCCCCGCCCTCCGGCGCCGGCCCAGAAAGCCCGGGGCACGGAGGGAGATGTAGTTGCCCTGCCGCCCAGCGGGAGCGCCGGCCGCGGCCTCCCCCCCCCCCCCCCCCGCCCCGCACCTCTCTGGCTGGGGCAGCCGTTGGAGCCGCGCGCCCCTGTCTCCCCCGCGCGCCCCTGTCTCCCCCGCGCGCCTAAGCTTGAAGGCCCCAGCCGTGAGGCGGGGAGCCCTGGGCCGCCGCTGAGGTAGCGGCGCCGGGTGCTTCAGGCCAGCTCGCCGCTCACCCTCCGTAGCAGCAGGAGGAGGCCCCGCCGAGGGGTTTTATCCACTTAATAAGTTGCGGGGGAGCAGCGATTTCACGTCATTTTGAGAAGGAGCGGTACAGCCAGAAAGCTCCCCCCCCCCCCCCAACCCAGCAAACAGTAATGCAGCCCACAGGTAGAGGGTTTTGTGTTTTTAATTAAATCCAGTTACAACAAAATGCAGGCTGGCAGTACAGAGAGCAGCATGCCAGAGAGGTAACGCTCGCCCGGTGTGCCCAACAGCGTCCGTCCGGCTTCCCCGCGCCTCTGCCGACTGCACCCCACGACGCCGGCGCGACAGGCACTGCTGGCGGCCGAGGGGAGGCCACCGGGTAAAGAAGTTGCCCCAAACCCCAAAAGTCACCACACGCTCTACATTTACAAACAGTTACCCGAAATGAAGCTACTCTCCCCTCCCCTTAGGTAGGAATTGAAAAAAGAAGGGAAAAATTACATTTGTCTCCCTTTAAAGGGTGACTTCGTTATTTTCAATGCTGTGATGATCTCGAGCATCCTCAGCACTCTCCAGCGTTTGATTGCTGTTGTCGTCGGGGATCTCAGCTGAAACGTGGACCTGGCTCTCCTTGCTTTCCATGCTCTGGTGGCTATCCCCTCTGACACCAGCCTTGCTATCATCTCCTTCTGCCTCATGGCTATCTAATTTCTGCCGGCTGTCATTTTCCACGCTCTGGTCATGCTGCTTGCTGTCCAGCTCGCTGCTGTCCTGCCCGTGGCTCTTGTCAGCCCATTCCCCGCTGATGGCATGCTTCTCCAGGGAGCGGTGGGCAGCAGAATCCTCCTGGGAGAGCCCTGCTTGCTGGCTGTCTGCATCCAGGGCACTCTCATCCTCCTCGGTGGCATCATACACAATGAGCTGTGTTAGAGGGCAAAAGAAGAAAGAGCCATTGTCACTCCTGAGGAACCGATCTGTCATCAGGTGGTGCCGTACTGCACCACAGCAAGTTGCGTAGGCTGCAGGAACACTCAAAGCCTGCATGGTCTTTTATGGAGTTATATGAACCTTTCGCACTATGAGAAACTCAAGCTTGATCCTGGCCTCAGATCTCATGTGTGCAAGTACATCACGGTAGTGCAGACCGCAGTATTGCATAGCTTGCAGCAGCAGGCCACACTCCTGCCTCCGCACATGGACAGCCCTCTGGCCATCGATACCCCCTGATTTGGGACATCCAGAGAAAGGAAATACATTCCTTCACTTATGCTTACTTTCCCCCCACCAATCCTTTTCAAAACTGACTGCCATAAAATAACATCTCCATTTTCAAGTTCACTACCCTTTTCCAAAAAGCCCGGGTACCACTGCTCAGCGCTATTTACCTTCTTTGCAGCTTTGTGGAGTTTGCTAGACTTCACCACTGTGGCTTTTGGCCTCACCCTGTAGGCCACGCTGTCGCCTCTGCCAGAGTTGTCTCCCCGGGTGAAAGGGAAAGGAGGGAAGGGTACGGTTACTGGAATGTCTGTGGGAAAATTTGTGACAACCTCATCGGATTCATCTGTGTCATCGGAATCATTATCATCGTTGTCATCATCCACATCTTCGTGGCTCTTGCTTGACACATCTGGAAAGTGCTGGAAAACATTTATTATGCATCAGGCAAATGAACGTGTACGTGAGATGTGCAGACTGGTATCTGTCCGGCTCCCTCAGGGCTTATGCACTGTTGAGGAGCAATGTGCACGAATTGCACTGAATTTGCCTCACCCTGCCTGAAGCCTTGTTTTATTTAGGGAGAGGTATTACCACAAGAACCACATTTGATTGAGCAAAATGAGTGTTGCTACGCGCTGGCTGCCCTGCAGCATTCAAGTGACATATTGCTCTTCAGAACACTTACCGGTTGTACTGGGGCATCCACACTTTCTTCTGAGGAGTAAAGAGTCTGAAAACAACATAAAAGTCACTGTTAGCACGCAAAGGCTTATACAGTAGCACTGATCAGCCTGTTGCCTCAGGCTGACTTGCAAACCCTGGCACTGAAAGATGCTCTGCTTTCTCTTCCAGTTGGTTGCCTGTACCTGCTGAGGTGATGCCAGGTCATTCTGTGGGTGCTGCAGCCTCTCCCAAGACTGAGAATTGATGTGGTGGTGGTGATATCTGTGTGAGTGATGGCCCCTGGGGTCCTTCAAGAGAAAAAAAAAGGCGGGGGGGGGGGGGGGTTAATCCACAAAGGAGCATACAGGAGTAGCCAAAGCTGCCTGCATCACAACCTCTGTTTTCAGGCAGCTGTGACATCTGCGATATATACTCCTTTTGTACAGGACATGTCCTCAGCAATTCATTGCAGTAGGAAGAGGACTTGGAACAAGCTATGATCCCAGATGAACATTATACGCAAACAATATAACAGAGAAGATGTGCCTCTCCCGCTGGCAGAGCCGGGGGAATTTCCGATCAGTTTCTCCAACTCATCTTTATTGAGTAAAATTTGGAGTTATATCTAACAAACATTGTTTCTGCTAATTCTCAGGTCCTTTTCCCAAGAGTGATTTATCTCCCACATCATGAAGACTCTAAACTAAATGCAGTAACTGATTCTCAGAGCAAAGAATTGATTTTACATGGGTAGTAGCTGGCAATGGAGTATAAATCAAATAGCTATACACAAGACTAATACTTTTCACTCACACCACTCCAAAAAATCAGGGGAATTGGATTAAAGTGCTCTTCCAACACCAAGTATTGTCATCTGATCCACACGAACAAATGTGGGTTATAGTAGTTGTGCCATGCTACAGTCCTCTTCTCTTTTTAACTGTCAGCTTACACATTTTTCATTAAGAAAAAAGGTTTCCAGTGCTGGTCCAGTGATACAGCTAATGAAAGTCCACAACCAGGATGCCTAACATGGCAGAAGTCTGCTGACATCAGTGGCTCTCTGCACTGGCTACCTGAGAAACTGGCTTGTGACAGCCAGGTGAGGACATGTTCTGCAAGCAGCTACAATCATAAAACAAGTATCAGGCAATGTGTATTAGAGAAAAAAAATCAAAATCAAAAAGGATTTATTAAAGAAAATTAATAGAAAGACAAAAGGAGCTTACATATTTTTCTTCAGAGCTGGCAGAAATGGCATGCTGCTTGGATTTACTCACCTTGAAGGGAGAAAAGAAGAAAAGCATTTGTCAGTATTAATTTCTTGCTAACACGCAAAGGAAACATACAAGTGATTGCTGATTTGCATTTGTGATTTACTCACTGGCCACGCAGCGGTGATGCTGATAAGGCATAAACACAGAACTGCCACCTTCATTGTGATGTTTTACCTAGAAAATATTTTGGAAAAGTGAGTCAAAAAGGTAAAATACCACAAAAATGCCATAGGCTTTTCCTTTCTCCTGGTGTACATCACCGTGCCACCATCAGCTCCCTGCTAAGCATTCAGCCTGCCCATGCCAATCTTTTCCTCTGCCCTCCCATCACCACCCCACACCCAGCTGGTTTTGTAGTGACTTTGCAACTCAAAAGCTACAAGAATTTTAAAACCAGGTACTGAGAAGTGCTGAGCAGTGGTGAGAGTAGCCACACTGAGAAGGCGAGCAGACTCCTCCTGTCATCTACTGACTTGCACTGGCAAAGGAAAATCTTTGTGAAAAACAAAGCGCTATAAAGATTAGCTTTGGTTTATTGTCATTCATTTAACATCATTTTGTCAGAAGAGACAGGACAAGACAAACTCAGCTTAGATTCTCTTTTTTAAAACTAGTTTTCAGGATCGTTAACTGGAGTCACTGTGAGTAAACCCAGTTTACATGAACATAAACTGCTTTTATTGATAGATCTTTATTTCCCTCCTCTAGGAGTTTGAACAGGATAACCTGTGTTTCCAAGCAAGAGATGAAGTGAAATAGCTACTCACATTGCGTTTTTAGCAGTTTAATAAGTGAGTGATTCCTGCTGAAATTAGGAGAGTGCTGAGCTACAGTAAATTTTGGTCCTGACACACCAATTCCCAGGACTTATCCTGAGAAATTAAAACATCCCTGACAAATTAAATTGATTTAGTGATGAACAAGAGGCATGTAAAACTTTAGTAAATCATAGCAGGAAAGAAAGGCTACTAAGGGTACATTTAAAATACATTAGTAAGGCTGGCCCTGAGACAGGACCCTCTATTAGAGGTATTTGGAATTTCAGGAGTTACACAGAGAAGGGTGCGCGTCCCATCCATTCAGTAGCGTGCAGCACAAACTGCAAGCCTGCCAGGACAAACAGGGACACTGCCAGGCAGTGGTTACACGAGGAAGGAAGCTTTCTGTGTTCAAGTACAAGCTTTGAGTTTCCAGCACTTGATTCAGTGTCAGTAACATCCTCCCAACATCTATCAGCACACAGGTTTAAAATCGTGATTATGTGTAATACCTTGCATTGCTAAAGCAACCTTGCCTCTATAAAAGCACACCTTTTTCCACAGACAAACATCAAACGTCCCTGTCCAGTGAAGCAGTTTTCAAAGATCTCCTGCCCAACGCTTCCTTGACTAAACCTGCAGACAGAATAGCACATGTCAGGTAAAAAAGAAAAAAAATACCTTTTCTGGTGCTGCGACAAGAGTGCTCTTAGTGATCCCAGCAGTGGCTCCAGCCAGTTGGATCCCAGAAGCTCTGGCTTTCTCCCCTCGTCCCCTGACTGCTTGACATCTCTAACCTCGGGGAATTTAAACCCTGTCCCAGGCACAGCCACCAATCCCTGTGTGGCGGAAAAAGATGAGGTCATGAGGCTCCTGGCCACCATCCTGCCCACGTTCTCCTACACTTCCTCTTTGGCTTTGTGGCTTTTGAAGCAAACAAAAGCTACTCTATGGTTAAAACATTACTTATGGGCAAGATCATTAACCAGCATGTCTGTTGAATGCACAGCGTTTGGTGTCGTGTAGGAGGACTTCAGGGCACGTCTGTCCTCCTTTTGTGAAAAGGCAGAGCCCAGTTTCCCAGAAACCTTTCATGCCCTGTTCTGTAGGGGGTAAGAATATGTAATGTGTACTGGAAGAAAGAGATCTGAACATAAAACTCCACAAAAAGCTGTTACTGCTTCCACAAAGCTGTAGATTGGCTCTCCAGGGTATACATGTTGCAACAGGAATCGCAAAGACAGGGTGCAGAATATGGCCTTTTGCCTTTTTGGTCTGAACTGAGTCAAAAAAAAAATAGTATTAACATGTCTCAATAGGCATTCTGCATCCAGAAACTTCTTTGTAAAGCTATACAAAAGCAAAAGCCACTGATAATCTAATTAAAAAGGGTTTGTGCACTGTTATCAGAAGTTCTCCCTCCTTTTCTATTCATTTGTATCCCTTCTGGGTCTTTTCTAGTTTCAATCACTCTCTTGGGTGGTTCGGTTGAGTCACCTGCTACAGCTGTCTGCTGCACCAAACCTGCTTCAGAACCCTTTTCAGGGACCAGATGCCAGATATTTTTCAAGCTAAAAAAAGAAAAAGAAAAAAAAAAAGCAGCTATAGCCCCAGTATGAAGAGTGCCATGACTAGCATTGGGAAGCAAGGGATATCATGGGATGGAATTCTGCATCTGCTACGGAGCAGTGCAGCGGCGCTGCTGCTGAGCAACAGATGTATTCTGGCAGTACCTCGCTTGGACGGCCATAGCTTTGGATGGATTCTGCCTTATCTCTGATGTGCTGTAAGACTCTCAGACCTTCTTCCATTCAGTGTCTCTTTAAAATGACAACGAGGTGTCATTCAAACACAGGAAAACATTCCGAACAGCCCTTTTAGAAGGCGGAACATTTGTAGCTGTTTCAAAGCAGTTATCTTTCTCCTCATTTCCAATACCCAGCTAATGTTTGATGCGTCCTTAGTTAAGCAGCAATGAAATAGACACCTCATTGTCCCAGTCCATGCTACCAACTACCCTGTGCTTACTATCACTTCTGTAGCATGTTTAGAAACGGCATGAGAAACATAACCAAGGTAGCTCAGCGACTGTCCATCACATCATCTCTCAGACCTATCTAACAGCTAGAAGTTAAACTTAGCCTGCTTAATACAGTATTCTAATATCCTAAGAGGAGAATTGGCTAAAAAGATATCATTAATAGTTCTGCATGTCCATAAACCCATGTATGCATCCACCTGAATAAGGACTATCCTAGCTTTTTTTGGGGGGGGCTTGTGTGACCATTCTTATTTACTAAGTCAGGAATGACTTTTTCAAGCAAAAAAGAAAGCCTTCAGTAACTAGGATTTCAGCGGTGTGATCTTCTGCAGATTTAGGTAGCTTATATAATCACCCATCATATCTCCAGCGCAGTGCTTCTGGAAACCAGACAGTTTACTGAAGCCCTTGGATGCAGGTGCAGGACTTGAGCTGTAAGTGGGTGCTATTCAGAAGTTTCAGCTTGAGCGTTACGTAGTAGCTGATACACCCAGATTATAATACGCCACTATTACTTAGTAACTAGGACCGCTGCAAAAGGCCACTGTTGTTGACTCCAGGGGAACCCCAAACCAGGCCCTTAGGTAGCCGAGTACCTTTGATCCCAAACACCGATGCAAATGAACAGCACATCTTGCAGCTCCCCTGACTGGTAAGAAAACACTGCGTCCATCTGACAGAGCAAGAAACTGCGACAGAGAGAAGCTTGGTGGCCCACACCACTGAATGTGGGACTGGGTGTGCTGGGTCCTGCTCTCCTGTACATATACACTGGATCAAATTTTAAGCCTGCAAGAACCTACTTTCTCTGCCAACCATTCACCAAGAGACACAGAACTGAAAACCAACATTATACTGAAAAATCCCCTGGAGCTGTTGTCCAGCCAAAACAAGAACCTTCCAGCACCTGCAGTCTGCATAATGGCATATTTCTGTCTGTCAGACTTCCAGGAAAATACGTATTATGTCAGGACTTGTAAACAGCCTGTTTCACCAAATTCAGCAGCAGTTATCAGTTGTGCTGATGGAGAAGCCCAGAGCCACTAGAAGCACAGTCTTCCTGCAGTTTGTTAAAGACCTTCCTGTACAGGTCAATTATCACTGTGGTTTTTCGGGGCAAGTGTTTTGCGAGTACCTGGAACACTTGTCTCCCAGCAGAGACGCTATGTGACCCCCAGGGATTTTTTCTGGCAAACAACTGATATTTCCAGTGTGCTGGGAGATGGCTGAGTACTGTTGCCAAAGCTATATGGTTGATTTTGTAAGAACTGAGGAACAACAGTGATGTTTTGCAGTAATCCAGAAGCAGGACATGAAGCGACAGTTATTACTAAATGGCTTCATTTTGTGCAAGATCAGCCAGTATAGAGCTGTAGTAAATTTAGCACTTGCCTCATGCCCGTCATTATGTGGTTATTCATCCTGTAAATCATTTCGCCTAGCTGAGAAATCCTTTGCCTTGGCAGGAGGTAGTGCTTCTCGTCATCTCAGAGACAAGGAACGAACAGGGCAGAAAGGGGGGAACTTTCACCATTTTTACTTCCCACAGTAAAATGCTTAATTCTGGAGAGTGCACTTGGCTGGTGGTGGCACAGCTGAAGCAACTTGCTCCAATTTGTACAAGTGGGAGGGTACATGATTTCAGCTTTCAAGAGCTGTCAGGGTCTGTGCGGAGCACAACCGTGACAGGCTGTAATTTGCTGCACGTAGGTGACATATTCTACTCGGCTATCCTTTCAAACAAAGCTTTTGACCACAATTTCTTCCATCTTGGGCTGCGTTAGGAACGTGTGGTTAGGCTGCTGTTTAATGTCATTGAGAAGCGCTATCAGTGCCTCCCTGTGCAACCTCCAACACGTACCTAAGATCCCCAGCTGAGGCATCAACGCGATGCCCAGCAATACCTCTGGCTGGCGTGGGAAACCCCAGCCTCCCTGCAGTGACCTGTAATGCCCAATCTTTCAGAAGAGCTGCTTTTGTTCAGATTTGTTCACCAAAAAACAAGTCTTGGGGTGGGGGACACCAGAGCAGCATCTTCTAGGTGGCAAAGACCAAGACTGGGAGAGAGAGATTAATTTCTTTAGCAGCATTAAGAATGCTATCAGGTAAAAGCCCCAAGAAAGTCCAGCTTGGCAGTGTTCCTAGAAACAACTGTTTTGCAACTAGAATGTCCCAAAGAAAAGCAGACTTAGTAAACAGTGGTCTCTGTGAAAATGCACTTTCTTGCATTCCTACCATAAAATATGCCTGAAAAGTACCTTGGAAACTCAGCATGTCAGCAAATACAATGTATCCCCAAAAGCTTTTAAATTTTCCCAATTAAAGCTTACATTCAGCAGTTGGTAGGCTTCAAAAAAACCTTCTGCCTCTTAAATGGACCATACAGATCACCTTGTGTCCAGGCCTAGGAGAGTACTTGGTATGCAGAAGGGATACGGCTGTCAGATCTGCTCGATAAAGAAATTACAACAGAGATTTGCTCCTTGCATGTGCGAGCAGGGCACCCCGATAACGCATGCTGTGCAGCACAGCTGTGTATCCTTTGCTTTGCACCTCTTAGAGCATTTCCAAAACAGAACAGCAATCAAACAAGCAGTAGCAAGCTTCTCCCAACCAAAACCCCATGTGGAGTGACAGGGCAGTTCAGAACAACGTGGGGTCCATGACCTTCTAGTCTCCCTGCCACTTCTGATCTGCAATGCAGCTCAGATGCCTGCTTGGCAAGGCGAGCTCTATTTAACCTTCAACCAGGCAATAAAGGAGGTCAAGGTAGATACTTTCCCAGAGTCAGCCCTAGCCGTTCCTAGGTGGGTTGCAGAACTAAGCACAACGCTGACCTATAGCTTCAGTAGGTGATTATTTGGGACAGAACAGAAACCTTCTAGGAAACAACCCCATCATAAGCAGCCAACATATTAGAAAGCACCAATGTTTTGCAGAACAGTCTTTTGGGCTGTCCTTATCTCCCTCTGCGTAAAGAGAGCCCCACTCGCTTGACTCCTCTGAATGCTGAGACTAGTTGCTACCTGTTCACATTTTCAAACGCCTTTTTAGGAACAGCTTTGGAAACTGAAGAAAAAAATAAATATTTGAGAAACTGCCATACAGCTGTGGCCCACAAATCCTGGAGGCTGTACAGCCTCAGTCAGATCCCAGCTTTCACAGAGCTGAGTAGCTGCTCCTACTACAGCATAAATACAGTCCAGCTGTCTGCAGCTTCCTAAAATGGAGCCCTACTGACATTTCCTCCCTTGACTTCTACAACTAGCTAGAAAAAACCCAAAATTTCCAGATCTTTTTTTCCTGTTTAAATTCATGTATTTTAATACTGAAGTCCATGGAGCAGCAGCAGGAGGAATTAAACCAGCACAGAAGCATTATGTTATTTTCAGGTCATCATAGTTCCCAGTGCAAAGAGCAAAACCCCAGTTATTCCAGTGCTGGTGGCTGTGTTTCAGCTCTCAACTGACAGAAAACAAACTGCATTTGTTTCAGTTGGAAAATTTAACAAACACAATCATAGTTTGAATTACTATTGGAAAGAAAAGCAACCAGTGAGAGTATATATGGTATACATCATATTTGCATGACTGCCATTTTGTGATGTATTTAACCCTCAAAAAGCAATTGTTTGAGAACAGGAGGATGAGACTTTCAGCATCTCAGTGGGCGCTGAGCTGAATGCACTCTCTTAAGGTGCTGGTTCTGAAGCCTCAACGCTGCTGCAGAGGTAACTGAAAGCACACAAGGTGCGTGTGCCTAAATCCTCTACATGTTCATAGGAAAGTAAGCATCAGCTTGCCAGCTCAGGGGCTCCCAGCCTGACTACTGAGGGGAATTTGATGATAGGAAATAGCTTCACAGACAATTGCTTTTTGGACAAGCATTGCAAAAACTTTGTGACAAGTTGTTTCCCTCTCTCTCCCCCCCTGCTATCTCAGTTCCCTGTTTCCTATCTTACTTCAAAATTTTCTCCTACCAGTGAGAAAGGACACTAATGGAAACATCTGAATATGCAGAATGGGTATGGAAAGAACAGCATCTTCTTGCTCTGCATTGTGAAACTGTTGGAAAGTCACAAGATGCCTGTTCCACCTAGTACAGGGACTTTTGGCCGGGCACCACAGGAATGATTCTGCACACCCAGCACCCCTCTGCTTGCATCTTCACTAAGCTCTGCTGGCAAAGCACGATGAGCCTCCCCCTCACTGCAAGAAACAGAACAGATTACAGTGCAGCACGACAGGGAAGAGGTGGACAGGGAAGATGATGGGCCAACTCCTCCTCCGCAGTCACCCGCACACTGCTTCTGGGAATAACCGAGATGAGCACTGCAACCCTGTACCGCGCGACAGAGGGAGAGTCCTAACCGTGCCCTGGTAATCCTTATCACACAGCAGCCTTGATTTTGCTTTCCACATATACCATGTTGAGCTCCTGTCACATTTCCACAGACAACCACACAAGGGTCACAGCATGAGGAACAGGGTCCAAAAATGGTTGTTACCAATCCCAGAGATAAACCTTTTACAAGGCAGATTTTCTGAGTGCCTCCTGGAAGGGGCCAGCGCAAAACAGATAATTTGGAGAGGTGCCGGGCATTACGCAACACAGGCTCGCAGCCTGCATGTCTGTGGTTATCTGTGCACAAGGCATCTTTTCTACAGCCTGCCCTGACTTTTCTATCTCCAGAAGGTCCGGGGAAGGTGAAGCACGTGCTGTGCGAGCAGTGCAGGACTGCTAGGACAGGTTGTGACCCTGTCAGTAAACCTGACCTCAGACGCAGACTGGGCTACACACCAGACACCTTTAGGATTTCACGTGGCTTCAGGTTTTGTTGTGAGCAGTTAAGATTCTTAAGTCTGAGTCTGGGGCTGCTGTGGTCTGAGGTGGGAAGGATGCAGAACTGAGTCAGTGTGAAAGCAAACATCTCTCAGGCACCGTGTGCCAGGGTGTGGAGCCCCTGCCGGTGGAGTGGGAGGAAAAACCCATCTGTGGGCCTGATGAAGGGAAATTAAAGAGTTGGGGACTGGATTTGGGGAGGAAGTTGTTTGGCCAAGAAGCTGATTTGATTTTGTGGGGGAACAAAAAGCCAGCAGGCTAGGGTCAAGGCCTCTGCTGTCCCGGCTGAGTCACAGAGAGGTTCCCCACAGCTTGCTCAAGCTCAGAGGTGATGAGGCTGTTTTCCCTCGAAGCCCATCCAGGCAGGAGCTCTGCAGAAACCAGGCTTCACTGCAGTAATGGGTCATTTTGGTTCTGGCTTGGAAAGCTGGGACATCTCCTGCATGTTGGGATACTTCATTTTAATTGGTATTGGGGTAGTCAACCTCTTGTACAACAAGCAATCAATGTGCCAATAGAGAATATCACCCAGACCCAGCAGTTTCTCTTTGTTTTGCATATTAAAATTGTATGAATCCTTTAAATTTTTAAAAATTGGTTTTTTTTTTTTTGGTGGAATGGGAATTAGTAACTCACACCTGACAGATATTACCATTAGCAATTCAAAGGAGATGTATGTTTTCCTAATTGCGTATTTTTTCAGGTAAATAGGATGAATTGATATATTGAATAGTTCAGATGATAGGTAATACCAATGTCTGAGGAAAAAAATAAAAAGGTTTCTTTTCATTAGAAAGGTACTTTCCCCACTCTTGCTCAGTCAGTTGGTTTTTTTTTTTTCCTTCCCAGCCTCCCTTTTAGCAGGACTGAAATGCAAAAATACTTTGTTTTGCAAAGTACCTGTGTACTATCTGCTGAACTGGCAGCTCATGCACACGGGGCAGGTGCCCTCACTCCCCAGATCTGTCACCTCCTGGACTGGCCAGTCCCAGACCCCATCCAGCACTGAGGACCAGGAGCCCAGCAGCCTGCAATACGAGGGAACCGCGCAGAGGCACACTGAGCTCGGCTAGCCAGGAGGACAGACAGCCTGCTAGGTACAGGAGCACAGCAGCACAAATGCTTTTGGAAAGCCCCTGCTCTCCTTCCTTGCTTACCAGCTCTCTTTGGAAGGGAGATGCATTTTTGGAAATACACAGTTGAGAGATAATCACATCCAGATTTAGGAAATAACATTTTACACATAATTCATACTGGCTACCTAGACAGATTATTGGTTGAGCATGTAGCTATAAATTTGGCAGAATAAATGGCAAACTGTGGTTGGCATATGGATGCAAAGCAGGAAGCAAACTGCAGCTATACATTAACCAGAGGAAAGGAAAGCCTGAGAAACTGGGTTAGTCAGCAGGCTCTGAAGCAAACAGTAAGAAGGGGCAGCTGACAGGGCAACTAACTCTTGAGGAGCGCATGCAGCATTAGGGCTCTTTGCATTAGTAAGAACATTACCAGTCAATAAGTAACAAGCCAGAACTGCTGTTTTGCTCCCTGAGTCTTGTTTATCACAAAGAAGTCAAATGACTTCTCCTCACCCATGGAAAATATGAACACAGAGGATGACAAGCAATTTTGGGAAGCAACATCCGTTCTGTATGGAGAAACTTGATCTGCTATACCCAAAATAACTGATGTTGAAACAGACTAAATCTCGTCTAGGCAATTGATTAGACAAAGTGAGGAAGCACAACTGCTTGTAGGAGCTGTGTTGGTCTCACCTCAGGCAGCAGGGCAGTAACAGGGCAGAGACACGTGGGCTGAGCCAGACTGGAAATCTCAGATCTAAGGAGGCAGGTTGTCAACAGATAACCCTCAGCATGTTATCTGAATGCTGAAAAGCATTTATTATGGCACCCAGTCCCTGAAGGGAGCACTATAGGAACTCTGGCACTTGTACCTTCATTTGCACTGATGCAGTCGCAGCCCACAGGAATCTGAGCTGTGCAGGACCGTGCCGTTGCCTGCGTCCCTGATGCTTCCTACTCCTGCACTACCCTAATAGCGCAGGCATCTGCGTATTGACCCAGCTATGCTACCAGACTCCCTGGGTGTGCTAAACAGAGGAAAAGAAATAGTGTGGTGCCTACAGCAAAAAAACCCCAGAGCTGGTGGCAGGTCAGCATTCAGCTAGCAAAGCTGCTTAGATAAATGACTTCTGTAGAATGGGTTCTTCTATATTCACCTTTTGCAAAAGGAAGGTAACTACCCCCAGGACAGGCTTTGGTACAGAGAGATGCTGCCATGCACAAGGTGGTTAGAATTTTACTGCCTGAAAATTGGAGGCATAATTACATCCCAGGCTGAAAGTCTGATCAGAGCGGGCTTCCTGCAGCGCTGCTTCGCTTTGGCTCAGCCGCAGCAATACACACACACAGAGGCACGTAGATACTAGCATACGTATACACAGGTAGTTAACATTTTAAATTCCACTTTCCGGACCAAATTAAATTCTGCAGTCCCAAGTCACATGGGAGTAATACAAAAAACCCCCAAAACTCAACAGCAAAAGAGCATGCCAGACCGCAAGTCCCAGTGAAACTAGCCCAAGCCCCCTGTTTCAGGCTTGAGTAAAGATGGAAAGAGGAGCACTTAATTTCAACAAATATTCATGGCCATGGATGTCTCCTTTGCCTCTGCCCCAGGCAAAGAAGCCAGGCTGATGCACTGGGCATTTTAGATATACCTTCCAGTCTTTCAGGTGAGTGGATTCATTCATCCTACCTCTTTGCTAGGTGGCTGCTATCATAAGAGGGAGCGGCGTAACGCAGCGGCAGTCCCATTTGACACGGGTTCCTACAAAAGGAAATGCAGGACCGAGTCTCAGAGCAAGGGCGAGAGGAGGTGGGCTGTCCAGGGAACACATGGCTTTTTTTGGCCAGTGCCATGAGTGTCATTGGGACATACCACTGCTGCTTTTACAGGTGAGTTACAAGGCATGCTTGCTGGTTTGTCTGGGGCCTTAAGATGATAGGAATAACATTGATTTTTCCAGTGATAACTAAAAGCCAGTAGCATCAAAATATTAAGAAATGCAAACTACCATGGCAAGATTTTTTTTAAGTAGCCTTCCGTTTAACTTCATGTCTACCATACCTGCCCTTCCCATGCTCATGCTATAGCATGTGACTTAAATAACTTTCAGCAAAAATAGTTATTTATTATGGCTCTGATCTTGCAAAGTTACTGCATAGGCACAAGCTTTCTCTTATTGATCATACAGTTATCTGCTAAAGACTATTAAATATATATTTTTTTAAAAAGGGGACAACTATAAGACTTGATGCAATAATAATTTGCCCATTTTGTTTATCAGCTCCCAGCTCAATACTGCCCACACATCGGACAAGGCATAGATACCTGAGAGATACTAAAATTCTTATGCTGAACTCACAATTACACTAGAATTTCTCTAACACATTGATTTCCCATCATTATCATCATGGAAAGCAAGGAACAATAGAGGGCAAAATAGAAAAAAAAAAAAATTAACCTGGCCAAGTAATTGCATTTTCTGGCTGTAGGTTTTAAATATCTTTCTTTAACAGGAAGTCTTCCCCATAGACTTGAGTGGAAGACAGCTATGTTTGCACATACACAGATTGCACACTGGAGGCAGGGAAAGAGGGTGGCTTTTTTTATTACATGGGCTACACAGACACTGCAAATTGAAGCTTAGGACAGCAGGGCTGCTCCTGCTTCACCACAATATGTCCTGCTGACAATTATCCTGTCTGCTTGGGCTGCTCTTCTTCCCTATCCCACCCCTGTACAGCAATTAATGGGGTGAAAGTAATCCTGCGCGCTCCCTTGTTAAATGTTGGAGCAGCTGCTTGGGCCATCCAGGGGGTCCAGGTCAATACCCAGAAGATCCTTCCTGGAAAGCTGACAACTTTTCCACGTTATTGGTAACGCAGACATAGTAGAAGAGTCCATTACCACAGCATACAGATGATGCATACCAGAGGGTGAGGATTTCGGGATTTTTAAAGCTAAACCAGACCATATTCTACTTTGACCCCCTGCGCAAATCAGACTGAAGGATCAACTCCAGATACTTCTGAGCCTAACAGCTTGCATTTGGCCAAATGCAGTTATTCCTCCTAAATTGGGATTATTCTGTATTAAAGCCATTTTCCATAGTCACACTGATTAGTGCTAACTACACCACCCATCTGTAACTCTAAGAGTTACATTATGCACAGGCTTTCCCATTGTTTTTTGTGGGCAAGAGATTATTCATGCCATTTACACAATTCAGCCGTGTATAAACAATTACCAGTTGTATTCCAACCCCTCTAGTACTTGTATTAACAAATTATATTCTAGTTTTAACAGAGATAACCCTGATGGCAATGCTGGTGAAGTTTTTCCAGCACCCTTCTGCTCACAGCTGAGAAAGTCTCCCCAGAGCACCGATTTCTCACCCTGCCTCAATTTCAGACTTTACTGTACAGCAAACAGGTCTGTGCCTTCTAGGGAAACAGGAGTTCCCCCAACTCCATTAGGCTGCGTGCACATCTCCTGCCTTTCTGGAAATAAAATTTCTCCTCCCAGTGATCAACTCTGAAAGACAGCAAGATGGTCAAAGTAGCTGAACCACTGATGGAGAAGGGATTAGAAACACACAGGTGTTAAAAACCCCTAGAAATTCATTCTGGACATGACCGGGGACAGCATCTCTCCATTCCTTTCTCAATGCAATACAAACTCCCTGTCATCTACTGTCTTTTTACCCCACCCAAGATTTTGTCACAGAAATCCAGGGGAATAACCTTTCTAGATTTGACGGAATTCAAGCAGGAGTGTGGGGGAAATCCCCAAGTGGAGGATCCCCCCTGCCTGACAGCTGTTCAGCACCTCTGTACATCTGAAGCAACGTCACAGCTCTGCAGGTTACTCGGCGTGGTGTAGCCCAGCTGCTCCGAGCCAGGTGCCCACCTCAGTGGGGTCTCACCCATACACATGCGCTCTCTCAGTGAGGGCCTGGTAGGGTCAGCATCCGTCATGCTGGGTCTACCAACACTTCTGTATATTGTCATCATGCAGGGCCTGTGCCCAGCAGGAGCACTTCTTTGTGCAGGTTATTCAGCTGTTACTCTCCAGGAAATCTCTTCATCAGCACAGGCCCTACGCTAACGAGCAGTAAGGAGGAAATTAGGCTCTCTGGTGAAAACAGCTATCAGCTTATTTGTTTTTTTTTTATTTCAACATAGTAATCTCCCTTACAGAACGTTCTAGGAAAGCACAGGAGAAATGTTTCTTCTGTGAAATGTAATTAACATAGTTTTCTTCCTGTTGCAAAGTATAATTGCAAATACAAACCGAAGCACAAGAATGGGGTTATTTTGGGCAATGGTTTGTGCATTTCAAAATACTGTGACCGGTTTGTCACGCTGAAGACAGGGCAGACGTCTCTCTCCCTTCCTGTTTAAGCCAGTGGTCTGGGAAGGGCTGCCGTAACCTATAATGATGGTTAGCTTGCCAAAAGCAACTTGTTTCCCCCAATCTATAAATGCAGTTTTCCAAAGACTGAACATATGCCACAACATGCACATGCTTTGTGATCCTGTTTGACATGGCAAACAGTGTTCCGGTTTCAAGTAATATTAAAACTTACATAGAAATGCTCATTTCTGACAAATCTGATACATGTGCTTTCTCGTACACAGCTCACACGAAAATGTGGAATATTCCTTCAACATTAAAGAAATGAATCAAGATTTCCTCTGCAAAAGCATTTCCTAACCGTGGAAGAACTTGACCAAACATGGGACCATTTTCACGTTTCACTGTGTATTTGCAATTGCTCTTGAGGTGGCAAAGCATTTAAACACGTGTACAGCTGAGCCGTGGGAGCTGTTGAGAGAAGCAGAGTGCAGCACGGCGTGGCTGCACAGCCACAGCCTAGGAAAGCAGTGGTAAGGCACCTCCTGGCCGGAGGTCATTTTATCCAGATGGGTAATTCCCTGCAACGTGTCCCCACATGCAAAACATATAATCCAAGACGGAAACAGAGGACAGAAATAACAAATGGTTTATTTTCCCCTGCTTTCCAAACAAGGTTAATCATTAAACAAAAATGAAAAATTACATTCTGTCAGTGGAAAGCCTCACTAATATAAGTAGGTATAACACACCTACCAACTTGTTTGTATCTGGGCTCAATAGTCATTACTATAAATCTTTCTGACCCAATGTACCTTAAAAAAAAAAATAAATCAGCTCCTTCCTAAGTCACTGCAGGAATTTACAGGTAAATACTCTGGCCTCCATCCATAAGAGAAGATGCTGCGGCACAAGTGACACGGCTGAATAAACGACTGGGCAAAAGCAGGCAACAACATTGCACAAGCAAACTCTCCGTGTTGTACATAGCTCAGGTAAAGTGAAACGAGGCTGGTCTGGCATGGGAGCGGTACCCATTTGCCTGAGGGCTGCTCTCCCCTGACACCTGAGCCCAGGAGCTCGCTGCTGTGGCCCTCGCCTCTCCCTGCAGAGCCTGCCTGGCCACCCCTCTGTGCCGTCAGGGCTGGGGGGCTCCGGGCAGACGTGCACATCTTGGGGAGAAATGTGCTGAGCCTTCAGCAGCAGCATCACCGCCACTGCCCGGGGAGGTGGCAAAGCAACCTGGGGATATCAAAGGGTGTTTCTCCCAATAGTCAAGGCACGTGTTAGAATGCACGCAACTAAGCAGAAGCAGTATATGCACAGAGCATATATTTTTAAATTAATTTTCTAGATATCAGAAGGTATCTCCCATGCTACCTGGAAGGTGTTTGTTAAGACGTAAACCACATGTTCCAAAACAAAAGGAGCAACACAGGAAAAAGAAGGGAAGGTGGAAAGAAAACTAAATATTTTGACTTCCAGGCACAAAGGCCACTGGACAAAACCTAAAGAGCTTCTCGAATCAAATTCCTGCTGAAAGCCAGGAACCTGAAAGGTGTTCCCTCGCTCGTGTTTTACAGTGTTTTGGCCCATTCAGTCTGGTGACTTTGTCACAGCACAACATTGGCAGCTATGGCTCAGCAAGGGCTTTCCCAGAGACCCAACACGTCCAGTGAGCATTTAGTACCAGATTACTCTTCTAGCTCTGTTGTGGCGCCTGTGACAGGTCTAGCCTTGCGTCAGGAGCAGATGCCAAGGGCATAAATGCTGAGGCCGTTTCTCTCCACAGCTAATGCACACCCCTACCCTCTTGAAACACCATCAGGAGTGCTGCTGCCAGCAGCTGCCCTCCTGCCCACCCCAATTCTGGCCTCCTACGGCTGGGCAAATGCCAGCAAGCTGCACGCAGCCCGAAGCATCAGACGCGTTTCACTCTTGCCTGTCAGCACGAACCTGCAAGGAAAATCCAATCACAAGCACATAAGTCACTTCCTTCCTTAGCCACACGCGCGAGGCACCGAATCGTAAACCAGCCCCGTTACTTGGCAGGGCTTCAAGGTCCTGCTGCGTTTTGCGCTGACTCAAGCAGGGTGCTGACGGCAGAGGATGCATCTGCAACACCCAGGGCCATGGTGGCCTGGGTGGTCCTTGCCTGGCCAGCGGGGTAACACAGGCAAGCAGGTCCGAGGAGGGCAGGGGTGCCAGGCACAGCGTGGATGTAGCATTGATCTGACACTGGCTGGGGTCACTGGGGTTGTCACAGGGTCACAGTCACATCTCCCTGTGGCCTGTCAGGGTGTACAAAAAGGCTTGGAGGTTTCTTAAGGAAAAACAAACAGGGAAAGGCACAAGAAAATTCATCAGGCAAATCTCGGAGCCAGGCAACTTGTGGGGAGGTGGTTGAAGCCAACCATTGCGTGCGTTTCCCAGTGTAAGGGTTCTGCCTCGTGCATGGCACATGAGGAGCTCTGCCTGCTCCTGACCCCCATCTGCGGGCTCTGTTTACTCGAAGCCTGTTGTAGGTACACATCTCTCACACCAAACACTTGGCATGCCTGCAGGCTTTGGAGAAAGAACCTGAGCATCAAGAGGAGCTGAGGTCCAAATTGCCCCTTTCAAACACAAAGAAATACACAGCAATTCAGAGCAACTCCAGAGGTGTGACACTGCTTTGTTTCAGTAACATGTAAAGCTTTTAAACTGGGATTTTCCAGCAGTCTTCCAATGCCAGGCCGGTGGCTTATGAATCGTGTTTTGTCTGTCACATCAGCAAGGTAAGTGTGTCAATTCCTGAAGGAAAGAGGATTAAAGCTCTCTGTTGCTCACCCTAAAGAGAGCAGGCTCCAGGCTGAGCAGTGCTTTATTCTCTTTAAAGGAAGAGGCAGACGCTCACACCAACCACAGAACACCTCTCCAGTGCAAGCTTGGTCTTCCTCGGGGTCTTTAATGACAGCACACCATTACAAGCCAAGAACAACCCAAGTAAAACTCAAGCACACAAACACTGAATATCCAGTAGTGTTAGGAAAACATGAGCAGCTACAAATAGGTCCTTGTATATGAACTGAATTGAATTGTACCAGCACTTTGCTACCTGCACCACAAGCTAATTCCTTTATGGTTTGCTGGAAGAAGGAGAGGGAAAAAGAGCATGCCATGCCACATACCTTGAGCAAAACCTGCCCCTTGTGCCTGGCATGCTGACTGGTCACCAGCCTTTGCTAAGGGCCAGACCTGTGGCAGGCTCTGGAAATACAGATTCTACATGCAGAAAGGGTAAGAAGCATGCAGCATCACCATTCTCCTTCTGATACAGTTCACACCAAGGGATTGGTTAACGACAGTGGAAGATCAAAGAGAAAGAAAACAAGTAAAATACCTTTTTTTTTTTCCCCGCTTGCTTCTCATGTCCTGTAAAAGCACATGACAGTAGCTGCTCTAGGCACTTGGGTTGTCACCCAGCTGTCCCACACCAAGCCATTTACAGCCTCAGGGCTTCATCTCCCCTTGAAGAGGTTAGCTTTTGACCTCTGCCCTTGCACCTCCTACATCTTTGAGCACTTAAAACCCTTTCCACGGTCCTCATGGCTATGGGAAGTATTCTGCAAACTCTGAGAAGCAGAATATCTGTTCTGAAAACAGCCTGACAGAGCAAGTTCATGCCAGAGACTTGCACAGCTCTGCCTCCTGAGCCCAGCATCCCTGGGAAGGGGCCCCCTTGCTTTCCCCTTTACAGAGCCCTGGATAAGGCCCCGAGGTGAAGTTGTGCACTAGCCACTTCGTCCCTGACAGTGCACTCTTTGAACAGGAGAGAAACTGGGGCTAACAGGAACTACTGGTGAGGCTTTTGTACCATGAGGCAGAAGTATTTTACTGCTGTCATTAAAAATACAGAGATTTAATCTCACTGGTGTCCTAATGCATACCTGGTTAACTGAATCTCATTTTCTAGTTAGTCATGAACTCTCAGACTGCATTCATGCCTGTAAATGAACAGGACTTTCAGGGAAGAAGTGTGGTGCATACCTTGCTGCTGCCAAACCCAGCTAGTACCTTCCCCTCCCTTTAGGTGTGCCAGGGCAGACTGCCCAGGCAGCACAACCCAGGACAGTGCCTGGCCAGAGCTCCGTCCCTGGGGCATTGGTGCCTTAATTTCCCCCACCCGAGAAGCGGATGCAGTGGCCATGGGTTGCGGCAGAGAGGATGAAAGCTTCTCCCTCTGCCGGATGACACAGTGGCCCCCCAGTTCCTCTCCACATCCCCAAGTGGAGAAACACAAGCCCCCACCTACCAACTTGGGGGAGGTGTCTCCAGCTCTGAAACCCCAGGCCACGGGGGTATCTGAGCCTCATGGAGAAAGAGCCCAGTTTTGTTTATCCAGCGACTGTAGGGATGCTCTGCTCTTTTCTGGGGTCTGGTCTTTCGTTTTAAGTGGCCCAGAGCCAGGCAGCACTAGTTAAGCAATAGCAAAACAGCTCTGGTCTAGCACAGTCCCTGTTAAAATCTTACTCCTGGCTCAGAAAACAGGAAGCTAAAAATTAACTACCTCCCTTGAGCACACCTCCACAAAAGCCCCTTTTGTAGGGCAGACCAGTAAGGGCAGGCAGGACAACGCGGGTGCGGGAGGGGAAGCATCCAGGGCTGCCAGAGAGGGGCTGTGCAGGGTGGCCACAGGGAGCGGGGACATCCTCCGGAGCAGGGAGCTGGGAGAGCGCAAGGACCTGTTAGACCTCGTGTATTGCAGCATCTCGCTTTGAACACATTCAGTACCCACTACGGTGGCAAGGGAGAGGGCACCCCAGGGGGAGAGAGATCATTTTTTCCCCCCAGGAGAAAGGCAGAGTTTCCTGCCAGCCGTTTCCAGGAGGACTTACTCATTGCTGGGAAGTGCTGAGAGCATCACCCATTCCCCAGTTCTGCCACAGCAAGTCCCATCTTGCCCCCAGGCCTGTGTCAGAGCTGGCTTCCAGCAAGCAAAGGAAGCCCACGCAAGCCGGGAGGCAGCAGTCACTGGGGCCCAACGAGGTGACAAAATCATCAGCTGCTTGTGACCCACCTCAAGCAACTTTGCTTCCGGCAATTAGCTTGGAGACCAACATACCTGCCTGTTAGTGATTTGCATTCATAATACCTTAACCTGCCTGCATGGGAGCTGCCTGTGAAACCCAGGGAGCACATCCAGGGGAACCCAGCCCCAGAAGTCCCTTGTTATCTGCAGCACAAGGCTCCTCCTGGCTAAGTGGAGATGGGACCTGTGCAAACTAACCTACAGGTCTTCAATATCTGACTTCTCTCATCACCAGTATAACAGCTATTTACTTTTTTCACAGGTGACCATTTCACAGCAAAAACCATTCCTCTGCATGAATAATCTTGATCAAGACATGTTAATAATAAGCAGGAATAAAAGCAAAGATTTTCCAGGCAGCAAATGAGGCTCCGAGGAAGCCTGCCAGGCCACAGCAGCTCTGGATCTCATGAGTACCCCCCACAGCATCTCCCTTTCACTCCTGTTTTGGCTCATTTCAAAAAGCAGAAAACAAAGCTTGGAAGCATAGAAGAATCAGATACACTGAATAAGCAGGAGACTATTCCACAAAACTGATACCTGAGGAATTTCATTCAGGAATCCCCTGATCTCTGTTTGGCTGGGGATTTTGGACAGTTGGAAGAAGCAGCCAGCACCAGTTTACTCAGGATGGAGGAGGCGAGTGCTGATGGAGGGCAGAGCAGGGAGAAATGAAACACCAGGGTGGAAACGCATAGCAGAAAAGGCAAGGCTGGAGAAACAGGAGCGGAAAAAAGGCCTAAGGGGAAAAACGCAACTAGAGGAGGAAAGTCAGGAGGCTGGCAGGGGAGAAGGCTTGAAGCACAGGTAGCTGAGGAAACTGGTCTGGAAAGGGGGGAGGGAAAGCAAAATAAGAAAGAAGAATCCACTCCAAAAGGCAGAGCTGGTTAGTCAAAGCTGAAGCAGAGGGAAGGAGCACAGCCCCGAGCCACCATGCGCTACACAGCCTTCTGCCCAAGTCTATGCCAATGGTTCCTGCTGGGGCAGGTCTGCCAGCTCCTACACTCCTGCATCAGCTCTGCTTTCATGAGCCTGGTCATTTAATTATATATTATCTTCAGGGAATCAACTCGCAAGCTCTGCCTCAGAGCTTGGTGTGATCTGCATAAAAATTTTAGAGTGTAAACTTAATTGCCACTTGTGGCACAAATCTTGGTGCTCACACAGCATTCTGAATTTCTATAGCTTACCTAAAGATGTCCCTGCCAACCCTGGCACGTACAGCACACACTGCCAGCGGGACTCCACTCAAACTAGCTGCCAACAGCGGCTATTTTATCCAATTTCTCGCAAGGCATTTTACACACACCCACCCCAGCACCCTCCATCTTGCTCCTCTGCCATATGCAGCAAACCCTGTAGTGGAACATCACCTCATTTCTGCACAGGCTCTTGGGGATGTGCTACCTCCTGCCAGCCCCCCTGGGTGCCCCCAGCTGCCCTTGCCTGCCTGCAGAGAGGCAGCCCAGCCCTGCTTCGCTCAGGACACAGCAGTGATCAGCACTTTGCTGCCATTAATATACGTATTCAGCTGCTCAAATAGAAAATAAACAGGAAAGAGTCAAAAGCCAGCGTGTTCCTCAGCTACGTGACTGATCCTGCCCAAGCATAAGCATCCCCTTTCTAGCCAAGTCTCTATTTCCAGCCCTAGATATTCAACCCCCAATTTACTTTCAGTTGAACAAGATGCTTTTTACAGTGCTGCTTTGCACTGCTAAATATTTGGCCTTCAAGAGTTAACACTCCACTAAAAACCATATATTTAAGATATATTCCCAAAGCATGCTCAGGCAGAAGTCAGGTGTTTAACATAGGAATGAGCAGCTGCAGGCATGTCGATGCAGTACGTTGTGCCCAGTGATGTTAACTCCTCTGTCCATAACTTTTGGCTATGGGTGGGGTAAGTCAGGCAACAGAAGTCGGAAGAGATGCTCCTCAGCAAGGATGTGAGATCATGATCTGACCAAAACAAACTGTAACATGCGATGGCTGATCCACATCATCACTTCCCGCAGCAGCATCCCCTGGTCCCCGCCAGACAATCATTACATGCTTTTGTTAGATTTCTATATATGCTCTTGTCTGTAAATTTAAAGAGGACCTTCCCTTCCAGTAAATTACAGCTTTCTCTTGGCTTTCAGGCCAGTCTGCAGCTCATGTTTTCATACAGTCTGAGTTGCTCGCGTTTGGCTTTTCTGAGGCGCTGACTGTGGAGAAGGTTAAGCAGTTCAGCGGTCGAGTTGCTGGTACAAAAACAAACCTACAGATTTCTGATCCAGAGCACACACCAAAACAACACACTATAGAGGAACAGCCCAGCTGGAGCCAAGCATATGTGCTATCACGTTACACCTCCCCGATGTTTATTTACAAAGCAAGCCGAGCAGGACTTGCCATCCCTCCAGGTTTCCTTAAACATGTATTTTTCATGCCCAGAAATTGTCCTTGGATGAGGTTTTTGGTGGGAGGGGGATGTAAACCGGCTGTGCCTGCAGGCGCCGTGGCAGCAGGCTTCTCCAGCACGCTACCAAGAGGTGAAACAGAGGTGTGCATGGGAAGGCTTGTCCACAGCTGCCGTGGGCTCCAAGACACCAGTGGATTTTCTGGACCTGCGCTGTGGCTCTCCTCACAGAGAACACACCCATCGTCCCACCCGGCTGACCTCAGTTGTCACCACAGAATAAAACACCTTTCCAGGGACGCTGCAGCATCACACAGCCGCCCTGCACACCGCAAGCCACAGCGCTGCTCTGAGCTGGGTCCGCACCCCCCAAAAATATATGGGAGCATTTCTGAGTTTTGAATTGGACCAGCCCAAGGACTGTGAGCACCAGCAAGTGGAGGAAAGCAGTGGCAAAAATGCCCCAAAAAGGAGAATTTCCCCTAAAGGCTGAGGAGCTTGATATCAGTACCTGGAGCTGCAGACCAAAGCCTCTGCTAGCTCTTTACAGTTTCACAAAAGCCTGAATTTTTTCTGCCCTCCACACCCACCTTATTAGGGAAAAAGCACTTCCCCCCCAAGAGAAGAGATGATTTAATTCTCACTTCAGCAGGGCTATACAAGTCACAACACAAGGCAGGTGAAAGCCCTTCACTTTATAAAAATGCCTCTGTATGCTTTAAGAGCTGAAATGGGCAGAATGTTAATAACCATTTTCCAAAACCCCACTGACATTCATTTGCACTATTTGTCCAAAGGCTCAGAGTCCTCTAGACCTGTGGCTCCAGGGCAACGGGTTCCTAATTACCTAGGTTACAGCATCATCACCAACAGATTACCAAAGCATTGGGAGGTGACCAAGGCTACATTACAGACCATGATGGCAAAGAGAGGTGATGATTCACTCAGCGTGCCAGGGAGCCAAGGGTGTCTGCGAGGTGTCCGCAAGCCCATGGCCACACAAGGTCCAGCAGCAGCATGCTAAACACAGACAGCAGAGCAGATTGCTTCGTCATACAAGCCCTGATCCAGCCACGAGGCATAAAGCCATAAAGAATCATTACAAAGAGACCTTATTTTTAAGAGACGTAGCAAAGGTTTAGTGTTTTTTTTGTCAACCCCCCCTCCTCTCTTTATAGAGGTGCTGGGGAGTCAGCCAGGTTCCTGCCCTGGGCAGGAAAGCTCCAGAAAGGCAAGGCAGGGCAGGCTGGCCCTTGCTTCCTCCCTGTCCAGCAAACCCAGAGAGATTCAGCCCCCTCGCACCCCGCTGCCGGTGTTGGTACCTGCGGCGCTGCCAGCCCCACAGCCGGGAGCACAAGGTGCTGCTCCCATCCTGCTCCAGGGCCTTGGCACCCACAGCCCCCGGCAGGGCTAGGGTTTGCAAATGGGCTGGTACCAATGCCTAGGACAAGGAGATGCTCACAGCCAGCTGCTGCAATCCTGGAAGAAATAAGGAGGTTTCTCCAAGGGGCTAAATACCCAAAAGCTGGGTTCAGCAGGTTTCCTTCAAGAGGATGCTGCTGTAAGATTCATCACAGGAAAACTTTTGCAGCTGTGTGTGCTTTCGGGAAAGGACCTGACCTGAGCCTTGCCCAGCTGGCCTGCTGTGGCGGTCCCCAATTAGGGGTCACCCTCCCCTCATCTGGCTTGCCTGGCTCATGAGGGAGCTGACCCCCTTTTCACCCAGTGCTAGCTTTTTCCAGTACTGCTGCATGCACTGGTCCATGTGCAAGGGCAGCGTTAGCAGAAATCCACTTCTGCAAAATCTGAGGGGTTTCCACTGCCACAGCTGCTGCAGGAAACCCTCTGCACCTCACCTGTGAGGGCTTTTAGGCACTAGAAATTATTGATAGCCCACAGTAGCAGATGTTTCTCCTCTAAGCACAACATTTACCTGAATAAACAACCACCAATACTCGCCTGGCCACAACCCCACAATTAGTATTTCTAAGGAAAACTGGGATTTTTAGGGACAATTTATTTCTGCTTCTGTACCCCCAGAAAGTACTCTAGCATGCATGTCACTCTTCACTTGGGTGCACTCACTTAGAGGGTGGGTTGAGAGACCCTAAAGCACTTCAGCAACAGCCTCTGCTATCCCCACATAAAGAAATGTCTGTTGATAAATCACTGCTGCCTTTAAGTAAAAAAAACAGACCAACACATGGGAACAGGAAGTAAATGCATATATATTAAAGGTCTAAATCAAAGTTTTCCCAAAAAATATACAGCTCAGCAGAGCCAAAGACCAAAGACCCACAGAGGAACACCTCCCAGACCCGGTGGCCACCTCTAGCCCGGCTGTAAGCTTGCTGTGGGTGCCAGGGTGTGAGACACAGCAATGAGCCTCCCTGCTCATCAGCCCAGCTTTCACTGCAAGGAAAAATCACCTGCCCGCTTTGCTCCAATGCTCCAGGAAAACCCTTTCCTCAGGAAACTTGCAGTTTGTCCATTCAGTGGCTGCTTGTGCTATTTGGCAAGTGAGTTTTGGAAGAGCAGAGCCAGGCAGCTCAGTGGTGGTGAGGCGGGTGCTCAGGGTGAGCATCCCAAAATGCCAAGTGCCTCAGGATGTAGAGCCAGAATCACTGCACAAAAATTCCAGGTGCTTTAACAGCAGCTGTGCAAGGAGGTAGTGCTGTTTTATAAATGTAGGCCATTTATACCTGAACTAGCCAGTTTTATACCTGACCTCGCCGTTAGGGCAGAATTCCCCGTGAGCTCAGGGAAGCAGAGGGGCGGGAGGGCAGCCGTCCCTGTCCCGGCATCATTCAACAGGCACAAAACCTTCCCAGCAAAAGGCTTTTTATTCCACTAGATGGTGCCCAGGCCTTGCTCATGGATGTTGTTTAACAGCGCGGTCAGGACTGGGGATGGAGGTGGCTGGGCACCACGCTGTTGTCCCCATGGGACTGCAAGCCCTCCAGTCCCAGCACTGCCAGCAGCGAGACCCCAAAACCAAACCCCTCATTTGCCAGGCAACAGCATACACCGAGCCTGAGCTCCCTGGAGCATCACCATGGACCATCAGACTCGGGGTGTGATGTGCCATGGCAATTCCAGGGGTAAGTTGCCCAGCCCAGGCTGCCAGCAGCCCTGCGGCCCCTTTCGCTCTGAGCCAGGGGGGCTGGCACAGGAGGTCTCTGAGCTTTTGGGGGTCTTGTGGATGCTGCCCCACACCTAGGAAGCTGCAGACAAACCCCTGCCCAGGCTGCCTAAATCTCCATGTCCCCACAGCACTGGTACCAGGCTGCCTGGTGCGGCTCCCCTGGGGGCACTGGGGCCTGATGCCCTGGTGTGGGGTATTGTGGGCACATGCAGTTTTTGATCCTTTCCACTGGAGAGCATGAGCTCTAGCAAGGCAGAGCCCCAACAGCGGGTGCTACTGATAGCACCGCTGAGATATGTAGTGTTATCCTTGTCCTGGTGGTCCCAGCATCAATCACCCATGCATGATCCCCAAGCGCCAAGTCTATGGCCCGAAATGGGACTTGCCCCTTCCCTGCGGGCGGCCGCGCAGAGGGTGGGGGAGCAGGTGCCCTGGGGGGGTACCTTGCTGCCCATCGTAGCTGCTCCCCCCCCTCTCCCCGCACGGGCGCAGTGCCAGCGGGGAGTCCCATCCCGCGTGTGCTGAGGGCGGCACCTCTCCCCGCCAGGCTTGACGCCGCTCCCACCGTGCCGTTTGCTCTGGCGCACTGCCAAGCGCACCCATTTTAGCAGCTTCTCGGACAGAAAAAGCAACCTGCAATTGCATAAACAGTGATTAACTTTGGGCACCAGCGGCGGCACGGCTCCAGCGTGTCGAAGCCCAGCCTGGCTCACGTGTGGGGGCCAGCGGTGGGAATGGCGGCGGCACAGCCGAGGTGTTACAGGTGCTGCTGGAAGTTGGTGGGGCCAGCAAGCACCCCAGCAGTGTGCTGGAGGGCACAAAGGGGACTTCTCACTGCAGGAGATGGACAAACTGAGGGGGCAGATGCTCTGTGGGGACTGCAGGAGATGGACAAACCGAGGGGGTAGATGTTCTGTGGGGACGGCAGGAGATGGACAAACCGAGGGTGTAGATGCTCTGTGGGGGCTGCAGGAGATGGACAAACCGAGGGGGCAGACGCTCTGTGGGGACAGCAGGAGATGGACAAACCGAGGGGGCAGATGCTCTGTGGGGCTCCCCAGCAAGGACACACTGCCTGGGGAGGCAGGTGGCCCTGGGCAGGAGCCAGTGGGGTTGGATGTCCCAAGGGAGGGATGTGCTGGGCCAGTTGGCCAAACTGCAGCCCCAGAGGTGGTGGCTGGGCCAGGGATGCTCTGGGGCCAGAACCCCCACCGTGCCCAGGGACCAGCCCCCCTGCTGCACGCTGCTCGCGGCAAAGCAGCTGCCCAAAGTCCCGCTGCAAACACCAAAGTCAGCAGAGCCCTGGGTACAGAAATGCCTTTATTTCTCCATTAGGCTGGAAGTGAAATCGCGAGGACAGAGGCTTTTTCTCACCGTGTATTTACTCGCTTTGCATCAGTGCAGGAACAACGCCAGCCTACGCCGTGTAGCACAACTGCTGTTACATGGCTGTCTAGCACAGCAAACCCATGCATCGCTGCTGCAGCGCTGGATGCAGCCCCCCCCCCCCCCCCCCCCCCCAAATTAACAGTAGGATTGCATGAACCAGTGATTTTTGGCTCCTGGGCTGCAAACCGCCGCGTGACCCCCAGCAACGTGCAGGGTGCCCCGCACCCAGGCAAGAACAGCGCCCGCAGCAGCAATGCTGGGGGGGGGGGGCGGGGAGGGGGAGGAGGACCTGTGGGACCCCCCAGCTCCACCGCTGGAGCCCGCTGGGGTGGGCACTGGCAGCCCCTCAGAGGGTCCCCCGGCTCCAGCGGCCACGGGGGTGCCCTGGGGCTCCCCACCCCGAGGGCCGCAGTCCCACCTGCCGGCTGTCGCTGCGGCTGCCCCGCTCCCCCTCGGATGACTGGCTGCTGTCGGCGCTCCCCAGGCTGGCGTAGGGCCCGGGGGGGCTGCCCCCCGCCCCGCCCAGGGCGTAGAAGGCCCGCTCGCGGACGTGGAGCTCGTCGGCCCGCTTCACCTGGTCCACCTGCCTGCTGCGGCCCAGCGCTGCGAACGCCCCCCGCGCCCCGGCCCCGGCCCCGGCCCCGGCCCCCGGCCTCCTGCCATGGCGCCCGGGCAGGCGGCCGACCCTGACCCCCACCACCGCCCCCCCGGCCTCACCACCTCGCCCCCGCTCCTGGCCGTCGCCCGCCGCCACGCTGCCCCCGGCTCGCCCTGCCTGCGGAGGGAGGCTGGCCCCCGCTTCGGCGGCAGGCGGCCTGCCCCTGGCATCGCTGCCGTGGCCGCCAGCCCTCGCCTGGGCCCCGCTCGGCGCCCGGCTGCCGGCTTTGCCGCTCGGCGATGGCGCTTTGTCCATCCTGGGTGGCTTGTCCAGCCCCGTTCCCCCCGGCCGGACCCTCACGCCCACCCCAGGCCGCCCCTCCCTGCGGGGCTGGGGGGTGGCCAGCCCCACTTCCCCACTCCCCCCTTTCGCCCCCATGGCGCCCTTGCCTGCCTTGCGGCCGCCAGCCGTCCCCATGGTGGTGGTGCAGTCCCCCTCGCTCACCCCGGGGGAGGCCACGGTGGTGCCCAGGTGGATGCTGGCCCCCTCGGCCGGGACAGCAGCAACGGCCTCCTCGTCACCCCCCTGGTGGGGGGTGGTAACAGCCAGGTGGCCCGGCCTCCCCTCGAACCTCTGCCCCTCGCCTCTCGCCTCATCGTCACCGTTCCCATGGATGCCAGCCCCTGTGGGGGCGGTAACATCACCACCAGTGGCCCTCCAGGGGCCGGGGGCCACTGGTCCTTCTCCAGCACCAATGGTGGTGGCACCATCCTCATCGTCTCCTGTGGGACGGCCATCCCCAGGGCTGCTGGTGACCCTGTCTCCATGGATTGGGGTAGCTGTGGTGGCCAGTCCTTCAGGCTGCCCGCGAGCAGGTATGCCATCATTGTCATCGCCGTCGTGTGCCGCAGTGACGCCCAGCCCGGGCAGGGAGCTGCTGGTTCCCGGAGTAGGGATGCTGTCATTCTCGCTGCCAGCAGTGGCACCAACCTGGGTGGTTTCTTGCTCCCCCACGTGGATGTTGGCCCTCCCAATGAAGATGTTGACCTCATCATCCTTGTCCGGAGAGATCTGGGTGAAGCTGGTGGCCCTCCCTGTGCTGCCCACCTTCCCGTGGGTGACGGTGACACTGCCCGAGTCGGGGACGTAAGCGTATTCATCCACACCTTCAGCGTCAACTTGGACGTCTTCCATCTTCTCAGTGATGGAGGCAAGAGCAGCCCCTCCTGTCCCTGTGCCCCAGGTGACGCCCTCCTGCCCTTGGCCAGGGATGGTGGCCTCGCCGCTGCCCTCATCCCCAGTCCCTCCAGTGGCGGGGGCCCTCTCCCTCCCAACTGTTGTGGCACCCTCCACTGGAACCCCCCCAGGGGCACCATCGTCCCTGTCCTCGCTCCTGACACTGGACCTGTTCCCTGCCACAGCCTCACTGGGGCGTCCTCCCTGGGGGAGAATGGAAACACCACCATCAACTTCAACCACCAAATCCAGGTCACCGCTGCCCTCCGAGCTGGCTGGGGTGGGACCCACGACGCTGACACTACCGCGCGCTCCTGTGCTGGTGCCCAGGCGAGGACTGTGAGCATCCCTGCCAACACCTGGGGCACTGTGGTTTTTGGGCTTGAGGCTGGTCCCGATCTCCATCGCACCGGTGCTGCCATTGTCACCTCGCTCCAGGGTTGCCCCGTCCTCCGTCGGCCCCTGCCTGGCATCATCCTCGCCCAGCCGCTGACTAGGGACGGTGCTCTGGCTGTCGGCCTCTTCCTTCTGTGCAGTACACACAAGGGAGAGGTCAGGGCCAGCCCCGGTGCTCACCGGCTGCACGGGGTCCTGCCGTGCCCCCTGGCTGCCTCCTCACCTTTATCTGCGTCTGGTTCCTCCGCGTCGAAAACGAGTAGACATATTTGAAAACGTAGAAGCCATGCTTGGCATTGCAGCCTTTCAGCAGTATCTGGTGGGGAAGAAAATACCCAAACCCCACAATTCTCATATTAAATGTGATGGCAGTAGCTTCCCTTGCTGTGCCTGGCACCGCAGCAGGGTCCCACCAGCACCCGCTGGGGCCCCAGGACGGGCAGTAGCTCCCACCACCTTGTGGCTGCCAGCGCAGGCAGGGACCTAGGCAGGACGTGTGTGTTCGCCTCCTGTGCTCCAGGGTTTGGTTTCCCTTTGGGCTTGTTTTCTGCCTTTGCTTGCTTTCAGGAGCTGTGGGTTTTTTTTTGGTTTTTTTGGTTTTTTTTTTTTGCAAGGTAGCTTATAGCTTGAATAAACAACTTGAATAAACCCCCTGATTGATCAGACACAAATGATGGGACCAACAGCGACTGAAGTGCTGGAAGGACACCAGCTGGCTTCCAATAGGCAAAACCAGGCATTTTCTTCCACGCCACTCATCTGAATTTTGCTAGTGATGTATTTTACATGGATACACCTTGAAAAAAACCCATAGCAGCTGACCCTTTTACAACCTCACCTGTGGGTGCACCAAGCATTTGTGTTCTGGGGCTGGGCAGGGGCAGAGGAGCAGCCAGTGGCAGGGGGGAGCCCTTCCCTTGCCTGAGCCCACCACACTTTTCCCTCCCCTGCTTTTCCTAAGGGCTGCTTGGATGCAAGGGGACCACCGGTCTCTTTTTCTGTGGCTCACTGGGGTTCCCTCCAAAACTGGCTTTTTCTCCCTGTGCCCCTGGTGCAGGGCACCCCATGGGGTCTGGATGGGGCAGGGTGATACATACCCGGTGTTGTCCCACGCAGTTCCCAGCAGCTCTCCCGGGCAGCGGTGGCGGCACCTGTGGGCAGCAAAACACAAGCGAGAGCCGAGGACTCAAACGCTGCCCTGGCATCCAGGAGGCTGCCAACGCCTGCCGCCAGCCTCCCACCCTGCCCAGTGCGATAGGCACGCCATGGCGTCCAGGGAAGGCTGGGAAAACTGTTGATAAGCCAGTAAATTCCTGGGCACTACCTGGGGTGCCAGCTGAAAGCCAGCAACAGGAACAGGAAAGGTCAAAACCCCATTTCCAGGGTCTGAAAAATGTTGTAAACTCTGCTACAGCGTGCTTGCATTGCAGGTTACTTTTAATAAGATATTGTCTGTCTGCAAATACCATTTTACTGGATTCTGCTGCAGAGTATTTTTATTGCAGAGCAGTTTTAATACATGGCACTACTGCTCATACCACAATGTTCCAACTTATGGCTGGGATCCGACCACAACGGGAGCCTGAAGCTGGTTAACTGCTGGTGACTCCCAGTGTTTATACTGGGCAACTGAGCAGCGATGCCTGTGCCCTCACAGCCAGGTCCCTGTACCTGATTGCAAGCTTCTGGCTTCCCCTGGTTATCCTGGCATCTTTTGGGATGTGTTGGCCAGTGCATCCCACAGGGGTGGGCGACCTGAATGTGGGAGCATTCTTTGAGCCCCACCAAGCCATTTTGGGATATTCCCTACATGCCAGAGGGGAAGACGGCCCCATGGAGGGGAGCCCCCTCCGGTCTCAGCAAAATCAGCCCCTGAAAACACCCCAAGCCCAGCTGAAAGGGGCAGAAATGTACCCCAGAGTATTAAATATTCCCAGCTTATTCATTCCATTGTGTGTGAACAATGTCAAAGGCTGGATTACAGCCCGGCTTACACAGCAGAGTATTAACCGGCTCTCTTCTGTGCCCCTATCTGGAAAGCAAGTCTGTGCTGATTTATTGCCTTCCCCGGTGCTGCCCTGTGACAGACCCAGTTGTGCAAGCTTGCCCTGGGGGCTAAAGGACACATGGCCGGGGCCCAGCCCTCCGGGAAGATGTGGTTTCCCTCCTCCTTACCCTGCCAGAAAAGCAAGCCTTTGCTAGGAGCAGATTTTTTACTCTAGCTGTGTATTTAATATGTTGGGTGATGGTTATGCAGGACAAAAATGGCTGCTATTTTATTTATCGCCCTTTGTTTCAGTTATATCTGTCCGAATTTCACATTAGAAGAGCTGGAATATAATTGCAGGCGCCCCTCTGACCCCGATTACCCACACGGGTAAGGCGAACATCCTCCCCACACCTCCCTTCCTGTGGCTCCGCTTGGGCTGTTCCCAGACCAAAAGCTCTGGGCAGATCCCAAATCCGCAGAAATCAAGGAGAAGAGCTACAGCGACCCAGACCAGCCCTTGCACAATGCCCAAACTGCTAAATTAAAGGGACATGCTCAAGCACCTCAGTGCTAATATATATTTTTCCTGCTGGGTTTTTACCTCTGTGCCAGCACCTCACCGCCCCCCCGCCCCCCAAGCCCCAGAAGTGCTACAGGTACAAGTACAGCTCGTGGTTTCTGCTGCTGAAAACGTGCCGGTGTGCACGGGGTGGTACACCCCACCCCATCTTTGGCAGGCTGGGAAGTCGGGGAGAGCTGTACTCACGGGTGTCGAGAGGGCTGTGTTGAGCAGGCACAGGCACAGGCACACGAGGGCTGTTTGCATCTTGGGCAGCTCCTGGGGGCACAAAGCGAAGCATCACTGGAGTTTGTCTTCCCGGGACTCGATGTCCCCAACAATCCTGGTCAGCAGCAACCCGAAAGCTCCTGCTGTCCCAAAGCCCCCGTGGCAGCGGGGTTATCCAGTGACCCCGGCTTTCCCCAGCCTTTGTGGTGGCCCTCAGCATCGCTCTGCCTCTCTGCGCTCCTCGCAGCAGAGGTGACGCTCTCGCCACGCGCATACAGCAGCGAGGCAAGGATACACGCACGGCCAGCAGCACCAAGGGCGTGCTTTGACACGAGGTGTTAAAGCCTCTTAACTCGCTCTGTCCAAGCATCTTGAGTAGATATTTGCAATGAATGACCACCAAAACTGCTGCAGGCTAAGCCAGACAGTTGTATGTCTGAATTAAGAAATTTGCCCGCTATTTTCAACAGCGCTGATAAATGGCAGGAGACAATACCCCTGCTGGCTAATAATTCTCATTTCACCCACGCACCCCTGGCTTGGGCTCGCAGGTCCAGCCCGGAGTCTATTTTCAGCTGTGCAAGCATCAGAAAGCATCAGAAGGAAATGCATGCAGGAGGATCAGCAGTACAAAGCAACGACGGCTCCAGAGAGCGCGACGCAGAGATGCGCACAGCCAAGGCTCGGGCCGTCTCCCCATCCCCACCGCGGCTTGCCCAGTGGGGAAGCAGGAGATGCCCTGCTCAGGGAGGGGAAAGCCAAAGGGCTGGGGAGAGACAGGGCAAGCAAACTAGGTAAGAGGATTACCTTTCGCCGTCAGAGGCAGGTCCCAGCAGCAGACCGTGGAGGCTGTGCCCGCTTTGCTGAAATTTAAAGTTGGCCCCGGGTGCACAGAGCCAATCAGCTCCTGCCCAGGGACATTTGTCAGGGCTGGCAGCACCCGCAGATAACCAGGGGGAGTAATTTCCAGCTAAAAATGTGTTTGTGGTGGAAGACAGCTATCAAATGTTCCACCTGGCTGGATAAACAGAAAGCACGGTTTATAAATATCTGTTCTGAAGGCGAAATTGCTCGATGATTAGCGCAGATCTAAGCGTGGCACGCATCCAGCCCAGTTATTGATAAGAGGGGGTGCAGTGGGTCATAGCGTGCTCACCGTGACTGACATGGGAAAGCCGGCAGGGCTGTAGAAGGGGAAGGGCAATACACTGAGCCTGGCCTGGTCATGGCCATGACCGGCACCGAAGGGCAGCACTGGCCAAGCTGAGAGCTGCTGCCACATCATAGCCTCTGACGCTTACTTTTTGGGTTTCAACCTCAACCCTGCTGAGCTAAGCCCGGTACAAGTGCAAAACAGAAGAGTGATAAAAAAGAAAAAAAAAAAAAGGATATTTTTCATGCACTGTATGCACAAGGCCCACCAAGCCCACATTTGCTATGGGAAGATGCTACAAGGATGTGCGTGACGAACGTACTCTCCTCCTGCCCCCTCTAGCTTTGGTGGCGTTGCTGGCTGCCTACGCATATGCCAAGGGGGGGGGTTCCCCTGCTGCGGCCAGCCCGGCTCAGCCACTCACTGTGGTGATGGTGACCACAGCTCCCATCCCACCTTCCACCCTGCCCCAACCCAAATCTTGGAACTGGTGTGGCCACCACATTAACGCCAGAAATGCTTAAACCGTCAGCATCCAGCCTCAGGTGGGAGCAAACCTTGGAGCCAGGAGGAAACTTGTCCTTTGCCCCCAGCCAGGGAGCCACAGTCGGATGCTGCCCTGCAGGTACCGGAGCAGCCGGTCGGTGCGCCTTGGCTCGGGGAAGGCAGAGCCCAGGGGGGCTGACGCAGACGGGACCGGGCTGGGCGTCCCGTGGGAGCGGGACCCAACCCCCAGCAGTGCCAGGGCCCTTTGTCTGTGCTGGTTCCCTGACGTCATTGGGCACCCCCTGGGGATGTGGACGATGGGGCTCTCGTGTCCCCCTGGTCAGCTGCAAGCACGTGCAGGGCTCCCCCGTGCCACTATAGGGATTTGGCCCCGGGGGTGCCCACCCTGCAGGCAGCACCCCCTGCCACCCCAGCAGCTGCAGCCCAGCTTTGGCACACGAAGGCGGTTTTGTACAGAGGCCGGCAGCTTGCTGCTGCGGGAATAGAAACTCGTTTTGCAGTTGGACCCGTATCGGCAGCTGAACACAGGTTTCCTTTCCAGGAGCGCGAGGGCAGCGTGCTACCTGCCATAACCTGTGCATGAGGGACATCGCTTTTCCTAAATGGGGGTACCTGCCTAGAACCCAGTGGGATTTGGTCCTTCCCCATCCCCAGTACTGATGCCCAGTTGGCCGGGGCCATGCTCCCATGAGGAGGTGATTCTGGGCAGGGATCCCAGAGGCTGCAAGCTGGGCATCCCCATCCCTGACCCAGGAGGTAAGTGGATACACCACTGTCACTGTGACAGCCCTACCTTGCCCTGGGGATGAGGCTGTCTGGCAACCAGACGTAGACCATTTGGGGCTGCAGTGCCAGTGTCCAAAACACATCTGAGGTGCCCAGCCTCGGTGGGACCCACATGCCTGGTGCAGGGATGCAGAAGCAAAGCTCTCATTACAGGGGTGTGCATCTACAGCTAGTGATGCACAGAAAGAGAAATTAATGCCTTTATTAATATTGCCTGGTGTGCGGTCAGGCTGTGGGAGGCATGTGGAAGACATGGTAAAGTTATCGTCACCCACATATTGCAAATTCACGTCAACTCTGCATAAGACGTGGCAGTAATCCCACAGCAGTGACCCTAAAAATGCCCTTCCGCTTTTTGGAGGGGACTTTACAGAGGCTTTCCTAGTTAGCCTTTCTGTTCCTCCCTCCTTTTGTGTGCATCTGAGCTGGAACAAAGAGACTTAACCCGGAGCAGCATGAGCACCTGTAGCCCCTCAGCCCACCAAGTGCCATGCCGCCCCACTGACCCCAGCAAATTCGGCAGCAAACGCTTCATCACCAACGAGCTCAGTTCGGTTGCTTTATTTCATTTCGCTTTGCGAGATACAAAAAAAAGCCTGGGACAGAGCCGGTGCGTACCGCAAGCCGCCTGGCGTCCCCTCTGGCGTGCGGCAGCCTCAGCGAGCCTTCGGATGCACGTTCCTGAGTGGGATGGGGCAGGTGGGGGGCAGCACTGGGGCTGCCCCCCCGCCCGCTCACTGGCTGTAGTAGTAATCCTGGCCGTACACGTCGTAGCCGTGCCCCTTGTAGTAGCCATACTCGTCCTCGTAGGCCCGGTAGCTGTCCCCACGGGCGTACTCGTCCTGCTCCCCGTAGCTGCCATCGGTGGTGCCCTCATCCCCCCGGCCGTGGCTCCCTACCGTCACCTCGTACTCCCACTGCTCCCCGGCTGTGGTGGCGTCCGTGGGTCCCCCATCTCCCGTCGTGGTCGCCTGGGACAGCCCCTCTTCACCAGTGGTGCTGGCAATGGTGGTGGCTTCGGTTTCCTCCTCCTCCTCCTCCTCCTCTTCCTCTTCTTCCTCCTCCTCTTCCTCCTCCTCCTCGGCTGCACCAGTGCCCTCCTTAGGCACAGAGGTGCCATTGCCATGAGGTCCGTCTGCCCCCTCGGTGGTGTTGGTGCTTGTCCCATTAATGCCATTCTCATTCTCGGCTACCTCCTCCTCCTCCTCCTCTTCCTCCTCCTCCTCATCACTGTCTTCATTTTCAGAGTCACCCCCCTTGCCAGCAGCGCTGTTCCTGCCCCCATTCAGGGACCCTTGGCAGCCCTTGCCCTGGCAAGGGGAAAACAATGCAGCATTAGTTGGGTGTCAAGAGGTCGCAACTTTTCAGTGCCGTGTGGCATGTGGCAGGCATGGGAACAGCTGAGCATCCCCCCAATGCCTTGCATGGCAAGGCTGCCTTTTTGGGGTGCCCCTTCCAACCCTCCCACTGGGTTAGTGCCCAGAGATTCGCCCAGCTGTGGGCATCTTGTGCAGCAGACCCTCAAGCAGAAATGGGGTGCAGGGCATCCCATGGGTGCAAGTGCGCATGCAGTGAACATAACACACCCCCCCCTCCCCGGGTGCTCCCCTCCAGCCCCCCAAACCACACCTGCTGGAGGGGTGCGACGTCTCCTCCCAGCCCTCCCTGGCAGTCCCCGGGGGCTGCTCCGGCGGGGTAGCCAGCTGCCTGGGTGCCAGCATGGGATGGCTCCTGCAGGGACAGGGAGGGAGAGGATGAGGCAGGTCGTCAGCAGCGGGAGCAGACCACAGCCCTCCCAGCAGCGAGGGGGGCACGCAGCAGCCCCACATGGCATTTGGGCACTGCTCTGCATTTCCTGCTTTCCCACGGGTCTCACCCTAGGCTGAAATTGAGAAGCTGCAGCAGGGCAGCCTGAGCCATGCAATTAAGTGGTGGTGGCTGGAGTCGGGTGTTCCCATTCTAGCTACGCGTTTTGCTTTACAAAGCATCTAAAGGTTTGCTTTTGAAGTTCCCTCTCCCAGTTTCCAATAAACAAAGCAAGCCACGGGCGCACTACACGCGGACACACCACACACCAGGAGTAGATAGCTGGCAAGAGCGTGACGGCTCAACGCCGGGCGTGAGCCCGAACCCCACCAGCAATAAGCCATCAGCACCACTTGGCCCCAGAGACCAGGCAGCGGAGCGGGTCTCTCGGCGGGGTGCATGGCAGTCCTTGCAGCTAAAAAAGGCAATAACCAAAATCCAAGCAGAGCCTGGAGCAACCACTGAGGAACTGGTGGGGCAGTTCACCCAGTCCCCAGGCTGGGAGGAGGAGCACCTTGCTGCTGGCAGACGAACCCAGCCATGGCAGGGAATACGCGGGGCCACTGACATCCCTGCCCTGGGCAATCCCCGCTGCTTGGATGCCAAGACCAAGGATGCTCATGCTGATGTTTTGGGCCAACTCAGACACTTAAAATATGGGTGCATCTGATGCCAGAGAAAACCCAGGCTGTTTTCCTCTCCACTGGAGGAGTCACCAAATTGCACGGTGCAGCGGCTGAGCTGACAGGAGCGATGCCCCCATCTAGCAGCCAATATAACGGTGCTCTTGCATACCTGCAACCGACCTTGGGGCCTTTCATCACGATTTATCTTGATGACCACCCCCTGCCAGTGAAGGCACACAGCATCCCTGCCTGGGAACAGCCACTGCTCCAGCGGCCTTGAAACGAAAGGGGCATCCCCGTACAGCAGCTGCATTCCTGCATATCACTTAATTTCTTCCTGGGGAATGAAAATCCCCCTTTGGCTGTCTCATCCCACTGCTCAAAGTTATTCCTAGTGATCTCAGTGGTAGCAGAGAGCAACAGGAAGAAAGGGACAAATTGCAGGGAGGTGCTGGTGCTGGCAGAGCACCCCAGCCCCAAGTGGGCCTCCAAAGGGGGTTTTAAGACCATATGCCCAGGCTTACACTCCTGTTAAAATGACCCCTGAAATTAGCATTCAAATCATTACATTAAAAAACCCAAAACCCACAAGATGTGATTAGACCTAACACACAGGTTTCCAGGCATGCTGGATCCCTGTCTCGGAGCACCCGTGTGCCGGAGACTGCCGGATTATTTTTGAGCACTTGCAGCCTGGTGAGGCACAAGAGACCTTTGTAATCCCTAGCATTTAATTTTGGACCTGGGTGACTCTCGCAAATGCAGCGGTGCCTGAGCTCATATTGACCCAGCAGACAGAAGCAGTGTTACCATCTGGGCTGGTACAAATGTGCATTTCCCAATATAGCATCAGCCTGCATCCCTCCACCGGCATGCGGAGCGTAACTGTATTTTCCATAGCAGTTTTACCAGCACTGAAGGGGAAGGTAAGAGGAGGCCCTAACAGCGCCTTTTGCCTTGCAGGTGAGCCTCCCTGCTTCTGCCCTTTGGCCTGTCCTGCTCCTTTCTGAGCCACTGAAAATGGAAATCCAGAAAGTTTGTCTCAGGGTTGTTAGGTGCCCCCACCCAACCTCTTTAAAAAAAAAAAAAAAAAAAAGAAGAAAAAGGAAAAAATATACAAAAAATAATAAAACAAAGCCCAGAGTAGAAAATCCAGTCGTATCCAGAGTGAAAGGCTGTGGGCGGTCAGTGGCCACAAATGCTGATGAGCAAAGACTATAAAACCAAAGAAAGTTCCCAAATTCCCGTATTTGTTTTGTGGGCTGCTGGTTTGCTGTACTCACCCCCCCTTCCTCCGCCTCCTCCGAGCCGTCCCCCTCTTCCTCTGATGAGTCACTGCCCTAAGGAGAGGGAAAACCAAGCCGTAGCAGGGCTGGCGGGTCTCCATTGGTGTCATGAGCGTGACAGCCTCAGCCCAGCCCTGCAGGCCAGTGGCAGACAAGGCGGAGACCATGCCCCCATCTCATTTGGGCAGATATCTCTGCATTTGTTGGATGGTGAAGCATAAGCACCCCCTCTGAAACACCCACCTGGTACCGTCGCTGCGGAGGATGCACATAGGCATATCTGTACAGGTAATACCGGTGCCTGTTCTTGAACACCTACCAGGAGAAGAAGGGGGTAAATCCCATCAGTCTGGGGACTTGGGTACAGGAGTGGCCGAAACATCCTCGTCCTCAAGGCCAGCGCCGCGTGGGGCTAGGCATGCAGGGTGGGGGGAGACCCTACCGCGTTTTCTTCCGAGTCGTCCGACTTGGCTCGCCGCAGCCAGCTCTTGACCTGGGGGAAAGGCTGGGTTGGCACGCACCCCACACCAGCCCCAGTGAAGCCGGGGGGTCCCCCAACTGCCCGGCACTCACCGAGAAGGCGCACGCCATCCCCACCAGGCAGGCGAAGACCAGGGCTGTCCTCATGGCTGCTTTCTCTAGGAACAGCGAAACACGGCGAGGGTTTGCTTTTCAGCTAGGAGGCACCGCCACCACCCCAAACCATACGGGCGTTTGTGTCCACAGGGGTGAGCGGGGAGAAGAAAGGCTGATCTCCAGCCACTTCTCCATAGGGTCACGCACTGCTTTCCCTGAGCGGGACTATTCGCTCCCGCTTCCCCATTGCCTGCCAGCGAGCTGGGAAAACCAACGCCTGCCGGGGATGCGGCGGGAGCAGCCGGCGGGAGCGCTGCCCACTGCGGCCGCCCTCCCGCAGCCCTGCAGCCCGCTCGGGCTCTGCCCAGGGAGCAACGCCCCCGGGGATTACACCACAGGGAGTTTAACCTCGTTGAGGACAAATAAATAAGCAAAGAAAGAAATGAATATAATCGGCTTCTACAGTCTGCCATTGACAAAAATAGCAGTGGCAAGGCATCGGTGCAAGGAGCACCCCATAGGCATATCTGGGGACGAGGCTTGGTTCTGGGCAGGTCCGAGCTGCACCCCCAAAGCACCAAATCCCGGCCTGCCCTCCTCCATCCCAGCCCCAGCATGGAGCACATCCAACCCTTCCCGCAGTGCCCCAGCCTCCCCCCAGGGAGGGATGTTCCCGGCATCCCCCCCGGCTCAGTCAGGCCCACTGACCTTCCTTTTTCCTACCCTTCCTCTGGCTAAGCCCACCATCAGAAGTGCTGAAGTTTTGGGGGAGTTGTTTATATTTATCAGCACTTGAAGTTTCCCCATCTTCGTTTAACTCTGGCTAGAAAACAACTGGCCAAAGCTAGCTTCCCTGGCCATGCAGCGAGGCTCTGGATGCCCATGCCCTCCACCCGAGCGCTTCGTGAAGCCACAGAGCCGGGAAAGGGCTAAAAGCAGCATCCAGCCCCGCCAGCCAGCTGAGCTCCCCATCCCCCACAAAAAGCAGGCGGCACCGCACAACCCAGCCGGGAAAAGCAGCAGCAAGCTTACCCCGCCACAGCACCGACGGCTACCCACGGAGTCGGCCGGCACAGATTTCCTCCCGCCGCTGCCCCGCCGGGATATAAGGTCTATTTTTGCCCCCCCCCCAAGTCAGTCGCCGCCCTGCCCGGAGTGACGCCAGCTCAACGGCGTGTGCCAGAAAACCCCCAAACTTCAACGCCAGCAGATTTGGTGCACAAACATAGCGCCCCACACTGCTGCCAAACCCGGGGAGGTTTGCACCACGCCGCTTAATTGAGGGTATGGCCTCAGAGGAACGGCCAGGAGGCCGGAGGGTATAATAACACTCCAGGTTTAAATTAAAATAAATATTGGGAAATCTGTTCTTGGGGGGTGCCTACCTCCCTTTTTGGGAAATTCTGTCACTGTTTTTTCAAGACGACAAAAAAGACCAACCTCAAAGGCCCGGCTGCATGGTCACTTGGGCATAGCTGTTGTCAGACAAAAAAAGACTAAATCCAAACAAGTCCCTCTCCAGGCTGCCTGCAGAGGTGAAACGGGCCTTGGGAAGGGCAGGAAAGGAAAGGGGACTCAGATACAGGTGTCACCAGTCCCCCCTTTGAGAGCCATTTCTGCCACGGTGGGGCTACAAAACGCACATCCCCTTAATTTCTCATGCCCTCCAAACCACATAGACCCATGCAGTGGCCAGCCTGGCTCCCTGATCTCCAAAATTAGGTATTCCCCAGCTGAAATCTGGCAGCTCTGCAGACATTACCAGCAAAGCAGAATAATTTCCCGGGAGAAAAAGAAAAAAAACAAAAGAAGAAAACCCACCCTCATGGCCACCCAAAGCTCAGTGGGCACCTTGGTGGCAGCACAGGGCCAGTGGCTAGAGCCCACCCCTCCTGTCCTGTGCCTGACAGCAGGGGATGGGGGCATCCTTTCTCCTTCCCCTATGCTTATAGTTTCCTGCCGGGATCTCAGCCGCCCAGCTCCCCAGTGCGCCTCTGCTCCCTCGTTCCCAGATTTTTCTTGCACTCATGGGCAAAGGCCCCTTGCTGCTCCTGCACGTGCCCAGGCTGCAGCAGCTCAGGGGTGCAACTCCTAGCCAAACGCAGCTTTGCTTTCCACAGTGGCAAGGAGAATTGCAAATCCCACCCAATTCCTTCAGCCCTACAACCCTCAGAGAGGGAACGGCGGGGCTGGAAAATGCATGCCTTCAAGCAGGTCGGTGATGTGCAGGTTAGCCAGTGATAAAACTGTGGTTATTTAGGGCAGGGGGGGGGGAAAAAAAAAAAAAAAAAAAAATTGCTTTGCAGTGGAAGACCTGAACCCTCATGTTTCTGCTCTGGGGGCTGTGCTTGCCTCACCCGCATCCAGGGAGCCCAGTTTGAGGCTGAATTTGATGGGGAAGCAAAAGGTTTTCAATTAACCAAATTCCCAGGTTAGGGACAGAAAGACAAAGCTTTTGTTGTTGTTGTTATTTTGTTGTCTTGCTCATCACCACATCAACAGGTACATCATGGGAACTCGCTAAGCGCTGACAAAACGCCATGCCCATCACACCTTTTGGGGAGGGAGAGGTCCCTTGCAGCCCCCCGGGCTCCGGCAGCCCTGGCAGCAAGCTGGGCCATGTGCCTGCCATGCAAACCCCGGGGCTGCAGGGCCCAGCTGCGCCTGCCCCATGGGCTTCAAAGCCCCTCGTGTCACCCTGAGGAGCCGTAATTACAAGGGAGGCCTGGAGCTGGCCGTGGCTTCCAGCTGGCGCCTCGGGCCAGGAAAACCCACACACACAAAAAAAAAAAAAAAAAAAAAAAAGAAGCCATGCAGTTTTCCGATGCCAACGCAGCAGCCTCTGGTGAAGACACCAGCATCGTCAGGGACCCGGCGCCCCCTCAGCCCCATGGGGCTGGGGCAGCTGGGGGGGCTGCCCGGCTGGGGGGGTGATGTGGGGGGCATGGGACAGGGACAGCCCTGCTTCCCACTGCCCCACGGGCTGCCCGGCACAGAAGAGCAGTGAGCACGTGCCCAGCTTTGAGCTTAAATTTCATCAGGGCTGGGGAACAGAGAGTGCTGGTGGGAGGTGATTTTTAATGTAATTAAAGGGCTGCTGCTCCAGGCTGCTTAAAAAAAGAAAACTGTCTATAAAAACGTGTATTTCACCCAAGATCCCTAAAAAGCACCAGGATAATTAACGTGTGCCAAAGTGCCGTGCGTGGCCAGCACCTATGTTTAGCTCCTGGGCCGGGGAGCGGGTGCTGCCTGGGCAGGCCACCGGCAGCAGCAGCCTCACGGCACCCTGCAGGGAGACCAGCAGGGAAGTCTGCCAAATGCATTCAAGATGTTTCCATTTAGAATAGTATTAATAATAAAAAATGAATTTGAAAAAGCATCACATCTCAGGGTTGAAGCATTGGCCTCAATGCTTTTGCATGAACTCTGGCTCTCCAAGGCATCAGGGCTTGGACAGGTCACCCGTCTGTCCAAAAGCAGCATTTGGTATCTGCTATAGGAAAGCAAATGCAGGATCCGACAGCTTCACGAAAGTAGTCTCACCTTTGTAGATAAACAGCTGGAAACGAAACACGGAACAGCTCACCTGCCTCCAGGTGACGTGCCAACAGGTGACAGCAGCAAAACCCCATTTTTTGGGAGCACGTTGAGATGACGAGGCAAGCGTGCAGCACGCAGCCCACACGTGCAAATGCAATGGTTTCACTTCTGCGCTCTCATCAGTTTTTTTTTTTTTAACACGTACAAGTAGGCTACCATGTTGCTCGTTACACGCTTTGGCGAGCAAGCCCACTCCCCAAGCCCTGCGTGGGCACTTGGCTGCCCTCACACAGCAGGCGATGACCAGCCCCCCTGCCCAGGCAGATGCTGCTGAGCCCCAGCCCCGCTGTTGGTCCCACCACCCAACGCTGGTGGGCTTCGCACCAGCCGCTGGCACCAGCGCTGTGCTGCAACCGGGTGGGCTGGCACCCGGCATGGCCTGGCAAGGGCGCTGCGTACGGTTTTGATGTAACTGCCCGATCCCGTGGAGACCTCATGGTCAGAGCGTCCCTGTCAGGAGCCATGTCAGCCTGTGCCAATGTCCAAATTTAATTATTATTTTTTCAGGGCGGTAAATGAGCAGAGCAGCGTGCTCCTTGTCCTGCCTGGGTCCACCGCGGGGCCGAGGCTGTGGTTGGGGCTGCACCGTCCTATTTCCACGCCCTGGAGCTATTCTGGAAGCAAACCTCAGGGCCAAAAATAAGTAAAGAAAACAAAACCAGAAGGACACTTTGAGCATGGTGGGGAGAGGCCAAGGTGCTGCTGCAGCCAGGGAAAGGGGCACCCCTGCCATGCAGCACAGTGGCCAGGGCACCTCTGAAATGTGGCGGGGGGGACACATGATGACACTGGAGGCAGAGCTTGCCCCGGCTCCCACCTTTCCCCACCTGTTTTCAGGGACAGGAGCACGTGTGCCATGGCCACAAACCAGGGAGCAAAGTGATGAGCAAGGAGCAGGTCTACCAGCAACAGTATAAGAATAAGGGGTTCCCCTCTCATCCCCCGTACCTCTCATGGCAGAAACCCAAATGCAAGCCAACATCAGCTGGGCACACAGCTTCCTATTCTTTTTTTTTTCTCCAAGCAATTGATTTTAGGATAAAAGTGTGAGGGGAGAACACCTAAAACGCACCACGTATCAGGCTCAGTTATCAGTACACAACCTTTATATATTGGCCCCCTGCAACCAAACATTTTGTATAAATTTCCTTTTTCTCTGAGGCAGGAAACCAGATAAAGGAAATTAATTCTACTTACGCACCTGGCAACACGCGGGCCACGAGTAGCTCTGTAACGCAAGCTCTTTGAGGCAGCCTGAACTCTGGGGAATAGAAACCCAGCAAATCAGTGAGGCAAGGTCACAGCGTTATCGCAAATCCCAGCACTTGCCTGGTCCTCACGTGTCTGAGCAGTATCTGTATATCATATTTCCTCCGGTTTTTTGCTTGGTTTGGGGTTTTTTTTTTTTTTTTTTTCAGGAGGAAGAAACTGCACGCCAGCTTGAGTAAGTTACCAAGACTGGTCCTACCACCGGTCTGCTGCCTCCATCCACGTGTGAGAGCCCTCAAACCCAGCCACATGACAGAAACAGGCAGAAAAACCCCAAATACACACACAAAAAAGGCCCCATTTGGGGGAGGAGAGCAGGCAGAGAGCCTGGGTTCATTGCAGAGGTACCCACTGACAACCCGCACGCCCAGCTCAGGAACTCAGCTCTCTGCCAAAGTCAAATCCGCGTCCCTGGGCAGTCAGGCATCGGCATGGCACGGAGGCATGCTGCTCCCCGGCCGTGCTGGTGGTGGCTGCCTACCAACCTCCCCACCACTGCGTGCCCTGCTCGAACCTGCAACCCCCCCTGGGTTTGGGCTTCAGAAGCTGCCGTTTGCAGTGGAGGCAGAGTGCGTGGCGTGTGCCAGCGGGGAAGCGCTGCGCTTGCACCCGTTATGTGTTGCTGTGTACGGACACGAGTTGCACACCACTTGGACATGTATCCGTACACACACGGACAAGTACATGTCTGTGGCAATAAGTACCTTCACACTCAGGCACTCATTTTATTTTCAAAAAAGGCGGCTTTGGAAGTTTGCACACTGTAATGTACCTACTCTTTGCTCTGCCGGTGAAACAGCATCGGGGCTGGGGCAGGAGAGGGCAGGTGCTGCCTCCACTCCCCAGCTGCAGGTTCAGCTCCTGTTTTCAGAAACCTGATGCCTTCTGCTAAAACAAGACACCGGCTCTTTGCAGCTTTCTCTTTCAGGGTGTGAAAACAGAAAAACCTGAACTGCAAAGCACTTGCTCACTCTGCAGCTTTCAGGTCTCCATAGCAGGTTTGGGGGGTGCCGTACAGGCAGATGCTAATGCTTGCACTTTATGTGCCATCCTGTGGTGCCTGGCTCCTTGGGGCAGTGCTGGGGGACCACAAAACTCCCAGGATGTGGCTGAGCCGGGGCAGGGAAAGTTTACTGCCATGCACTTCAATGGCAAATAAGGGAGCTGGAAGAAAAATGTCCTTAGAGCATTCAAAAGGTTTGTAATATTTTGGGGTTTCACTGAGGTCAGAGGCTGCTTTCCCACGGCTGAGACATTTCTTTTGTTCAGACTGACGGCAGCAGCGATTCCGTCAGAGGTTTTTCCTCCCCATTGAAAAGGGCAGAGAAACGCAATCAAACTCTCCCGGCCTCATCGCACGCTTGTTGAGGAGCGGTTCCCATCGCAGAAATCCATCACAGGGGGCACAGAAGGGACAATCCCATCAGACCGATTCTTCCACAGACAGTCCCATTTTGCTAAGGACAAACAGGGGCCAAGGAGAAGCCCTGCAGCCGGCTGTGGCTCTCAGCCCGCCATGGGAAGCCCAGGGCGCTCGGCTGCGCTGCTGGAAGAGCGGCTGCTGGATGGAGAGGTGCTCTGCAGGTCGTGAGGGTCTCTTTCTCCTACCAAAGCCAGGAAAATAAGGGGGTTGAATAACTGCAGCCTGCATGCCGTGGCCGCCCCGACTCCAGCTGCTGCAGCCGGGCTCGGCACTGCTGCCTCCCACCGCTTTGGACACACCGGCTACTTATTAAAAATAGAATTTTTTCTTCTTGGAAAGGACAAAAAAAAAAATAAACAAGAAACCTTTCTTTTAAGATGATGCAGACTTGTGTTTTCACAAACCCAAATGCAACCAAAAATATCTGCTTTAAACCCCCATGCTGATTCCGGGATAAATCACTACGTTCAACTCTAGAGGCCACCCCCAATGCACAAAAAATGCCATGTGGGTGGATACGAAAAACGCATACATTGACGTGGGCATTTTTTGTCCTTGCCCAACCCACCGGGCAAGCTGACCCTTACAGTTTCATTGCACCCTCAGCCTAAAATGGGACGCAGGACACCTCCAGTGACAGCGGAGCCTGTGGCCAACCTTCCCAGCTGCTTTTCCTGCCTGCCCAACAGCAGAGAGTGGGAACACTCCCCTGGGATGCTCACCGTCCCCAGGTACGTGCCACAAAAACCAAATATACAGGCTGTTGATAAAAATGCCTTCATATCCTCAAAGCAAGCATCTCTTGGCCACGCTACCTCTGGCCATCTAAAACCTCACCCCGTGAAGCGCTGCCCACCACCAAGCCCATCCAGATGGCAAGCAGGGTGGCCCTGCTCACACATGGATGAACAGCATTTGATGGGGATGGCCCAGCGCCACCAGTGTCCCCAAAAACCTGCCTGTCCTTGCAGGCACGTGCTGCCAGGTGCTGGGCACGTCCCTGCGCAGGGCCAACGTGAGCGGCTCCCTCCCTGCGGCCAGGCAGGGGGTTTCCCCAGCGAAGGGCTGAGCTCTCCCCCCGCCGTCATGCCCGGGAGGGACGGTCCCGTGGGAAGCCATCCCAGCAGGACTGGCAGGCAGCAGCAGCTCTGGCACGGGCTCCCCAGCCTTTGGGGAGCAGCCAGCCAGCGGGAGGCAAATTTCAGGCACTGCTGGCGGGGACACGGGTGCAACTGCAGCACATCGCTGGGAAGGCACGTGGAGGGGACCCACGTGTGTGTGTGGGGGGCGCAGCCGGCTACCCCTCCAGCATGGGGTGCAGCGGGGTGCCGCACGCCCCTTTTGCAAGGCACACACTCCTCCCACTCAAACTAAAGCCAAATCAAGCCAGCTTTCATCTCCGTGCATGAAACAAGAGGAGGATGAGCACTCGCCATCCCCTTTGCAGGGGGGTGAAGGTGAGTGGCCCCTCCCCAGCTGTGCCGTGCTGCTGCTCGCCCCAGGGCCACTTGCACAAGGATGAGGACGGACAGAGGGTCACGCACAAACTGCAAGAAGCAACCTCACAGAGCCTGTTTCACCCCGCCCTTGCAACATCTCTGCCATCCTGCTCATGGGCTGGGCTCATTGCAAAGCTGCGGGACGCCCCTCGCTTTCCTGAAGGGACCCAAAAAAAGCTTCCCGCTCCCCATCCCCACCGGTTGTCTCCATGCAAACACCATCTCTGATAGCTCCAGGGATGCAACCCAGCCCAGCGGCAGAGCCGGCACCCGAAACGTCCCCGCTTCCCGAGCAGCAGCACCGCTTGCTGGACACAGGAGAGTTCACAGCAGCGCCCTACGCTGCGCGGAGGAGCCAGCAAACACATCACTGCTGTAATTTTAAGCCAAAGCAACAGCTGTCACCCAGCCCTTTTTGCACCTCTGGGCTGCAGCCAAACCCTTGCAGCAAACCTTTTCTTTCACCCCAGCGATGGGGCTGTGCACTGGCATTTTGGTACCCATGACCCTGACAGGCTTCATCACCATCACAGCATCCCCAACTCCTCACACACCTAATGCAAAGGGTCCAAAAAATGAGAGAGAAGTCATAGCCAAGGTATCCACTGTGAAGTGGGGAGCAGGGGGGTGGAGGAGGCAGGGAGGCTCGTTCCAAGGGCAGCAGCGTGGAGAAGCTGCACGTTTCAGAGCTGATCTCGTACAGAAGTAGAAAAAGCTTATGCAGGGTGGAAATAAAAACATAAATTCCACTAATACCAGGATCTGGTCAGCTCCCAGCTTTTGTAGTGGTGGAAAGAACCTACAAATTAAGTGCAGTTTTGCTATAAGTAGCAAAAAATTGTTTCCTTTCTTTACTCATTCTCAATTTTGGTACCGCAATGCCCAGCAGTGACACCCCTGGCCCAAGGCAGCTGAAATGCATGCACCCACTCACGCCGACCCCTTGGAGGCTGCCTCCTGCAGAGCCACAACTCAGCGCTGCAAAACCCTACAGCTACACCACAGCCCACGGCTTCCCCCCTCAGCTTCAATACCCACACTGAGCAGCTCATCACACACCCAGGAACAAGAAGGGCCTGGTTGGATTTTAAACATATAATGTGTTGTTTGCTTGCTTGCTGGTAGGAGAAAAAAAAATAAAAGGCACACTGAGTAAAAGAGGTGTTACCCATGATCTACCAGCCCATGATAACCCCTTTTCCCTTGCTCACCTGCAGCTCTGCAGGGACCGGGCACCAGGGGGCACCAGGGGGCACCAGGGGGCACCAGAGCCAGTGGCCCAGGAGAGCCCCCTGCCCTGGGGCATCTCCTCCCCAGCACCTCAGGAAGAGCAGAACAAAACTTGCTCACATTGCAGCAGGTGATGGCCATAATATAGCAAAGGCCCAGCCCTGGCTCATTTTGGTCATTAGCCACCCACTGCCAAACCCACATTAGCCCCCCCACTACTGGGTCACCTAGGGGCAAGGGTGGCCCTTGGGGCACCTGGAAATAACAGGGGTGGGAACACCCCTCATGCTCTGCTTTCCTCCTGTCGCGACCCCCTCTTTGGGCTACCCTGGGTAGAATAAGACAGGTCCCCATGAGGTTCCTGAAATCCCCCTGGGGCAAATTAAGGTGAAATGACACCAAACGATCTGTTACTGGCTTGTCATTCTTTAATAGGTGATTTTGGGTAATTCAGGAAAGTGTAGGTTTTCACTGCAATGCCATTAATCTATGCCTTACCTTACTTACTAGAGATACAAAAGAGTAAAACAAAAGGGGGCAGGGGGAAGAGAGAGGGAAATCCATCACCAGTCCAGGTCCCAGCGTCAGCCCAGCCAACGGGGGTGTGTGTCTGTCTTCAAATTTCCCCCCTGTCTGGGGATGGCTTCTGGCTTTCCTCCTTTGCTTAGACACACCTTCCCCCTTCCCGTGCTAAAGAGCACGCGTGCTCCGTCTGGTCCTCTTTTGAGCCGGTGGGTGCATTTGCGCCGGTGGTCGCGATCTCCCCCTGCCCAAATTACCTTTTAGCTAAAAGTTCACGGCTCGGCTCGCCAGCCGCCCTCCCAGTCCCTTTACCTGCAGAGCATTTGAGACCTCTCGGAGGAGCGCTGGGCGCCGCCGCCCCCTGCTCCCTCATCGAGCCCGGTCCTGTCAGCTGCATTCCTTTGGGACAAACCGTCCCTTGTGTCAGGGGTCACAAGGTGGCACCCTTGGTGTGAGATCTTCCAGCTGGTCTCCTACACCCCCTCGGCCCAGCATGCTGCGGCTCCCCGTGCAAACAGCCTGCCCTTTGCTCCCTGCTCGCTCCAGTCCGACCCCAAATCACAGCACCCAGCTGCCCCGGGAGAGAAAAAGAGCAACACCTCAAACCACACCGCTGTGGAGTTCGACAGTTTTAATGGTAATTAAAGAAATCAACAGGGTACATTTCAGCATTGAAATACAAGTGCAAAGAGGATGCAATATAAGGTTTTCTGTACATTTCTTACAAAATATTACATACATCCCATCCTGAAGTGGTACTTCACGCACCGCTGAGCCCACGCACCGCGTGTGCGCACCAGCTGTAGCTTCTCCTCCTTATGTGCAGGACGTGGAGCTAACGGAAAGCTCCCCTTGGAGCCTGGGCAGACAATTTTAGGGCCGTGGTAGGTAAATACAAGGGGTGAGCGCAGGGACCTTTCTGCCCAGCATACCCCGGTGCAGCTCCTGGGGCACCGAGCCACCGCTGTGCCCTTGTGGCAAGCTGGCAGCATCACCCTGCTGGCACTCGCAGCTCTCGGCTGCTCTCCAGTTTGGCATAGGGAATGGCTTTTCTCGCTGCGGTGTGGCGTTTTCCCTGTGTCTGGCATCACCTCCCACTTCGTACCCGCCCCGTAGCGTGCCCAGGTCGAGCCCTGGCGACCCTGCCTCCGTTTTATCCACAGCATCTTCTCAGGAAGAAGTCAACCAGGCTACATAGCAAATAAATTAACCCCCTCCTCCCCCTGTGCCCCCCAGCGCCGAGGCTGTGGGGCACGCGTCAGTACCCGTCCTGGCAGTCGTTGTCATCGTAGTCGGCAGCAGGCTTGTTGCGGTAGGCGCCCGGCCGCCGTTTGCGGCTCCCGCTCTCCAGGCTCTGCGGCGAGCTGTCGTCCCCATGGCTGCTGGACTCGCGGGTGGTGTCCTCCTGGGAGTGGCTCTCCTCATCGTCATCGTCCTCCTGGGACTCGGTGGTGTTGCTCTCTGTGGACCTGCTGTCCTCGCCTGCATTGTCCTCTGGACTGCCGTCATCCTCCGGGGACGCGCTCTGGCTCTCGGCTGATGTGCTCGGCACGTCCCCATCAGGGTCGGAGTCATTCTCATCCTCCTTTGACTCCTCCGCAGTGTCCTCTGTGGACTCGCTCTGGTCACCATCATCTTCCCCGGACTTGCTCTGGTCGCCCTTGTCTTCCCCGGACTCGCTGTCAGGCGCAGAGGGTGCGCTCGTGTCCTCGGCAGACTCCCGGTCCTCCTGCCCTTCCTGGGACCAGCTGCCGGTGCGCTCGCTCGACGTGCTCACCACCTCCTGGGAGGCATCCTCCGGGGACTCCCCTGGCTCTTCGTCCGACTGGTCGGCAGTGCCCTCCCTGGACTGGCTGCCCTCGCTCTGCGTGGAGGGGCTGTCCTCCCCATCCTCATCCTCCCCAGAGCGGCTGGTGCTGTTTTCCTCTGACTGGCTGTCGACAGGCTCTTCCGACTGACTGTTATCCTCCGTGGATGGGCTGTCTTCTTCAGAGTCAGCATCCTCCACCTCTGGGGACCTGCTGTCGCCTTCTTCCCAGCGGTGGGAGCCAGCCCCCCGGCCGCTCTCGCGGCTGCTCCCCAGGGCACGGGGGCCAGCACGGCGCCCCTTGTAGCTGCTGCCCGGGCCATCGAAGACGGAGGGGTCATCTCCCTGCATGGCTTCATCCTCGAAGTTGTAGCTCTCCTCCTCTTGGCTGCTGCTGCTGCTGCCCCCTCCCCACCCGTAGGTCTGCTCATACCGGCTGCCGAGGTAGTTCCTGTACCGCCGGTGGTCTGCCCCGGTGCTCTCGCTGCTGCTACTGCTGCTGCTGTCACCGTGCCCTCTGCCAGCCCCAGCATCCCCACGGCCACCGTCGTGGTCATGTTCGCCGGCCCCATCAGTACCAGCCACGTAAGTAGGACCTTCACCCGCCTCCTCTTCCCCGTTCTCGTCAAAAGTGTCGTCTCCACTGTCATCCTCCTCATCCAGGAGGCCACCGGTGTGGGAGGAAAGCCCGTTGACTCCAGTGCCGTGGTGCTCTCTGTTGTCAGCATCTTCAGCATCACGTGCATCCTCCTCCTATGGAGGTGACAAATGGAGACAAATGCAAAGGCTTGCAGGGCACAGATGCTATCGGCACTACTTGCCATGCAGGCCAAGCTCTACCCTGCCTGACACCAGATTTGGGGCTAAGCATGCTTTTCTGGCAGAGAAAACACCCCTCTCCACTCACTCACCAGGAAACCAAGGCCATTCCCATCATGGGCACTTGCATCCTCATGGTCCACCTGGTTCAGGTGCTGAGCCTCCCCAGCTCTGCCTCCTTTGTCTTGGCCACCGTGCTTGCCCAGCTCCTCAGCCACGGCATTCCCACCCTCCGGGTCCCTGGCAAGGGCATTGTCCCCCCTCTCCGCACTGGCCGGAGGAAGTCTGCCATCTCCACCGCCCAGGAGGTTGCCCAGCTTGTTGGTGTAATCTTCGCCTGCTGTGTCCTGAAGGCAAAACATGACACAGTGCTTTGGTTTATTAAACACCACGGCATGTGTGGGATGATATATTGCTCCTAAGCCATGCAAGTGCTCAAGCCTTTTCCATTGCTCAGCCCTTCAGTTGTTTCTGCTGGTGCAAAAAACATGTAGCCACCAACAAAAGGGCAACCCACAAAAGCCCAAACCATGACGGTTCAGAGCACAGAAACTCATTTTTCAGGACCAACACAGCAGAACGCATCAGGTGAATTGGGAACGTGCACAGGGAGGCAAGGCGAAATGAGGTGAAACCAACCCAGCTTGAAAAGACTGAGTAGACCAGCAAAGCTCAAGGACCCGCAGAAGCAGCAGCTCTTCCCGCAGGTGCCTGGCCCGAGGAGGCCTGCCTGGGGCTGGCTCCCCATCCCGGACTTGCTCCGGGAGCAGCTGCCACCTGCGGGACTGGGGCACCCCCGGCTTACCTCCTGCTGGGCGCTGTGGCGGGGGGGCTCGCGGCCGGGCACCTAAACACATCCAGGAGACATCCGATCAGTGATTGGTGTGCCTTGCCGGGCAAAACCACCAGGGTTTGGGGTTTGAGTACCTGTCCGGTGGGTACTTACGGGGTGAGCGCAGGCGACGGCCCAGAGGAGCAGCACCAGGAAGGCAGCCCTCATGTTGGATCTGGTCTGTGCAGCTGCAACAGGGAGCAAAGCGTTTGCACGCTAGAGCAAAGCATTTGCATGTGCCCCTGGCTATGACTTGCCCCCACAAAGCCCTTCCAACTGGTACAGCTTTGCCATCCCGGCACACGGTGCTCAGCCTGGCATGCCATCAAACAGACCAAGGGATTCGTCCTTGTGCCACCTCCTGCCATCTCCTGTGCAGGAACTTCTCTTTAGTTTGGGATTTGAAATATCTGCCCATATTCTCGCAGATTTTGTGTCTAAGCACCATTAAAGAGTGGGAAAGGTCCTCCAAATGGCCTTGTTCCCATGGTAATGTCACCCACCACCCAACAGAGCTCGGTGGCCATGACAGGAGCTGGCACCTCAGGTGGGCGGCAGCACCATGAGACCGTGGGCTGCAGAGCTGCACCTCCCACCCAGTGTGGCCCCCACAGCCCCGTGAAACCTTCCGCCACCCCAAAGCAGGCCACCCCAGTAAGAAAACCCCACAGAGAGCTGCATCCCCAGTGCCGGCTGGGTCGGTCTGGCACCCCAGTGGCACTGCTGCCTGCGCAGGCAGGTGAGGCAGCGGGGGGCTTTCCTCCAGCTCTGCTCTCGTTTCCCAAGTCCCTTAAGCCGCCCGGCACCGCATCCCCACGGGGCACGCTAACCGCCCTGCACACCACCCTGCGCCTGAAACGCGCTGGGGCAAAGAGCCACGCTTCCGATTTCTTCCCTTACGAAGCAACACCTACATCCCAGCTCACGAGTCTCTCCCGCTTTCTACCAAAACTTGCAAGGAAATCTACACCACCTGTCCCCAAACGTTGCCGTTTTCACTCCAGGCCATGCCAAAGTAACCCAAAGAAACCAAATCCTTTACCTCGAGGCGCGGTGCAAGCCCGGCGTCTCCTCCAGTGCTTGGGATGGGGCAAGCTGGCTGCCTGCGTTGGGGTGCCCCGGGCTGTGTGCCCCGCTGCGGCCGTGCGGGCATTTAACCGCTGGCTGGTGCCGGCCCCAAGCAAGGGGACAGCCAATGGCACCGCCGGGCAGCGCTGCCCCACGCGGAGGTGTCGCCGGGAACTGGCCTCCCACGCTTCCTCCGGCCTCCGCCAGGACGCCGGCCCTAAAAAAGCTCCTTGTGGTTGCAGGATGACGAGATGGGCTCGCAGTTAATGACTGACTGCACCGGCCCTGTGTTTTGACTGCTAAATTTATTCCATTCACACACTTCCCGCCATGACACACACACAAACAACTACGGCGTCACCCACACCGAGCACCAGACCCCGTCCTGGAGGTGGCATCCTCCCAAAGCGGGCGCTTGGGAGAGGCGTTTGCCCCGTGCCACGGGGCTGAAACCCACGTGTGGGACCATTCCCCTGCCGGGACTCAGCCTTTTGCCCTGCGCCTGGGGCAGGAGCCCAAAAGGCTGTGCTAGAAGGAGAGGACGTGCCTATTTTCATGCTCACACACACACTCGTGCAAGGGAGAAAGGAAATACTAAACGGAGGTGCACAGGGAGGATCCCACCCCCTGCACGGGGGGAGTGTAGCACCCCCAGAGCTTCTTCCAGCTGCTGGCCAGGGGATGAAAACTCTGCTCTGGAAAACACGGGCAACAACACGTGCACACGTGTATGGGTGTGTATATGCATGGGCCTGTACATGCAATTAGATATGTGGATACATATAGATGCACCACACATACCCCAGGGTTTCTTGGTGTAGCAGGGAGTACCTGCTCCAAATAAGGCGCCGGTAGCCCCGACTCGCTCACAGACAGTACGAGAGGGAGTCTGCAAACCCCCCTGCGTGCACCCATGCACGCACCCCGACACAGCACATCTGCACCCCTCCGCCCGTGCGGTTTCGGACAGGACAAGCACACCCCAGCCCTACACACGGCTTTTCCCTCTGCTCCAGCCTGGGCGGAAGGAAGGCGACTTCCTTGCCCGTATTTGGCCATTGCTAAATCCTCCGTGCCCACAACCCCCCTTCCCTGCTAATAAAAACACGCCACAAGTACAAATAAGTTGCTTTGAAGCAGGCGACGCGCCTCTGCTCGGCAAGCTGGCTTCTTCCCGCAGCCAAGCCGCAGATGATGGGCACGGCGACAGGGCGAGTGGGCCAGGAGGAGGGTGCCTATGGGTGTTTTATTGGGGGGAAGTGTAAATGACGGCATTGATGCTCCGCGAGGAGCGTTGGCACGTCCTCCCCGGGCGGGAGGAGGTGTTCCGGCTGTCCTGGGTAGAAGAAAGAGGCCTTCAGACAGCAGAGCCCTGCTCCAGGGAGCTGCCGTGGCAGGGGAAGCCCGTGAAACGTGGTTTGCCTTCCGTGGCAACAGCTCCTGGCCTGCCCTGCTGGAAACCATAGTCACCTGCCATGGGCCCGTGGTGCAGGGACCCAAATTCCCAGGGGTGGGGGGGGCAGGGCACAGCCCAGGGGACATGGCGAGGGGTGCAGGTTTACAGGGGTTAACAGGAGTTGCTGGCACTGCAAAATAAGTGACTTAAGGGAACTTGAGTGGGGTCAGGATTGAGCCGGGGCTCTGTAAACTGCAGATTATCTGAATTTGCCCAGGATGTCCCATCCACAGACAACAGCATCCAGAAAGCATCCCCGTGCTGTGACACCACTGCAGCTCAGCAGAGCATCTTGTGAAACCAGACATGCCAGTCTGCTCTTGTGGATGCCTGCTTAATTTCATCCCCCAAATCTCCTGCCTTTTCATAAACCACTTGGTTGGAAAATACCTTTAAGATCATCGAGTCCAGCCACACCTGTCCACCACTAAACCATGTCTCCAAGCACCTCGTCTACCCGTCTTTTAAATCCCTCCAGGGGTGGGGACTCGACCACTTCCCTGGGCAGCCCATTCCAGTGCCTGATAACCCTTTCAGTGAAGTAATTTTTCCTACTACCCAATCTAAACCTCTCTTTTCCCCGCATCATTACCAACCAGGGGACCCTGCCTGTCTGCCCTGTGAGGACCGTGCAAGGACCACGCAGGTGCTGACTCCAACGAGCATCTTTTTCCCCCTTCCTCCTGCCCCCCGTGCAGGGAGGCCTTGGTGCCACCCCAGCCCCGCTGCTCGCCCCACAGCCCCTCGGCCTTGAGACGGGCACCATCGAGCTGCTCGGTCTCAGGCACGCACACGGCTTTGGCTGATGTTTTCCCTCTTCTTCCCTACCCGACCCCTGCCGCAGATACTGTGGGACATATTTTCCTCTCAACCTGTGACAAAATTATACCCCTGTCCCCAGCCAGACATGAGTTCACATTGCCAACCTTTTTTAGGCACCTCCAACAATTACCATGTTTTGTTGTTCTTTTTTTTTTTTTAGTCAAACCTGCATTTAACTCAGCCCCCAAAGTCCTGGTGCTGCCTTGCACCCAAGCACCGCTGTGCGAGAAGGGGATAAACACCAAGCTGTGCGTACCTGCCTTTTTTATAACATGTGTCACTTGCTGTCCCACCAGCCACCTGCCCCGAGGTCACCTCCCTCCCCTCTGGTGGCCCCAAAACGGCCATGGCACCAGTGCACCCAACAGCGCTCGCTGGCAGCACCCCGACCTGCCCCCAAGTCCCTGCGACCTCCAATAGCCCTGGGTTGAAAGACCAAGGTCTGTCCCCCGAATCCCTTCCAGGGAGCATCCCACAGCACCAGCCAGACTGCCCCAGCAGCCCTGCCTTTGTTTTGCAAGGAAAGGAAACCCCAGCCCACACACTGTCACCTTACAGTAAACCTTTAAAAAACCCCAACAAACCAAACCAATAATATTTAGCACTATTGTTGTTATACCAGAGGTGAGAAATGGACTGAGGGGGGGGGAAGCAGCTGTCTGACCAGTGTTTTAAATGCCACTGAGCATTTCCCCAGGTCCTACTCTCCCGAGATGCTCGGTCCCTGGAGATGGCCAGGACAGGAGGCAGAGGGGCAAGGAAGATGGGGGAAACCTGGCCGGGCTACAGTTGGCACCCACAGGCTACCAGGGAGGAGGTGGCCGAGTCAGAGATAGGAGGACTGGCAGGGCTGGTAAAAAGATGCAGGAATATCACTTTTCTGTTTGACAAGCTGGACTGTGTGGTGTTCATGAGGACAGAGAAAAGATAAGAGTGCAGACAGCAGGAGGGATTAGGGATGCCAAAACCAAGATAGAAGTTGGTGCTGCGGAGAGCAGGCTGGCGGTGGAGGCACAGAACAGCTGCTCTCCTCTGCCAATCGAGACATCTCAGCATTGAAAACTCAGGAAATTCATATTGTTCCAAAAACCCACTGATCCCTCTCTTTTTTCAGTCGGAGTTATTTTCATAGTATTTATGTTGCTGGTGCGCTTCTCTCCTGGTTACAGCTATGGGTTCTGACAGCAGCATCAAAAGGAAAAGGATCAATGAGTGAACTGCAGCAGGAGAGAGCAGGATGAGAGCAGGACTCAAGGCACACTTCCTCGGCCCTTTCCCAAACACTCAACACCAGCTCCCGCCTTACAGTCAGATCCAAATCCATTTGCTGAGCACTTACTGGTGATGGGTGCCACAACGCAGCGCTGCGTTTTCAGCTGGGAGCAGGCAGGAAAAACCTTGCCTCCTAAATATTTGTTTCCCTCACATGTGCCACGTTAGTGCCCAATCCCAAGGGATTCATTCCCACACTGCTCCTCCAAGAAAGGGTGATCAGCCTTGCAAACCAGCCAGGGGGCCAGACCACAGCCGGCGGCTGCGGGCACGGGGCGGGGGGGAGAAGCAGCCTGGCTTTGGCTCCTCCACACGTGCGAGGGATCTGAGTAAAGGCACCATGCCCGCTCCCTGGAGTCTGAGTAAATGTTACCTGTGGTTTGTAGCATTAATGTGACACATAATGCAGTAGCTAACAATAACACTTCAGGTGTTTGAAAAACAGCATTCATATTTCAACTCCTCCTGGCAGCAAGCCTCAAATTTACAAACACTGTGATATGTAGCAGATCGAACACCATTGTGTTCCTCACAGCACAGAGGCGTGCATAAGTTTGGTTTATGCTAAGCCTTTAAAATTTGCTATTTCTCTTGACTGGAAAAAACCATATCACAGCAGCCCGAGTCCCAAATTACAGACACACAAGGGGCCCCCCTAATGCTAGACCCTTGCACAAGACCAACAGACCTCTTCCCTTGGCCCCCGACAGCGCAGGGGTAGGATCATTAACCCATCCTTATGTGTCAACCATGGAGTTTCCTTTACAGCCAGAGAAAAGAAGCACTTTTAAGGCACCGATCATTTGCCCTATTTCAGGCTGAAATGCATCGCAGACTGTTTGAAGTCTCCGTGACGCTGCCAAAGGAAGGCGACCAGCGTGCTGATCTCGTCCTACCAACAACACGCACCATGCTCTTTCCCAACACACATGCAAGGCAAGTTCCCGAAACCCCTTTCTCCCCACCTCCTGTGCCAGCCTCATGCTCCCTTCACTTCCATTTCTAGCATTTCTATGCCGCCCTCCTCTGAGCAACAAGCTCCAGGCTCTTTGCAAATGTTTTTCCCTCAGAAGAAAATGCCAGGCAGAGGCACTTGTCAAAACCAGACTTGTGTGGCCGCCCCCGTCTCTCCGGGAGGCTGCAGGCTGGGCTCTGCGCAGAGAGAGGTGATTAACTCTCAAAATTAAAAACAACTATAGGAGTAACGATGTGATCACTTTTTCCAGATGCAAGATGTGCTTGCCTAACAGGTGCCAGCTCCATTTCTTTTACGGGACCCAAAAGTGCTAATTGTGAATAATTGGGTACACTCCTGTTGCCAGCTCCTGCTTTTCAGGCACACTGAGCCACCACATGCAAAAGCCCCTTCTCAAATGCCTGCAGCAGCCGGGAAGAACAAACAGAGGCTGCTCAGCCCCTTGCACCTACATCTTTGGGTACAGGACAAGACCGGTCCCTCCACAGCCCCCATCCCTCCCCACCACCGTCTCCACGCACATGGCTCCAGCCTCTTCTGGGCAGGGGAGCCGCAAAACCAGCTCATGGCCTTGATTGACTGTTTGGACGAAGGCTCACAGGTGGTGTACCTGTTTTGCACTATTTTGTGCTTCTACTCGTTGCCAGAGCAGTAATTGGTATTCACATTGTGCCCACTGCAGCTGGAAGTCGTGGCTGGGCAGGTACCTTGTACCATCTCTGCCAGATGCGTGTGACCAGATTCTCAGGTCCTATACATCCGTATTCACCAGCCAGCTTGGCTGAATCCACTAATTTGAGGCCATGACTTCATCAGCTGCAGACGAGGTGCCTAGTTTCTGTCAGTCCACTGTCAGATCTAACCCGTCTCCCCGCACACGGGCACTACTGTGGCTTGCTGCCCTCAGACAAAATAAGGGCAGGGACGGACGCCCGGCTCTGCCCCGCATTGGGGACTGGTACTGACACTGCTGGCACGGGCACTGGGCAGCCCCAGTGCGGCTGGGCTGTCAATAGCTCAGCACTGACAGCAGTAATCATAGTGACAGCATAGCGTAATTGTGGCTCCTAAAATTTTAGGAGGGTGACAGAGCACTGGCACAGGCTGCCCAGGGGGGCTGTGGAGTCTCCTTCTCTGGAGATATTCAAAGCCCGCCTGGATGAAGTCCTGTGCAACCTGCTCTGGGTGACCCTGGTTTAGCAGGGGGGGTTGGACTAGATGATCTCCCGAGGTCCCTTCCAACCCTTGCCATTCTGTGATTCTGTGATTTCATTCAGAGTACGATATCGTCTACAATCATTCCCTGCTCAGAAGCCAGTCCCTTGGGAGGTGGGAGCAGTAAGTATTTGTCAGTCACAAGCTGGAAACAGAACCATAACCTTAACGTGAACCATAAACCTTAACGTGAAAAGCCCTCTCCAGCCATATCCCTGCGCTGGCCCCCGCTCCAACTGGAACTGCAGAGATCCGTGCCAGATGCTGGCAAAGCAGCGTGATGTCAGTGCTCTCAGGAAATAAAACACAGCAATGAGCCGGGGCTGGCTTTGCCCTCGCATCAGCTGGCAGCTTGGGGTGACCTGCTCCAAGTTGCAGGTTTGAAACATGGCCAGCTGCGCCGCGTGTGCCTATCAGATGTCTAGAAATGCTTGACAGTACCCTGATTTCTTGCTGGAGGGACAAAAGCCACCATTACGGAACTGACCGACTGAAATGATAGCATGAAACAGGGACTGCACGAGCGCGAGCGGGTGATGCGGAGGCCCAGGCTGCCCGGAGCGGGCGGAGAGGTCAGGACAGGGATGGCAGCTCGAGGGATGAAGACATCTGTATGGAAAGACAGACCCTCCTCCTGGAGGGCAGTCAACCTCCTCTGGTTCCTGTACTGTCATTATGGCTCACTTGGTCTAAATTTATCGCTGCCTGGTGTAGCTGGACAGGAAGCATTACCACAGTCCCCTGGGAGCCTGGAAAAGCTGGATAGACACCGTCAATGCAGCCCTGAGCAAGAGACCAGCGGCAATTTGGCTCATACCTCCAAAGGACAGAGGCCCGTTTGCAGCATTTTCTCCTCTACAAGCTTCATCCCATGAAGATGCTGAGCAGCTGTGAGCTGGGGCAGCCCAGCCTCCAGCCAGAATTCTGGGTGTGCAGAGTGCTCAGCTCCATCAGAGGACAACAGAGGAAGATGGTCCCCATCGCTGACTAACGCTGTGAGTGGAAAGCCTGACCCACAGTCAAAGCATCATCCATTGTGGCAAGGCCTGCACACTCCTCGCAGATGTGTCCTGCACCAGGCCCCCCTGGAAGGAGGGTTATCAGACCCTTGGTCTGGCTTGGGATGATAAATTGTATCTCCAAGTTTGTCCAGTTTGCAATGAGTTAATTAATCCCTGAAATGCTTCAGCTGAGATCTTCTCCCCTAATGCTGACAACATGCTTTTCCTAAGCCTTACTAGTTTTTTTTTTAATCTTCAAAATGTTAATAACTTAACAAAAAAAAAGCAAAAAACACCAGAAAACCCCCACTAGCAAAACCCAAACAACCCCAAACCCCTCCAAAACCAGAGAAATCTCAACCAATACAACCATAGAAAATAAAAGCAAGAAGCAAGACAGAAGATATTAAATCTCTGGGACAGCAGAAGCACTTCCCAACAGTCAAGAAAACCTATTTCTTTATATGCAAATTTTCCCCTGTGCTTACAAAGTAATTAAAGCCTCACTATTCAAAATCCAACCCAAGCCCAGCTGCAGGACCGCATCACGCATCGGGTGAGTTTCCCTTTGAGCTGAGCTTGTTCAGCACGGCACCCGCACCACGTGCAGCCGAACTGCTCGCCCCACAGCAGAGAAGGGAGTCAACCCTTCCAGGAAAAGATGCTCGGGGCAGAAGAGGCAGGAGAACAGGAAGTCTGAAGTTGCCTGCTTCCTTGGAGTATGAAGGTCGGAGGAGGAAGAGGAAGGAGGAATCCAGATGTGTCCTTGCTCACCCACGAACACTCTAGGCAGGCGTGAAGCCTACAGCTTTGCAACAGCCAAGAAGTCCCACCGCTGCCCTTCCGCCCTCGCCAGCCAGAGAGGCACAGTGTTTCTCCTATTCGATTCATCACGAACAGCCTCGTTGCCAACGCCAAAATGCTTAGCAAACACTACAGGCATTTCACAGCTGTTTTGGCAAATCCACTTAGTTGATGTTCTAACTCTTTATTAACTGTCATTACATGAGTCTCGTAGCCATATTTTTCATGATATTCCATATTGCGTAAGGGTCTATATAATTAGAATCCCATAGAAGTTATTCTACATCATATAGGAATCTACATGCTTACGTTAAATCACTTTCAGTAAGAAAGAAGTATTAAATCCAATGAGATGTTTCTTGGTTGTCCTTAGCTCCTAAAAGAGTGTATAAACACTGGGAGGAAGGAATGGGGGGGAAGCAGCATTTTGAATGTCAGAGGGGCAAAGGAAAACCTGGGATGATTAACTGGAAATACTTTTCCTGAAAACAACGGGTGAGGTGGTTGGTGACAAACAGCACTTGAGCAGCAGCCAAAGCGCTGGCGTGCATTTCCCAGGGAGGCTGCCCAGCGGGCACGGCCAGCGCGCTAAAGGGCAGCTCCAGAACATCACCCCAGCACCTGACAGCGGCCACCCCCGATTCTGAGGCAGGAACCTGCATTTCTGCTTCACGTTCACATGGACGGCAATGGGACTTGAATCTTGCTGCTTTTAAGACCTACTTCTGTTCATTCACCCCAGGAATCAGTTTACCTGATTCAGATACCAGTTATGGGGCTGGATCAACCGTTTGCTCTCAAATACGTGATGACTTTAACACTCTTCCTCGTTTGATCTATTCATGAATAAACCTTCCCCCCCTCTTGGTAATTCTGTACCAATTGCCTTAAATGACACGCTGTAAATGACAGACTGAAGTCTTACACAACAAACTCATTCTGCTGGACAAGTGTATTCACACTCTGTTCAACCTCCAGCCGAATTCAATGGTACGCCTCAAAGGAGTTACTTACGTGTGATTGCACGTGCTAATCGCAACCTTTTGACTCAAGCTATTTCCTCCTCACTATTCCCACTGGAAAACCCTCTTGTCACACAACGCTTTTTTTTTCCCACGTGCTGAATGCATAGAAGAATATTGCACAGGAGATAATACAAGCAGAAATCTTTAAAAAAAAAAAAATGCTCGTAAGAAATGAATACCGGACAAGCAATTACCCTCATGCACAGAATTCGCACTTTTGCATAACTGGTCACCAATGAAAAGATGTGGAGATACGTTTGATAAGCCAGCCGGGAAGACTGAGGCAAACAAACGCAGGCAAGGGGCTGGCTGGGGAAGCAGGGTCAAGGGCTGCTGCCTGCTCCCAACCCGCGTGCTCCCGCAGCTGGAGCAAGTACACAACGCTCCCCCGCAATTTTCTTTTTTTGGTAACTTCAGGGCTCAAGTCATTCACAAAAGCTTTCCGGAGGGTTTCTAGTATCCGTGCCTCCTGAAACGTCTGCGAGCTCGGGCACTGCCCGCCTTCTCAAGTCACCTATGCTGACCGTAAGGTGCCCGTGCTGTGGGAGCAGCCCTGCTCTGCCCAGATGTAATTACACGGTGCGCTTCGTGTCGTTCTGTAAGGAAGCGGCGTCACCACCTCGTCTTCCGCCAGGCACCTCTCCAGAAGCAGCCCAAACAGGAATGCAGAGCCATGAAAGGACTTCCGATGTCCGCCCAGCCACGCGGGGCGGGAGAATCCCTGGAAGCATCACCCCAGCTTACGCACCAGGGCATCCTCTGCCTTCAGTAGGGTCTGGGCACTCCTCACTGAAGAAATCGGCCCAGAATCACAAAAACCGATCCATCTCACCCATACTCCTCTCAGCATTGTGGGCTTAAGCACTTCACTACCCAGCCCACATCCAAATCTTGCCCATGCCCACAGCCAACACCTCTTTGTTATGACTAATGTGCTCCAGCAGGTATGCTCAAACTTTTCCGTCCCCTCCAACACCCAGTCACACAACTGAAAAATAAATGGAATAAAGGAAGGTTTGGGGTTGATTCACCTCCCGTTTTTTTTTTTTTTTTCCTTTTAATGAAAGCAAACGCCAAAATTATGCTAGTGAGAGCTGGCCAAGCATTAATGCAAACGGTGCGCTCGAACAGGCATCATCAAAAAACACTCACTTTTGTGAACTTTTCAGGAAAACACATTTCCCAGCGTAGATCCATTAGCAAAACCAGCCCACGCCAGCTGGGTGCTGTACGGGGCAGCCCCACAGCACGGCATTGCCATTGCTGGTGGCAGCCACGAGCTTTCTGCTGAGCTGGCGCGGGCTGGGGACTGATGCCGGCCAGGCTCGCTCTGCCTGAGCTTTTCCTCACCCACCCGCAGCGGGTGTTGTGCTAGGTTTGGCTGTGACGGCCCTTTCTTTAGGTGACCAGGTGCTCACGGTGACGGCTCCAGCGCAGCGGGGCAGCGTAGGGAGATGCCGCCACGATGGAGGTGCGGGATGCAGCACGGAGGGGAGCAGGTGGGGGGGGGCATGAGGTGGGCACACATGGGGCGCTGCAGACCCCTCGGCTATGCACAGCTCATTGACACTCGGGTCTGGAGCTTCTGGCTTCAGGGGTTACAAAGGAACGAGCAAATGTATGGTATTATTGAGAATTTTACACGTAGAAATAGTCTGAATTACTATTCTTTCTTTCCTTTCCTGTAACGATTACATCCTGAGGCAACAGCCATGGAGATCTTGCTCCTCAATGTGTGGTGCTGCTGACAGGCTGTTTTCTTCTGGCTGTGGACCTCGGGGGCTGAATTTCTGGGGGAAGGCAGGCGACAGGCACAGGCGGTGCCTCTGCACGGTGCTCTGTTTGCTCCCGGTTTGGGTCCTGCTTCCCTCTGAGCCCAGGGAGAGAGGCACCCGTGCCCACGCAGGGAGAAGGTGCAGCATCCTTCTCCTTCCCACCACCTCATCCCATGGTAAAACTATAATTTGATTCCTCTCCCCACAGCTATTTTTGGATTTTCAGCACTGAAATTAGCAGAACTCATTCAGACAGGAAGCCGTCGCTGCAGCACTAGAGAAGGGTACTTGGAAATGAATACCCATCTTTGATTAAAAGACAGACGTCCAAAATCCTTTTAATAAAACATACCGAAACAGACATATTAAAAAAAAGGCCTATCAAAAGAATGCTCTGCTCCCTTATCCTTACTTCATTTAGGCAAAAGGAAATGGAAACACTTTTATAACAGTACTGTATAATTTACTAAGGAGTTTCTGCAATGGCAAGGAAATTATTGAGCAAAGGTCTTCAAATAAAAGTCAATAACAAGGAAATGAAATAAACAGAAATCAAAGTTTTACTATGTGAGACACATCTTGAACATCCAGCGTAAACACAACCATACGGAGCTGTTGATGAAGCCTTCACTCAAAAAATAATTTAGGACCCGTACAAAAGAGGTGAGATGGATTTGTATAAAAATCCAAGGAATTGGCTGAGGACCAGTCAGACACACACCTTAAACCAGCTGAACTACATCAAGCTGTCACTAACCCCAAACCTTTGCCTAAGGGAGACACGAGCCCATGTAAATGCCTTCTGCGTTTCTGGTGCTGGGGGAGCTAGAGACGATGGACAGCTTACAGCAAGAATGTTTTTCTCTCCTCACTCCTCCCTTCTTTCCAGAAGGTCCCTGTGAAAAGCGAGCTGCCTGCTTATTCCCCTCCCAGCTCACCCCATCTCGTTGCCCCTTTGCTCCCCTCTCCCCAATACAAACCCAGTGACCTGAGCTGCCCAGCAAGGCATTGGGACTGCAATGAAAACCACCAGCCATTGTAACACTGATGCTGCCCGAGTCCGTGAGATATTTATCTCCCGTTCCCTTCATGTTCAGTTAATTTTGTTTTGAAATAAACATCTCTTCAAATACCTTTTCCACCAGAAAACTAAAATGTGCCGGGTGTGGACTGCCTTCTAAAACTGCTCCCATCAGGTAATTCACGGGTGGTATTTTTAAACCCATCGCCCGCTGAACAACAGACATTACACCCACCCACCCACCCACCGACACTTGGCCTTTGCCTGGCGAGAGGCTGCAAGCAGGGAGACATCACGCGTGCAGATGGCAGGTTTGATAGTAGCCTGGCCTTCGTGCTGTCACGAAGTAACACGTGCTCCTCAGTATTTACTTCTATTTGAGGAAGAGGCAATTGCACAAAGTCCAGGATGCACGCAGCAAGGGAAAAACCTGCGGGAAGAGGGGAGCAGTCACCCAGGACCACCGAAATCCTCCTGTGCCTGCTCCAGGGCAATGCTGAGCTGCCCTCAGCCAAGTGAAAAAACCCCAAGAGCTGCCGTCCAGGAGGTGCCAGCAGCAAGGGAAGCTCCCTGAAATGCTGCCATGGAGGCAGGGCAAGAGAGGCCCAGGAGGAGCAGGGCAGCGCTTGTTTAGCTGCACAAAACCGCACTTGGCTTTTGCCAATTCCTGAGCGAGAGGGAGCCAGCACTAGAGCTGAAATAAGTGACTTCTGGGCTATATGGAATATTAACAGCAGAACCAGGACCACGACAGGAGATGGTGGTACTCCAGGCTAAGGCCACGCTGTTCCTGAATCAACAAGGAACAGATGAAGTGCAAAGATGACGTGCAGTGTTGCACAAATTTTCGCTCTCCTTATGGACGAAGGCTTTGCTGCTTCTCATCACTGAAGGTCACAACACTTACTAAATAAAATGTCTCGACAAACTCCTTTGGGAGTCCTGACATGCTTTTTACATCAGCTTCCCCATCACAAGCGGGTATGGCTTTTTCTCCTCGTCCGTTTGTTGCACCGTGTTCCAAACAGCTGCAGAGCCGCTTCACGTGGCACTCGGGTTCAATACTAAATGAAGCAGCATCCATCCGGAATAGGAAACGCGTTTGACACCCCCGCCCCGAGACTTAAACCCATCTGCACAGGCAGCCTTAAGGCAAGTCCTCAGCGGAACATCAGCAACCAGGTAGACGAGACACAGGGCGACCCGCCGCTGTTGGGACAGGGCTCTGCTGCCCGCTGCGGCTCCCTGCTGCTCCCTGCTGCTGTCCTCTGCTGCTCCCTGCTGCAATCTGTGGCTCCCTGCTGCAATCTGCAGCTCCCTGCTGCTCCCTGCTGCTCGCTGCTGCCCTGCTGCTCCCTGCTGCTGCTCCCTGCTGCAATCTGCGGCTCCCTGCTTCTCCCTGCTGCTGCTCTTCTCTGCTCCCTGCTGCTCCCTGCTGCAATTTGCGGCTCTCTGCTGCAATCTGTTGCTCCCTGCTGCTCCCTGCTGGCTCTGCTGCTCTGCTGCTCCCTGCTGCTCCCTGCTGCTGTCCTCTGCTGCTCGCTGCTGCTGCATTACTCTTCCCCAAAAGCCGCTAACTGCCCTGCGTGTCTGAAATGATGAAGTGAAATAACCACCAGCTCTTGAGCCACACTTGGAGATTGTACGGCTCGCCATTCAGCAGAATTGCCCTTAAAATCCCCACGCTGACCTCAATCTCTGTGTCTCATTATTAAAGCAAACGCACACCTGAATAGTATGGCAAGACAAAGCACATCTCCGCAGCCCCGAACTGTCACAGCTCCATGCCCCCAAGTCTACCTATACCCCTGATAGGTATACACACGAATGTATGTATGGAATGCACACATGACATAGGAACATTCAACACTTAGACAAACGACACCAACTCATCCTGTTCCCCTCTGGCTGATCAGGAGCAAGATCTGAAAATGGGGATGAAGGGGCGGGGAATATATATTTAGATATATGCAATGCGTATACAATATATACTGTTGCTGGACCCAGTAGCCATCTCCTCCAGCTGTCTCATGCTGAGGCACACATGCATGGCTCTTCCCAGGCCTCTTCGGCTCCTTGCCAGCTGGCCCACCTTGATAATCACTGGGGGCTGCACGCTGACTTATGGCCCTTTACTCACTCCTGTTGCTGGTACCACAGACACACGGGTCCCCGTGACCTGTGGTGGGACTGCAGCTGCTGGCACTCAGGCCTCTATACGCTCGCATGCTCACCACACAGAGTCCCCTTACCCAGGAAAATAGTTAAGCATCCCATAATAAGTCTTGTGCAATTCCTAATCTTCCTTTCCATGCATCCCATAATGAATCCCCTGCTTCCATAGGCAGTAACCCCCTTCAGTCTGTCACACGCTCCGGACAGCCCCTTCCGTCGCCTCACGGTGGTGGGCATTCCCCAGGCCACGGGGCTGAGGCTTTCCTGGAGCAGCCCTGGGAGGAGCCAGGGCACAGACTCCCTTGATCCGATCTGGTTATTGGGGTTCCCCCGCCTGCGGTTGTGCTGCTGTGCTCCTTCTTGTGCGTGGAGATGCGCTTTTTATCACATAATCTAACATACGGCGATTCAAGCAATCTCAGAACTTTATAAATGACTGTGGAACAGAGGTGTTCCTAATAGGATATTTAAAACTGAACATAGTGACCTAGAAAAAGCACAACATCATGATTAATAAGGTTTTTAAATTCCAGGAGGACAGTAGTAATGCTAAGCAATAAAAAAGGCACATAATAGATGAGAAGAGAAGCTTTGGCGAAGCATAGAATATTGCCAATTTCTCCATGCGAGCCTTAACATCAGTTTGGGACCCACTGATACAGAACAGATCTGCACGGCAGGCATGCTGGGCTACCGGCAGGAGCTACAGGCCTGGGTTTCATGGCCTGTGACGTGTAGAAGGTGAGACTGGATGATCACGATGGTCCCTCTGGTTTTAAGATGTTATTTAATGAACTGACAAGCTCAATTATTTAGTAATGCCACATGTAATTCCCTTCCCTTCTCTAAGTAAAAGGAAATTTCCAGTTTTCTAAACAGAAAGGAGAAAGTGCCAAAAAAGAAAACACCAGGTGAGGGCAGTACCTTGGCTGTTTGTTACCCACCTCACATAGTGAAAAGGTAATGTACCATAAAAGCAACACAAGCTCAGTTTACTGGCAACAAGGGAAACTAACATTAAATTATAAAAGAGAAAACTATCCCCTCAGCGTCAACCACTAATAATGCCTGTTTGATACCTTGTGGTCTGAACTGCCTCATAAAGGGTCTGATTTGGCAAAAGATTTATTTGAAATCAAATTTTTATCATCAGTTTACCTTGTGAGACCCTGTCTGTGTCTAGCAAGTAAAGGAAATTTGCTGCAATTTTGCAGAGCTGTCTGGAGGTGTGTGAGAGGGGAACCTGTTTCTAAAACAAGCTGTCTTATAGTTCTGCACATAGAAGAGCATCTCTGCTTTTGAAACGGTGTTTTTCTGTCATCTTCTCAGAAAGGGGTAACTGATCAAAACTTTGTACTGAGGATGTCTAAGCAAACCTGGCAGTTAATGTGTGGACTGAAATAAGTTAAAATTGCATTTAACCAGGGAGCCCTGGCAAGACCCGACACTTGGCATACCCTTTTCCCCTGACAGCTTGTTCCTGCTAAGCAAAGTGCTAGAAACAGAGAAGAGAGTAAGAATTATACAATCCCTTCAAACACGGCAAACCTCTGTTTTTCTCTCACACACCACTACCTTCAACACCAGCCAATGTCCTGCACTTAACCTCATGTATCCAGCAAGGTTACTTTTCTCAGGCTTCTCTAAATACCTTTCCAAAAAACGTCGCTGCTTCCTCTTCTCCCACTTTCTGCCCTTCATTTTCCAAACCCTTCAGTTTCCAAATCACGCCTTCAATCACAGTGCTGTCTCTGAGGAGGAATCATGCAAGTTGTGTTGCAGAAAATTTCCTTCTCAGAGGCATTCTAATTTAGATGGACTTAAGAGAAAGCAAACAGCAGACTAAACTGTATTTATCCAACAAAACACATAGAGCAGGCGGAGGAAACGTGGCTGCAAATACACCTACTCCTAGACCAGCGGCTTCTAAAAAAAAAGAATATGAGCCTGAAATAATTCTGTACTGCCACTTCCTGGCAGAGTCTGCAGAAATTCATTTAAAGAATGCTTATGTGTCTCGTAAGCATCCCTGTATGTTATACTGCTGCTATAACTGAAGTGTTGATAAAAAATACAGTTTATTACAATGATATACTGTGATGTTGGCCTAAAGGCATCTATTGTTGGTCAATAATAGCCAACTGCACTGTCTAATGATGATCACCTTTTTCCTAATCATGGGTTGCTAGCAGGATTTTGCATTACATCAGTATTTTTGGCAAGGCACAGGGACCTGTATTAGTGCAAAACATAATGTCCTTATTGTTTTTCAGTCCATTAGCTGTTTCATTATATCCTTTGAAGAATATATGTTAGTCTTCAGTAGACAGGCATTTGCAGATAAGGTTGTCATGGTGTGTTTATTTTTTTTCATGAGGACAAATGAGTATATGTGCTTTTTGTGTGCTTTTGCATATTTGCTGGGTTTCCAAAAGCAAGACATAAAAAAATCCAGGAACTCCTATAGCTTTGCCAGCTGACACTTTTTCATGGATCATAGTACTGTAATTGCTGAATGACTGTGTCTAGTAATTTACAGTCTCCTTCGTGGTCACGGCGGACTGAACTGTAGATGTCAAAAGCCTCAAGGCTTGTTGCCTGTAACAAAGTGGAGACTTCACTTATCTGTTTCCCCCGAATATCACGTCCTTGCAAGAAAATGGAGAAAGAGCGCAGCTTCTTCCAGTTCCTCACCATGTTCTTTCCCTGACCAAAAGTTTTATATATTTTTTGCAACTGACTTTTTGTCATTCTGATACAATATACTCAGGGTTTCAGAGTCAGAGGTGCTCTTTTTCCACTGGCTCTTCTAGTTGGGATATTGCACGTATGTTATGGATACTGCCTATATTTCTGTCTCTTAAAACACAGACTGTCCTATGCATCTAAACTGCATCATCTGTATGCTGGGGGGGGGGGGGGGGGGGGGGGGGGGGGGGGTCAGGGTCAGAGGGTCTATAATAAAACTTGCAGTCCTATTGGGATAATTTTTTACAGTCTACAGCATTTGTGGCTGTTCTGTGCATTCCACGTTAGGAGTGATAGGATGTCATGGTTTGTAAAGTATACAAAATGCTGTGCACTGAGGTAAGGAAGGGTTTAATAGTTTGGTGACGGCAGCAGTAATCTCTGTTGCACAGTACCTACTGGAGACATAAAGTCTGGGCAGAATTTTTTGTGTACACCAAAAAATCAGAGGCAAAGGAAAAGGCAGAGTTTGGAAAAAATGGCAATTATGCAAAGGGAAGAATTATTTTATGGAGTAAGATGTTAAAATTGCTCCAAAGAACGGAGGTATAGGCCATTTGAAAAGGGGAGAAACAGAGCCAGATTTCCTCAGAGCGATACAGGGGATTCTTCTCTTGGTTTGGAATCAGTAAAACATCAAAATAGTAAGAAATGTTATGAATGAGCTGAGAAAAGAGAATAAATTGGACTACATGGGAAGCAGAACCTTTAGAGAACTGTGGTGGATGGATTGGATTTGGGATTTTACTAGATGACCTCTAGGGGTCCCTTCCAACCCAAAACATTCTGTGATTCTATGATTCTCTACTGTAACAGCTCCAGGGTGTGAATGACATGACAACTGTGTTCTTACTCAAATAGTAAAAACTAACTTTCTTGCACTGTCAAAGAAAATCAGTAGTTAGTAAGTCAAGTCAGTCTGTCAGTGTTTATTTATTATAATGGAAAAGGAAAAGTAGTATATCAGAACAACAAGTACCAATACCCTGATTCTATGAATAATAAGTGTATAGTGAAATCCAGTGATTTTACTATCACACAATAACTTTGAGAAATGACACTTACAAGAGGCATATGTTTGTTTACTAGAACTTGTTATTACCATATTTTACCATGTAATAAAGGCTTTTATTCTTCCTACACCAATGTATTGTAAATGGGGAAGTTAAAAAGAAGAGGAGAAAAAAATAGATTGGTCGGAAAGGTGGTATACACAACATTGGAATAATGCTATTGAACTATTTTGTTTCTTAACCAGACTTACAAAGGTATTTCACCTTGAGACCAGTTTATACTTTAAACAGTGTTACACAGCATCCTCTCTGAGAAAGTAAGGCTGACATAAACTGAAAAAAATTACAGCAATTATTGTGGGCAATTAATTAATTTATTCTGCAAAATATAGGAATTAAAAGTATAAGAATGTGACTACTTAATCTATATTAAATATTGTAGGTAGGCATCTGTCTAGCTCCCTAAGTTATGTGAAAGGGTCTAGGAGAAAAGGGCAGCAGACTGCCAAGAAAGATGAATTTTAGCTTTTTACAAATATTATGAAGCTATCATTTTCATAAATAATAATTAGATTCTACACTAGAATACTAGCCAAATATTTAACAGTTGTGCTTAAACGAGTCTAAGGCGAGTAGAAAACGTCTGAATGTATTGCTTTTACCTAATAAACAATATACTGCATTGAAGAATATGCTATCCAAAATCCTTCAAACTGCCACGAGATGGTGACACTACCTTTTAAACAGGCTGAACTTGCTCAGCCATGTAGCTTTTTCCTGCTATTGAAGAACGATCCTGAAAGCTGCATTTCAGACTGGTATATAGAGTCTGGAAGCAATAATATCCACCAGCTATGTAAAACTGGAAAAAAAATTGTAACTGTTTTTTATCGCAAAATAATTTTTAGAGCCATATAGATCATTCAACCATATCATATCCTACCTTACCCGCTTACTTCTTCAAAATGCATTGTGTTGTGTACATCAGTGAGGATTTAAATGTCATGGAGCTACCATTTTATAGTTCAGTATTAAAAAGGACGATACTAGTCATAGTTTGGAACACTTCAGGAAGCTGCAAAGCAGTTTTTGGAACAAGAATTTATGGAAATGTTCTGTTTGAGTACATGTATTTACATATTTCCCACCATCTCAGCAGCACTGTGCAATAGATTCTGGTTTGCAGATTAGAACTGGAGTTTTTGGCATTGAGAAGGTGGTGTAACTTTATGAAAACACATTTCTTACGTAATATGAGCTACACTTTTGAAATTCTATTCAGTGAAACATCTAACCAGACATCAAAGTGCACACAGACATGTTTTGCTGAATGAGGGTTATTTAATAGCTTTGAGTTCTGAGGATAATTATAAACAAGTATTCTACTGATTTCAGTGATCTCATCAAAACAACAACAAATTCCATTAATTTTGCAGGGGATAGAATTTCACCTCAGAAGCTTAAAGCATTCTTTGTGTCCGAAAAATATGTGCTTTGAAATTGGAACTTAATTTGGCATCTTCCAGAAGACAGAGAAACTATTCTGTGCTCCTTCTGCCCCCTTCCCTCCCCTCAGACTTCTAAGGCTGAAAATAAATCTTTTTGGTATTCCCAGTAAAATCTATGTAATTTAAATATCTGCAACTAATGAGCATTTTTTGTTGGTGCCATTTTCTCACTATTTAGAGGTCTTCTATTGGTTATTCTCAGTAATCAGCGTATACGCAGCTCCATTCATCATGGAAAATTCTCCCAAGACCTGGAGTTTAATGCTAACTATGAGGCTTCTGTTCCACTCATAGATTTAATAGAGGCTGTCCAATTCCCAAATCCTATGCATGCCCATCTGCATGATTACCTGGGCTCTGAAGCCCTCCATTTACATTAGTGTTGCCTCTGTTCCTGTTTAGCCTTACTTACCTATGCATAAGTATTAACATGTAACTCTCTTAGCTAATGTCATTGAGTCTTCCATCTCTTATTTTCCTTAGCTTAAGAAAAATTTATCAATGTTCTTCAACCTAGTAGGCCATTATACTGCAAATCTAAGATGTGGTGAATTCAAGGTGAAAGCCTTATCAAAATCACTGATGGCAAAACGTAATTTATCTCAGGTTTGCTCGGTGGCTGCTCCAGTTTACCTATACACTGAAGAATGAAGTAAAGCTGGCTTGTAACCAAGGTTTCAGAAAGCACTCTGCACTAGGTCTTTCCATATAATAGATTGGCAAGACTGTTTTCTCTCAGAATTAAAACCTGAAACCTTGGATAAAATGTTCCAGTTAATGCATTCAGGATAGGGGGAATTTTCTCTCTGGGAAAAAGTGAAACTTGTATGAGTGCTAAAGTAATCTGTAACTGCAAACTGATATCTGTAGAGCTTTAAAACACTCAGAGTCAGCTAATTGATATCTACCTGATAAAGAGGACTAGATGTCTATGATTTTCAAGAATAGCTACCTTCTACTATGAACAAAACCATTTTGTTTTCTGATTATATATTGAAAGTTTACTTCCCCTGGGGTAATGTTCCCCATAGCTTTATGTTTCTTAAAATTATTAGCATAGTCATTATCCCTGAACAAATCTACTTGTTATTAGATGAGCATTGACGTTTAATTCTGCCCTGTGAAAAAGACTGAGATATCTGGGAATATGTCAGCATGACAAACATCAGTGTTTTAGTTTGGAACAGAAGTGTGTTTTTCAAGTGAATAGCCCAATTATCTTTGCTCGCTGTGCTTTGGTTGATGTGAAGTCTCTGGGTACTCGAACTGGATTCCCCTCAGACAAAACTAAATTACAGATGCTCTCCAGGAGTTTGCTCAATGCACATCAGCCATCAGTGGGCATTTGGTTCCTTGCAACAGAGTGGAGCTAGTTGAAATAACTTATAAAATTCATACAGTGTAGTCAATAAGCTCTACACCCAGTTATTCAGATTTGCTGATCTTCTCTTTCTGGTCTGTGATAACCGTTAAACACACATGGACTTGTACTACCAAAATCCAAAGATTTTTGCCTATTTGTAAATTCTGATTTTTGGGTTTTTTTAGTAACACCAAATCTCTTAAATTTGCTAGACAGAGCAATAAGAGCTGTGGGGGCACAATTAAAATCTCAACGGCTAAATAAAAAATATTCTTATTGCCCAATAAACCACATATCCAAATGTATCGTTGGGAATAGGGAAGGGTTAGGTGCTTTACCTATAAAGTCACTTCTTTAAATTATGAACGCTATTAAGGAAGACCAGATGTCCCACTGAGCTGATTTTCCTCCCAGTATTTTTCCTGTAGGTACTATAAGAAGTAATTATTCTGGCTTCAAAATAATGAAGTCAGCTTGGAAGAGGACAAGTTTTCAATAAACATGCCAAAGATTACCTCTTTTGTAAGCGCTGTTTCTTACATTTGGCTGAGGAAGTATTATTTGTTGTTTATTGCTTTGTAAGAAAGCCATTCCAGCTAACTAGTTTGTCAAGATTATTGACCCATGAGAAAACAGCACTTGTTATAGAAACAAAACTACAGTCCAAGCTTTAGATAATTTGATGTGAACACTGTTCACAATTCATGATACTGAAAATTATTTATGCCAATAAATATGCTGACATGGCCCTACTTCATTTTTCAAGCCTGGCTCTGCACAGGTGGTGGGAGTTCTCAAGTCAATATTTCACAATGAGAAGCAGGGAATGGGCCAAACTGTGCTCACCAAATACCTTTCTATTTTTAATATAATATTTCTATATTTTTTTAGCTCACTATACAAAACATCACAAACTTAACTACCTTATAATTACTTCCTTGAAAGACATCTGCATTGAAAACTCTGAACAACCAAATATATATACTTGCTTTCTATATTCTGTAAGTTTATTTATTTCTGAACTGTTCCATTATGGTCATGCTGCGTATGTTTACATAAATTGAAGTATTTTTCATGTCTAAGATTTCATTTCTGCTTTTCACTTTCAATCAACAGTTGTCTTTATGCAGAATTGAAATTTTTCTTAGTAAGTCAGTGCAAGACTTTGCAAGTTAGAAATCCTTCGTTTATTTAACCTATATATGTGCTAAGCATGGTGTTTCCAGCAGGGAAGCCTACAGAAATTCCTAGAAACCTCAGTAATTTGGATTATCAGATGATGAGACAAAAGAGATACTAGACTCTCTTTTGCTCTAAAATGCGTCTCAGTATGTTCCCTTTGATGCAGAAAGACAATTGCCATTTCTTTTATGCAGTGCTGGAAAAGCTGCATGGCTTTGTAAGGCCATGAATGGTGCTGTTGATGGATGTTTTGCACTGTATGCACTTCCCTTGCTGTTAGAAAAATGTTTTACTGGAACCATAAGGTCTGAGAACTGAAGTTATTTGTTTTAATACGAGAAGAATGTACTAACTTTGTGATCATAGAAGCCATTAATAATCAAAGATAGGCTTCTTTTACTTAAAAACAACAACAAAACACCCAACAACAACCCCAAAACTTTTCCTGTTAACTTTATTTATCATGCCTTATGGAGTTTATTTCTCCCTTGACATCTACTATTTATTATTTAAGAGATATAAGGAGAGAGGAGAGAGATGTTTTCAGAAGAGATTAAAGGAAGCAAGAGACTTAATGCTTCAGAAAGGAACTGGCATCCTATTACCATACAGCAGGAATTACAGAGAGGAATTATTCAGAATGGTGCTGAATAAGTGAGAAGTAATGTTATCTGTATATATTATATGTGAAGTATTGCCTGCTCCAGCTGCTTAGGAAAAATAAATAAATCAACCTCCTCTGGTTAGCACTTACAATTTTTTTTAGCCAATTAGACTTACGTTGTTAAGCTTTCCTCCAAAATCTGAAGAAATGCCTTTCTTGAAAATGCAAGATGATAATATAAATATAACTCAAATATTATTACATAAGTCAAGTGAATTCCAACACAGGGATAAAAAGCAGGGAGGAAAGGTCCATAAACTTCAATAAGTGTTTGATAAGAAAAATATCAAACCTCAAAGGTGTGGCTGTGGAGAACAATCTTGAGGTTCAATAAGATGACAGACAAACAAAATCTTAAATTAAGCTCATACATGCTGACATGTTACATTGACATGTAAGATATACCAGTAGTCCAGCCTTGTGGCTTACATGTGGAAATTCAACACTAACATCGGTAAATTGTTTTGTGACTGTTAGTCATGGCCTATATTGCCAATAAGTTGAGTTCTACAGCATTTAATTTCATATTTTACACAGTGCTGCATAATATATGGTCCAGTTGTAAAATACCTTTTACCTACAAGAGATAATTTTGCAGGCTGACATTTAAAACATTTTCAGGGCTTTCTGCCTGGTGGAAGATTACACCTCATGTACATCCAGTACATAAAGAATTTTCTATTGTGTGAGGAGATATAACTGAAAGGCAAGAGGAAATATAAAAGTAACATAATGGATTATTGCACAGACTCAGAGAAATAGAATGATTATATAGTGAATGTTGCAAATTATGATGCCATATTTTGAAAAACAGTGCTTTGGAGAGCACATGCAAAGAAAGGTATGATTATAATGTAGCCTGATGCATGTTCACCAGGCAATGGGTGAAATTTAGAGCAATAGAACTTATTTTGTGTTATTTTGATCCAGACAGACCTACTTCACAGGTTGAACAGTAACTCCACAAAAAGCCTAGGAGAAAAGAGACATACTACTTTGCATCATGAAAAATTGTCTGTGGCATCAAAGAACTCTCCTTAAATATTTGTGGAAAACCAGAAAGAATTGCAGTAGCCAACACCAAGTGGTTGTAGTTTCTCAACTATCAGCATCATAAATAGCTGGATGGGTGACCTAGACATTTTTACATTGACGATGGATGAACGAGGAAAGGAGAAGAAGAATATGGGATGTACCTTTTTTAACAAGTGAGACAACACCATCTGCATATAAAGTACAGCCTTTCTCATCACCAATACTGCACAAGAGTGCACCCCATGTGCATTTCAGAAATTTATATGTTTAAGATTTACTGAGCATGAGTTCCCTCACTTGCTTCTATCTCTTTGCATAGCTCAGGAGAGCAGATATCGCTACAAAATGTGACCAGGGTGGAACATTAGTGAAGATGCTACAGTTGTCCTCTGCAATTGATGATTCTGGTAAGCAGGAGGTAGTGGGACTACATGGGTTATTAGGGTTGGGGTATCGTTAGTTATCTGTAATGCAGATCCATCAAGGGTACACTGCAAAGCAGTGCTGATTGGAAACGTGTCATCTCCTACACATGATGGTGCCAGACATATTTTAGGCGTAAGTACAGCACAGGTCCAAACTTTTAGTATATGCAAGTAGGAAACAGGCCTAGCAACTGCTGAAGGAACTTTGTTTAGTCTCGTTCTGTGGGTTCTAGAATATAAATCCTCATGCAGAACAGCAACATGAAGCTGTTAAAAGAGCTTTCTAATTCTGTAGAACTGAGAAAAGGAGAAACTCATTGGCAAATTTATGGGATCCCCCTCAGACTCATAAGGTAGTTGGCAGGTGACTTCATTATTTGTTTTCCCAAAGAATCTCAGTGGCATCAAGTAGGCTGTTCATTGCATAATTTCTCTCAGTTTAAGAGGCAGGAAGGCAATGGTATGGTTGTGAAAAAGTAAAGCTAGAAGTTGCTTCTTACCATCACTCAGTAGAATGACATGTGATGAGAGCAGGGGTACATAATGTAGCTTTTAAAGACGGGCCAGGAGATAACAAGGAAGAATTAGGGAGAACCAAAGTTCAGGTGAGATTAGTGGGGAAAAAGTGGTTCATCTGTCAAAGAAGGGGAGTAGCAGAAATGGGAGGGAATATTTTTCATTTCTGTGACCTTCAAAATGGCTTTTAGCCATTATGAGGTCAAAAGGAAGATAAAATATTTCAGTGGGAATTCTACAGAAACTATGAAATTCAAGAAAATCTAGAAGTCCCAAAATGCATAACATCTTATTCACAGAATCACGGATTTGCAGAATGGAAGAGTTTTAAATGGGACCTCTAGAGCTAGAACTGGTTGCTCAGGGCCATGTTCATTTGGTTTGATTATCTTCAAGGACACTCTACCACTTCTCTGGGAAGCTTGTTTCAGTCTTTGACTATGCTCACAGTAAAAAAGTTTTGTCTTGCATTTAAACTGAATTTTGTGTAGTCCAATTTGTGTCCATTTCCTCTTGTCCTGTTACAGGGCACTTCTGAGAAGACTCTGCCTCATCATCTTTGTTCTGTTAGAACAGCCTATTAGATATTTTTACATGTCTATTAGATCACCTCTGAGACTTCTCAGGCAGCCCAGCCCTCAGCATTTCTTCATATTTTGAGATGCTTCAATCCCTTGGTCTTCTTAGTAGCCCTTTGCTGGACTTGCTCTTGTATGTCCATGCCTCTCTTGTACAGGGGAGACCAGAGGTGTCTTACCAGAGCTGAGCAGAGGGAAAGTATCACCTCCCTCAACCTGCTCTTAATGCAGCCTAGGAGGCTGTTAGCCTTTTCCACAAGGGCACATTGCTGCATCAGGATCAGCTTGTCTACCAGGATCCCCAGGGCCTCTTCTGCCAAGCTCTGAACAGAACTTGAGAATATTCCATTTGTTTAAATATTCCCTAACCTGATCCTTCTCCATTGAGGTTAAGTCTTTCTTGTTCTGGACTTTCCTACTGTTCTCAGGTGACTGGGATTACTGAGGGCCAGTCTTGCCAGTAAAGAGTAAGGTGAAGGCAGTGCTGAGTACCTTGGCCTTTTCCTTTCCCTTCACCAGCCCCTCTGCCCTCAGCAGCAGGTCCACCTTTTTCCTAGTCTTCCTTTTGCTGCTGGTGTACACATCAAAGCCTTTGTTGCCCTACCCTTGCAGATTCAGCTCCAGAAGAACTTCTGCTTTCCTAACCCCTGCACTTTGGGGTCATCAATGTACTCCATAAACTTGTGCCCTTGCCTATGCCTGTTGTGTGTTCTCTCCAGCAGATAGTGGTGGCTCAAGTCCCCCATGAGGGTGACAGCCTGTGAATGTGAGGCTTCTTCTAGTTGTCTAAGGCGGCCTCATCTACTTCATCCTGATCAGGCAATCTGGAGTAGACACCCACCATAATGTGCCCATGTTTGTGTACCAGTCCTGAGCCATCAGCTCTTAGCTGGCTCATTGTCTGTCCCCAGCTTAGTTCCATGCATTCCCGCTGCTCTCATGCAATGAGTGACCCTCCCTCCTCACACAACTGGCCTATCCTTCCTAAAGAGCCTGTATCCTTCATGGTAGCACTCCAGGCATGTGAGTTGTCCCACCATGCAGCTGTGATCCCATTGAGCTTGCAACTCTGCAACTGCATGCAGACCTCCAGTTCCTCCTGTTTGTTCTCTGTGCTGTGTGCAGAAGTGCAGGCTCTTTGGAGAGGCATCCAGTCATACTGATTTCCCAGAAAAGGCACAAGAGCTTTTCCCCTGATACTGCCCTATAGACATTCACATATTTATGTGTATGTGCTTGAAATGGACCCCTTTCAGCCTTTTTTGTTATCAGAAGGTTTCTTCAGCCTGTAGTGCTTTTCTTGCCAGCCTGGTCCACTAATTCCTCAGTTGATTCTTGGTCATCATCTCCCTCTCCTGTCATTCCTAGTTTAAACTTCTCCTTACCAAATTGGTCAGCCTGCTGGCAAAGATGCTTTTGCCCCACTTGGTCGGGTGGGTCCATAAAAGGTATTTGCTTTTTGTTATTGAAATATAGTCTTAACTCCACAATACTAAATCTTATATACTATTTTACAGCTACCTTTTTCATTGAAGAATAAATCAATGCTGTGTCAAACACTGACAGAATCTTAGTGCATTGTTTTTCTGAGATACTAAGATGGCATTAAAGCTTCCCACATAAAGGAAGTCTAATTCCTAAGACTGTGTGGCAGTCAGTTGAACAAGCATCCTTACACTGAGCTGATGTTTGTCCAAACATGCATGTGAGAGAGGGCAATTACAGCACCTGGCTGACCTCAGCACACTTGTACTGAACATCTAGTCACAGAAAAAGATTTAAAGTTTTAGTACTGGTAGGAAAATGGCTGATCAATTTGTCTTTGGGGCAGAATTACGGCAGCCCAGTGCCATTTAAGATTCTTGTTTTATTGACATTTTTATCTCCAAAATTTTTAGTGGTCTTGATATTCAAATAGGTTGCAGATTAAACTTAAGCATAATAGCTTGTTGAGAGGGAGTATCATGCTTGAATTATGTTCCCTGGTACTTGTATCTTTCCTTCTCTGCACTTTTTTTTTTTTTTTCAGTTTCTCGATGCTTATTTTTCTCTCTCTTCTCTTGTTGCTCCTTTAAATTTTATTTTCCTGTTTCCTAAATGAACCAGGAACTTTTAAAGCTATAGTACCTGAATATATTGTAATTCAGGGAGAATAAACGTCTTCATCTCCTAGTGTCTTATAAAACTGAATATTGCAGATCCATGGTTTTTGTCAAGTACAACCTCTTGGTTACTATTTCTGGAGACAAATGAATTACAGTCAATAGAAAAGATTAAAATAGCTATAAAACATGTGCAATAAGGCTTTAAAGTAAAAGTTTTTGCTTCTCTATGACCTTGAAATTTTATAGTTATTTACACCTCTGTGAAGCCACTGAAATAATCCCTGATGACAAAATTACTATTTTGTCATTTTGGAATGTAAAATTTGCCTGAGTTTTATTAGGGCCATTGAAGGAACATGGTTAGAAAATCAGTTGTTCTCCACACTTACAATATTGATTACTGACCGAGCATACATTAGAATAAAATGAATGTTTTAATTTTAATTTTTGTTTTTATTTTTGTTTTAAGAATGGTAAGATTCCTTTCCACATGCACTTTAAACCCCCTGTTTTTCTTTATGATAGCTCTCTTCATTATTTACAGTCATATTCTTACTTGCTTGATCAATCTTGCCAAGGCTTGGTTGTGGTAACGGTGATTACTGAGGGACTAAAAGCATATTAACAGAGAAAATCATTCAAAGCCAAGTCCTAACTGTCATAAGACCACAACTGCTACAATTAACTTATTTCCAGCTCTACATCTTCTTTTTCTTTGTACCAAAAAAGTACCATTCCTTTTGCTTTTACGCTTCTGATGCAGAGTCACTGGAAAGTTAGTGATATCACACAGACAATCTTGAACATTATAAACTTCTTCATATTTTTTTTTACTAATGAAAATGTGTTTCATAACCCTTACATTTTTCCTTATGGTTAGCTGTTGGAATTCACAATATATATATTACAGAAATCTTGTTTGGGCAGTTGTTACTCAGGGAAAAGTAATTTAAATCGCCATTTACATGTTCTATAAAAGGAAACAAGCAGTGTGTCTTGCTAGGCACTGGCTTTCTTCTCCGTCTGCAGAACTTGCTTGAAAAATATTCCAATGTAAATGTAGCTACTGTGTCTAAAAGCTTTTTAAAAGCCATATAAAACTACTTGAGACAGAAATAATGGTCTTTTCTTCACCAGCACTGAGAACAGAATATGCAGTCAACAGCAATATAGTAAAAACAGAAAAAAAAAAATCAGGAACTTCACTAGATTAGATTGATTTCTCATACTGTGTCAATCACATTGTATGACCTGAGCTTTTGGGAAATGCATGTCCCTAAAGGATTTAGTGATATGTCAATAAACTTGCTAAGTTTTTTAATATTTTGTTTAATATACAGGTATATAAGAAAGACAACTATCATTTGATATGTCATGTAATTATAAGCATAATTCTAATACAGGTGTAGTGATATTATCCTGAATAGGCACAAGCTATACAGAAACATTCTTCTGCTTCTATAAACCTCTCCTTTTCCAACTGGGGACTGCTGACAGTAAGCAAAATGTCTAAGTGTAACTATTTAAAACAACTCCTGCTATTATTTTTCAGTTAAAGAAGGTTATTTTGTAGCAGGTTGAGGTATGGTTACTATAGTAGGAGTGCATCCTGCTTTTAGTTTTTCTTCTTTCATCCAAAATAACCCTTATGAAAGGTGCTGAGAGATTCAGATGGGGGAAAGTGCTTCTGTATGTGTAAATCAAGGAGAGAACTGAGACAGTGCAGCAATATTCTCTGAGTACATGTGGGAGTCACTTGGGTTATTAGATATGCACTTGGCATTTGAACCTTTTGCACTTTTTCTGCTTCAGAGAGATGTATGGAGGAGCGAACTTTCAGTGGCATTCCTGAGTCAAATGAGAGTTATTAATATGGCCAGATGCCTGTGCATATGTTACTTGAACAGGAAAGCAGCAGCAACTGGTTTAGCCAGGCATCAAAAAAAGTGTAATGAACTGTATTTAAAGCTTGGGTTAAGGTTTGACTTACACAAGTAAGAAGAGAAGAAATTTGGATGGGTGGAAAAATACTTGGCTTGTATTTATTCTTCTCTGACATAATTTTAAAAAGTCACTTAAAGTAGAATGTGTCTTTGGGCTATCTATTCTGTAAGTATATAATTGCAGATGGCCAACAAATGTTGAACTGTTCTAGTATTATAAAGGAGTATTTGGGTATGTCCAAATGTGATAGAACCAAGGTATACATTTGTTGCCTTTAAATGAGAGCATTTATTACAGAAGAAAATATTAAAAACTTTATTTATGACACTGAATATTTAAACAAAGTTTGTTCTTATTCTGTTGGGACTTCCACAATTCAATAGCCTACATTAAAAATGAAAATCTGAAGGGAAAAAAAAAAGGAAGAAATAAAATTCTTTTGACAGATGGTTTAGGCAAGGAGCATGAAACAATTGGAGAGTACTTAGAATATGACAGTCCTTTTCTGTATTTCTTTTTTGCTGTTGCTTCAGGAGTATAACAGAAAGCCAGCTTCAATATATACCCTACCAAATAACTATTGACATGAATTACAGATGTGGCTCTGGCTGGGGCATGTTTTTATCTCTGTGCCACAGATATCTTTAGTTTAAGATGCTTGTCATTCTGGCACGCAGCCTTTAACATTTGTTTTGTCTGTTCTCTCCTGTGATGCCAAGCAAACCACTTCTTAGCTACACTGTCTGCATTTTAGCATCCGCTCTGTCTTTCCATGCGACTGTTATCCTTCACTAACATCAAAATTGTTCTGATCAGAAGGAAATTTCTTATAACAGGCCCCCAGAAGGTCCTTTCCAAAGGTTTCTAACCAGTTTTCTGGCTTATTCTTTCCTTCTTATTTCCAGTGATACCTTCCCCTGCCCTCCCACCCCATTTGGGGGTGGTGGTGGTGTTTGTTTTGTTTTGTTTTCTTTAAGAGTGGTTTGGACAAAAGGTTCTTGTAGGACTAAGCGTACTCTATTTTTTCATTCTTTCTCCAGTCAGTAAGTGCCTTCTTCAGGTAGTGCATCTTCCAGAAGCAAGAAGATTTAAATGATTAGGGAGTGTTAGAGAGCTTGGCTTACTCTGGCCACTGATCTTTCTGAGATTTCTTAGATTTGCCTGAAAAACCAAGAGCCAGGACAGGTAGAAAATTTGATTTGCCACATTTTTTTTCAAAATCAGTAATCATTTCCCTTGGATAGCTCTACAGAAGTATTGACCAGCTCCTTCTTTCGGGGGAATTTTATTTGTTTGGTTTTGTTTTAATGGTCATTTCATTAGCCTATCTCACCCACCCACACCCAGTTATTTCATTAGTAGATCTTAAAATACTTAACCAACAAATGCAATAACAATCTCCAATTTTAGAAATTGGAAAAATGAAGTACAGAAAAAAAAGAAAGGATTTGCTTGGCTACTGTCACTAAAGGCCTCTTTGAATTTCATTTTCCCCTGGTAAGATTGATTTTTTTTCCAAAGGGAGTGTTCTCTGTGTCATGATGATATACATGGGGGGGAAAAAAACCCAACTGATTTCAACTTGGCAGGAATTTATCAGAGCATCATGGTAATCAGGCCTGTATTCCTGAAGACTTTCGAATCTGTTCTTTCGCTGATGATTTTTTTCCAAAGGGAGTGTTCTCTGTGTCACAATGATATACATGGGAGGGAAGGTACCTCTTAGTATTGTTTTTTTTTTCTGGCACTTGCCTTATAGGAACAGTAATAGGAGCAAAAATTGCTCCTTGTTGAAGCAATTTTCCTGTTCTGATAGATTAGTCCTTCTTTTAAATAAAAGTAAAGGGTGCTGCTACTATACCCAATCAAGGCAAGTCAGACACAGAGGTAATAGGAGACAGGCTGAAGAAGCAATCTTTGATTTGAGCCCAGCTATTCCTCAAAGTTAAGCCCAAGTGACACTGCCTGGATCACCGAGAGGTGTAGCTTCTGTTGGGTTCCAAAGGAGCCACTGGTGCTTATTAAATGAGTTAATCAGGAAACTGAGTACAGAGAAGAATTATATTCTTATACTAGCAATTATTTCCAACAGTCTCTTTATCTAGAAATAGTGTTTCTGGTTGGAAAGATCTGTGCTTATAAATATGTTAATTAAATGGCAGTAGGCAATAAACTCTAATTATAGTTTTATGTTCCTAAATATAACACAGAATGTTGTGTTTATTCAGCCATAACTACACGTCTGTTTTTAAGCACATACCACCTTAGAGTGTATGTAGTAAGAAACTTTCTATGGTAGCAACTCTTCTAAAGAATGTGATGATACAGTTAGTGCTAATAGATAAACATAATAACGAATAAAGTATTTTCAAGTTAATTCTTATACCAAATTTTCCTATGGCTTTTTCCGAGGCACTTTTGTTCATGGTAGAAGATCCTTTTGGAATCTAGCTCTAGTATCAAAACAACAAGCCTCAGATGTGCTTTCACGGTGACGGTGTCTAGTCTAAGTTTGAGAGTTTTGTCAAAAAGCAACGGGAAGCCATGTTACTAGTCCCTTAATTTAAATGCTTATTTAATTTCAAAGACCAATCAAATATTAATTTGTTTTGTCAGCTACAGATAGAGGAATCAGAGATATTTATATGCAGGGAATTCAGAGGTGGTGCTTGGAATTATTCCCTGGGTTGCACAGATATAAGTATTTAATAATGCTTTTGATAATTGTATCCAACCACATTTATATTGTGACAGTAAGCAATTTCTTTTATATGTGTCTATTATATAATCCTAGCGTATGCTTCTCAAGACAGAAAAATTTCAGGGTCTAAAATTTTAAAGTTATCAGTAAAACTTTTGTCTATGAAGTTGGACATGAGTGGAATGATCATTTTATTCTAACCTTAATATTGTGTATATTAAATTGAGATTTAGTGTCTGTGGTTTGTTCAGTAGACATGTTTATATGTCACACTTATTTTATTGTGACAGCAGTAAAGTGAAAGGGTTTTCTATAAAGTAATCTGTATAAAAGAGTTTTAAAATCATCTGTGCTGCCCATTTAGGCATGCTCAATAGATTACTCATTTCAAGATATTTTTGTGTTGTAAAATAGTAGCTTTTTATCTTTGCCAGTTCACTAGTTTATTTCTTATATTAGATGCTCCCTTATTAAATATGTGGAAGGTCAGTCAGAAGCATGAAGATTTTCCTCTGGTTCTCTAGTCTATCAGCGATTTTTAAAAATTTGCTCTGACCATTTGTTCTGCTTGAAACACTTGATTGCCAAGGAGAGGAAAATGTTTTTATTTATTCTAAGAATTAGTTTGTGATTATGAGTGCCAGTAGCTGAAATATACGGGCCATTCTGCTAAGGGATAGCAGGACAGGTTATTAGGTGTTTGTATGGAAAATATTTCTACTTTCCAGTACCAAGCAAATCTTCTCAGCAGAGATCACAGTATCTTAGAATTTGTGCTAAATGGCACTTTCAGTGAGAGGCAACATTAAAATCAAGCCAAACTAGGAAACAATCGAGACAAACCCCAGGAAGCGGGTGATTTGAGATTAACATTAAAGGCTATCATAATCTGTGAATGTTTCTGAAAGTCTAACCCAGGCCACTACGTTAAAAATCATTAGCAAGTATATTTTATTCATGAACACTTTGTTTCTGTTCCATGGCGAAAGAGATGTCTCTAGATGTTTTGTTGTTGAAAGCCTGTCCAGATTTTCTTTTCCTGGAATGATAAGACATGTATCACAATTGAAAGAAAAACTTAAAATGGTTCCCACACTTTTTGCATCATGTGCAGGCAATAAAGGTTATTAGGAGGACACTTGCTACTTCTGTATTGTCAGATTCACCACAGAGCAAGCTTCATCATCCCAAATGGGATTAGGCCGATTGATGAGCAGAGGCTTGGCTCATGACTGGAGTCAAATAAATCTGAAGCATCTTCCTAATTGTTGTAGAGTTGACCTCAGTTTTGTGTTACTAAATATCGGCATTTATTTCAAATTCTGTAGTCATCTGGAAGGAAACACTATTTTCATTTTTTCATTATGCAGAGAAGGGAAGGAAAGATGAACAAGAATGAAGAATCATATTAAATCTATCCACAAGCCATGTTTTTTCTCTGTGCTGAAATGAACTGTATCATTCCCACTTCTACTGTATTTATTATTATAGCATCTGAGCAGAAGTTCAAATTGCTGATTTAAACATTAAAGGAATTAAACTGATGCCTTTCTATCTTACTCCATACAACAAATTTGAATGGATTTACTAGCTGATATTATTTAGTTTCCCAGATTATGATTCAGGTTATATATGTTGGGGTTTTTGTTTTTTTTTTATTCAAAGTTGCTCAGCTCAAAAAGCGATAATGGATAATCCTTGCATAACAATTTAAATACGTACATCTGTGTATTTCTTTTTTCCTCACGCTTTAAAGCATTTCTAAAACATTATTTGTAATTTTGTCATGTATATTTTATTGTGTACAGAATTTGAGGGCATTATGACTGTGGAATAAAAAGGTTTGAAAAAAACCCCCTAGGATACCCTGAGAAAAACATGAAAGGTTTAGCCTTAAAAGTTTTTAGATTAAGTAGATTCCCTCTAAGTGTGTGATTATGCAAAGGAGGGGGGAGGAGGGGAAGAAAAATCTACTTAATATTTGAATGGGCTTGCTTTTTATTTTGCTAATTAGTCTTTATTTCTGCTCTAAGAACCATGCTTAGCTACAGAGAAGACAGGATGACAGAATGTCTTTAAATTTCTTGTTAACTGAAGATTAAAAACCAAATCACTGAGAGAGTGAAATTTTCTATCAGCTGCTTCCTGGGTGCACATGGCTTCAGACTCTTACTGAAAACAGTGCTGTTTGTACAAAATGCTGCACCAGCTGAAGAGCGTTACAGCATTAATCTCTGACCAAACCACCCAGCAGGCAGGAATCCTTTTAAATTGTGTTATTACAGAGTGGGAAGAATATCATTGGGATGAAGATGTGTACTGTTCTCTTATCTGTTGTCAGAGCACATGGTTCTTTAATGCTGAAGGAACATTTCTAGATCAAGTGAGCTCTAAACCGTAGAAACATAAGAAGCTATTTCAACCCTGGGGTCTTGTTTCTTAGCCAGATAGACTAGTCAAGATCAGATGCATTAGAACAGCAATGTCTGCTTGGATTTGCCTGTAGGAGAGGTGCAATGCTGACTGCAGAGCTGCTGCATTGGTGTCTGCAAAATAAGTGATGCAGTAAAATCCCAGTTAACAGGCATGGAAAACAGACAATATACAAATTAACAGAAATAGCTTAGTTTCTGGTAAAGTACCAAAAATTTATAAATCTGAAGAGAGCTCTGCTATCCCAAGATAATGTATGTGTTGTAGCTGTGAACAGAGAGAATCAGCCTTGTGACTTGGCCACCTATATCAAAGTTAGTTCTATTAGCTTTGGGAGCAACAGTGGAAGTTAAAAACTGCAATGTGCTCAAACTGGAAAGATGTGGGGCACCCTTTTGCCACTGCCATGAATGGCCCAAGATTGGTATTTTTTGTTCTTGTTATCTTTGAAGTTTTCCTTTACTTTTTTGATGGAATAGTTTAACTGTATGTGTTTGTTGAAGAAAAAGATGGATGAAAGGTAATTAAACAAAGGTGAAATCAAGAAGTTTTTTAGTCTCCAAAAAACCCATGCTTAATACCTCGGATTCCCTAGCGCCTTTTTATTCTAGGGTATGTATGAACATTTTATGTTAAGTTGGACGTCAAATTTGAACGGCAATTCACTTCCAGTCTATACTAAAATGTACTTTATAAGCTGCGTCTTACAACGTTTTGGATGCCTTGGGTTAGAGCAAGTAAACACACAGGTCTTGATTCTTAAATGGGAGAAATAACAAGTCAAAATATGAAATTTTGATTTGAAGAAACAATCTATGCCTTGAAAAGATGCCAGCTAGAAATAATGAGGCTAGCTGCTGTTTCCCAGGAATTGTGTGATGAAACTATCCTAAACTTAGTCTTCAGTCTTAGCTGAATATCTACCTTCCACCTGGGAGCTGAAGCATTTTTTCCTTTCAATCCAATGATAAACAGGTTAATTTAAGCCATCATGAGAGCAGAGCAGGAGCATTCACTCAGATAATTGTCTTGTTTGCTGCTGGCTATTGCTTGTTAATGAGTCCTGTGCCTCTTTACTGCAATCTGAGGTCCTCCCCTATTTGTGGACGCAACAGCAGTGATGTCTGGAAAAGTTTTGACGCGTTATCTGGAAGAAAGTAAAATGACTCATCCATTACAGTTTACCTTGAGTTAAACACTAGCAACAGGTTTGAATAATAAGAAGAAACAGGCTCCTATCAAGCAAACCCAGCTGCAGCCAGACCTCTGCAATAGGAGTTTCCACTGATGCCCTCAATGTAAATAGTAGGGTTGTTGGTGGTGGTGTTAGGTCTTTCTTTCCTTTTCCTTTCCCTTTTCTTTCCTTTTTCTTTCCCTTTTCTTTCCTTTTTCTTTCCTTTTATGTTCCCTCAGATCTTGTCGTTACATACCTCGTTAATCTACTTTCCCTACTAATAACCATTTCATCTGCATTATCCCCTGCTTTACCCTTCCTGCCAATCACTAGGGCTGGCACCAAATCCACATTATGCAGCTCTCACAGCTACAGCCCCTTGCCTTCCTTTCCCTGCTTCCCAGGCTTTGAAGTTTTGAAATGGAGGCTGCCACTAGGTAGGGCAAGACAATAACAAAATAGTAAGGGAAATCATGCCATACAGCAAGGTGACTTCAACTGCAGATAGTTCTTCTTTATTTGCCTCCATCACAGCTTTGTGCAGCGTAATGGATATTGTTTCCATTTCTGCAGCTGTTCTGACATTGTATCACTCAGCATTTCAGGTTGGTGGTCCCACAGTGTTTGTCAAGACCCAGGATATGGCTCCTTTTCCAAGGTGTGGTGGTGGTGGTGGTGGTTCAAATGTCTACCTGACTCAATGAAGGGTGGGAAAGTGATTATCAGCATCAAAGAAAGTTGTCCCATTTCTATTGCTGTATGAAAGGAAGACAACTTTTTGCTCCAGGGCTGTCAGCTGACAGACAATCAAAACTTTAGTATCTTACTAACCACCAGAAAATAGCAGAACAAAACCTGAGCCATCCACAGAAACAACCATAAATGATGCAGGAACTTATAGAGGAGTATTTTTACAAATGGTATGCTGCCATTTTTGCACGTGGTATGTTTTGTCCTAAATTTTTTTATTAAAAAACCCCCTAACACTTAGTTCTCATTTCCATGTCAAGTGACACGACACTTTAGTCTGGTTTACATAGTATCTGTAGTGACGTATCAAATCTAGGGACCATTACATTAGATCCCCTAAATATTTATCAGTCACTTATTGAGATGTAGAATGGAAGCTCTTCTTTTGCATGCAATGTTTCTTCAGCTGTAATATAGACCTCCTTTATCGCTCAGGAGATCCCACGTACACCAGATCCAGCTTCTGAAAGTTCTGTTCAAAATGAACCAAAGTCATGGGACTTTCCTGCTGACTGCCTTTAGCAATTTGCGAGAAGCTGTTGGTTTTATTTTCATTCAAAACTAATTTCAGCCCAGAGACCAAGGAGTGAGCAGTCATAAAGACAGGAAATTTATTTCTAGGTGTGGACTGACATGTATCTTCAGAGTAATTCACTTTCATTTATTATCCTGCACTTGCTCTTTTGGGAACTGGGATCCTAGCTTCTATCACTAGTAGTATACAAGTACTCGATCAGCTTCTTGAAACCGGAGGGTGAAGAACACAGCAGAGGGAGGAGGATTCCTGTCTTTTAATTTCAACCACAACTGAATAATTCAATCTTGAAATAAATGGAGTGTGTTATTCTTTAGTGTTCTCAGCCTGAAACATTTTTTAGCTATAAATATGTTTTAAAAGTTTAAGAGAAAAATACTTATGACTTGGAGAAACAATATATTGATGAAAGATTCTACAGTTTCTATATAAAAAACATATTTCAAGTGGTTACATTATGTATGTGACACTTTCATGAGTTAATTTTGTAACTTTAATTATTTGTTAGTGACATGAATTTTATCTAGTCTTGAAACTGTAAGTGTAAAAATGTGGACTGAATTGCAAATTAAAAGTACTTGCTAACTGCCACATAATGACACTAGGCTTTCTTGCACGAAAATAGGTTTTAAGGGGAAAAAATGCCCAGCATAAGCATCCCAGAATGAGCAACAGATAAAATGTTCAGTGACAATATTTTGGCAAAAACATACAATAGAAAAATATTAATCCAAGCTGAAGATGAAGCATAATGTCTTGCTTTGATCAGTGACCATGATTGTAGAACTATTTCTTAGTGGATGGCACAGCCTTTAAAACAAGAAACATAAACAGTCTAGCCTGAATAAGAAATAGTTTTTTTATACTGTTTTACATAGCTAAGTCACAGAAAAAACTTCTGTGCACATGTGTTACATAGGATTTAACAGTTTGGAGAGAATTACTAGTTGTAAAATTTCATTTTTTGCTTTCATTTAATAAAACCTAGAAGTTAGAAGGTGTTAATCTGCTATGTTTTCTGCTTTGAGAAGGTGATCATGACAAACGTGCACAGAAGTTAGGAATGTGGCTTTCTAAGGCTGGTAACCTATCTAGCACAGTTGAAAAGAAAACGCAGCTTTATATTCTTTGTTGCTCTAAAATTATTGTATTCATAAGTTTGCAAAATAATATGCAAATGAACTTAAATCTCATCTGTAAACAAACTGAAATGTATCTCACCCAATCAAAGCTGTAATTTTGAAAAAAATATCAGTTTAATGTTAACAGTCATGTGGAAAAAAGTTAATGACTGTTTAATTCATTCAGGTGAAAACCAAAAATATTTTAAAGTGAAGCTGCTTCAAACCTGAAAGACTTTACAAAACAGTAGCTGAAAAAGAAAAATTATTTTACCAGCTCTTTATAGCAATGACACAGCACTTCAAGGCTACTTGTATTGACGAGGCATATATTTAATTTGTATTCTTCATGTGAAACCGCTTACAATTATCAAAATCTCGTTTCTTGCATACTTTAATGCAAGCTCACATTTTTCAAGCCAGGATAATAAAGGGTAGTTCAAATTAATTAATGGGTGTGAAATCATATTGCTTAATTATAATACACATTTATTGATACATCAAAGTTCATATGAAAAATAACAAGTAAGCTGCAATAAGAAAATGTAGAAGTGACAGAAAGAAGTTACTTATAAACATTTTTAATTTGAATTTAATTTGGTTTTTCCCCAGCTTGCCTTTTTTCATGTCACAGTCATCACAGTAGTACAACAGTGGGGCCAGTTTTTCCTGTGAGCCATCGCCTCTTATTTTCCTTACTTGACTAGATGTACGTAGACCATACAATTTTAGTATTCTCTGTGTTTAGGTTAGCTGCTTTCGTGGCTCAGACTTGCGGATTTGTTGTTGGGTCTTATATCACATTCTTCCTTAACTGTATGACATGTTACAGACGTGAAAAATAGAATAAAAAATGAATTACTTTGAAGGTTCAGTTTTTATTATAATGGTGATTTGAGTTTTTCTAAGTACTAGAAGCCTGAGTATTTTGTGCGTGAATACGTATTTATTCACCACATTTTATTCTTGCTTCATGTTTTTATCCACTTTTCTATTTCCTCAGAATTTCCCAAATATTTATGGTCCTTTTGGGAAGAAAATAATTAGAAGAGGAAGGACCATTTATTTTGGTTACATATGTGTTCCCTCTTGGTAACAGTTTCCGTTCTTAAAGACAACTTCAGCAAAATGCTAAAAGTTGCAAAACAGAAATTTGAAGTTTCAGACACATATGATTGTGTTTGAATAAGCCTATGTCCCAACAGAACATTTTTTTGTTGTTGTTTTAGCTAATGCAAATAGAACAGTTAACGTACTGTTTCTTGTGGGAATATTAACAGAGAGTAACAAAATTGGAAAGTAGATTTGAACCAATTGAGCTTGAATTGCAGAATTTAGCTTGATAGTAATTTTCATAGGTAATTTTTTAACAAATATCTTAGTAAGTGCTGAAAGATATGATAATGTTGTTCTACAGTTAAGTAATTTGTCTTGGCAATTATGCATAATAGAAAAAAGATAACAAGTCATGTTAATAATTGTCTTATTTTCTTACACGGTATGTAAAACCTCGTTATAGTAATTTATTAGTTATTATATTTGAGGAAATTAGTCAATATATTTTCTTGGTGTACTTACTTGAAGGACAGAAATAAATGGTTCTACAGGAGACAGATGGCAAAATAATTGCATGCTGAATTTATTAATATTGAATAAAAAGAGCTACAACATCAACAGTTGTGAAAGCTGCTGTCATGGCCAGCCTTACCTTTGTTGTAACTCCCACACACGGCTTTGAAAATGTATCCCTCAACAGCTGTCTGCTTAAATGGTAGCTGTAGAGTGAATTCTAACTTCTTTGACTTTCTGAAGAAAGAGTCAGTCACTGTGTGGCTTTTTAGCATAATTAGTTGTCATAATGATGCAAGCCTAAAGATGTACTTGCTAATTAGGCATCTGAAATCTGATTTTTCTTCCCCTTCCCTTCCTTCCCCCCTTAATCCTTCTGATATTTTGGAGAGAGGTGAGGATTGCATCATTACTTCTAAAAATCACTGACTCCAATCTCCTTTCATCCTGAAGCATCTGACCTGGGCAATTAGGATAAGGTGGACAATTTCACGTTATACAGAAGTTGTTCTTGTGTCTGTTCTTTGTGGATTCTGTGGGAGATGGAATTTTTCAAGTTTTTAAATGAATCTTCTCACACTGTTGGGAAGACATGTTAAATGTCAATAAAAGGTTAGAAGCTATGTTCTTGTTTTCCCTTTATACATTATAGGCGGCTTTCTCATGGTCAGTTTAGTATATCATCTCTGCCATCTTGTGATAACATAAGCGAATCTCTTTACAGATTTTATCAGTTTTGCACTGCATAAAGGAAAATTACACCCAGTTAAGTGCTGAACTCCCAGTGAAATCAATAGGAACCTCATGTTTTTGGTGCCTGTGAAAATTCTCTGGTACCTAAGCGAATCCCAGTGACAGAACTACCTACAATTTTCTGGTTTTTAATGACTGCTTTTGTATTTTGTATTTCTGCACAGGGATGGGGAAAGTAGTCAAATGTTCAGGATAACCAGTTTGAACAGGGATATTCCTTTGTAGCAGAGTGCTTTTATTGCTGCTTTTTCTCTTTCAGTGTTTCCTGTTATTACTTCTAGAATTTATTTACATACTGACATATTTTTGTAGTGTAAACTCCCGAACACTGGTATTGAAAATTACATAAGTGGTGTAACACTTCTGGGGATGAGCTTAGTGTTGTGGAATTAAAAATTAACGTTTTGAGTGCTAAAGCAATCTGGAGATCCAGATATTTGTTATACCTAGCTCTAGATGTGGGGGAAGGAGCAAACTGGGATCCAATAATGCATATTCTATTCTAGATATTTTCAGGTATCTGCTCCCAATGAGAGGAAAGAGAGCCCAGAAATGGTAAAAGAGGCTTCTGTTTGAGCAAGGTGTCTCACAAGGACAATCCCAAACACCCGCTCATTAACTGTGAAGTTGACAACAGAAAACATGGGATAGTCTCTGCTCTGGAGAATCTAGAATCTACCCTAACGTGCATATGTTTAGAATTATTATTTAAATTAACTGCACTGTTTATTTGAAAAGTGCTAAACCCCATCTTTTATGCCTCACCTTCTTGCAGAACTCCTCTGGGAAATAGCAGACCTGGGTTTTGTACAGTTTTTTACTGGAAGGTTTAATGCCTTGTCTCCTAGGAGAGTATCCTAGTGGCCTAATTAAAAAACAAGGTAGGTGTATGAGGGAGCTCTGCTAGCCTCCACAACTGTGTGACTTCCATCTAATAGAGGCAAACAGAAAGGAAAGGAGTGGTAGGAAGGTCTTGCTCCTTGTTCTTGCTCCCAGAAATGTTTTTGTATTTTATGGTTTAGGACCATTTATCCAAAGAGATGAAATTATCCTCTGAATTAGAGCTAGGGGTCCTCAGTTTCAAGGGAGTGGACTTTTGGTCTTCTTTTTGCTCTCTGTTCCTTTGGTTCCATGAATACCTCTCTTCAAAAGAAGGCTGGAGGCTAACCCTGTCTGATTTGGCATATATGCTGCTGAATAGGGCTCTTACGCATGTTAAGAATTGGGACTCCTTGGAGGATTTGGCCACTGTGCCTGTGTTCTATACTCTAAAGAATTTGGCAAGTTTTGCTAACTGTTCAGACTACAGAAGTTCTGGTTTTGCAAAGAAACCGAAATTACACACACAGACCTTTTTGGTTGAATAAGAACCATCTTGCAAATTAAAGTGCCCCCAGACTGGGAGGCACATGCTGAGCAGGGTTTTGTGGATTCAGTTTGAGGTTTATCTAAGGGTTATGTTAAGAGCCTAAAGCCTGACTTGGATTTAAGTGTTGACGTACCTTGGCACAATGCCAGTGGATTTTGGCACCAGTCTTTCACCACCAAGAACCAAGGACAATTTTATTGAATTTTCTGTGTAATGCTTAATATGAAACTATTAAAGATGCAGGTACTGCACAGGGCCTTTCAACAGTTAACAGCTTGGAGCTTATGAACAGTAAGCAAGCAGCAAGTTGGTAAAAAAAAAATTTTTAAAAAAAGTAACAGGCAGCTGTGTCTGCAGACTTTTGTAAGAAGGAAAAGTATACCTGCCTACTGTGTCAAGTTAAAACAGTGGCAGCTGCATTTCTTCCAGCATGAAGCTGAGTAGTATTTTGCAGAATATGATTAAGTTGGAAGTGAAACCTACAAGTATTACAGTCATCATTAATATTTCTTTAAAATTATTTTCTTCTGTGACTAAGGAACAGAAGAGTAGTCAGACTGAGTTTGCTGTATGTCTGTTTTCATTCCCTAGAGAGTTAAAAAGTTAAACAGAAAAAGCCCCCAAAAGTCATATGCAACTCAAGCATTTGATAAGCAACTTTGACCTTCTTAATGTTTTGCTTTGTTGAGATTAGTGCTTGGTAATATTGGCAAATGTATTGACTGTTTTTAAAATTTGATGTGTTTGGTGCCTCTATAAAACAAGTAAAGCAGAGGTGGTTGAACTGATACCTTGCCCCAATTCCTGCACTTGTTGCTACTGTAAATTTTATTTTTACACTTGTTTAGAGGAGAAATGGTTAAGAGGATGTACAATTTAGATTTTTGACATACATTCACTTAAAAAACTCCAAACAACAAAAGCAAAAATCTCCAAGCCATAGCATTTATGTTGTACAACGTAAACAACGTACAACATTTTCCTTGACTATGCATGTTTAGAGATACAGAATTAAGCTGTAATGGTAAAAGAAATGAAGAACTGTGATGAGAAGAGGCGTATTCACCTAACAAAAGTGAAAATGAGATTTGAATGATAGGTATCATAGGAAATCAAGAAAGCTCTGCAAGGGAATTGGTAATTACCTGATTATAAACTTGCGGGTTTAGTCAAAAAGTTGAAGTGCATAGGGAAACTATCAACCAGAATAACCATAGCAATTGATTTACATGTGTTTGTGCTAAAAGCAGAGCAAAATTTTACAAAATATTTTTTGAGGTGACCAAAAATCTGGCACAAAACTCAACTGGCAACCCCCCTCCCCAAACTGAAATGGGTTTAGATTTTTGTTGCCATTAGAAAATTTAGACGTCATTCCAGCATGGAATATGAATATGGCAGAAAGTTTCAGTTAACATTTACAGAGATGTACATGTGCAAAGATGTATAGTACATGTTCCATGTACTGTATTTCTGAGAAAGGGTCAAGTACTGAGCTCATTTTTTTTACTTACACGTCACATTAATGAACAAAGTGAACACCACTGCTCATGCCCCCCAGACTATTACAACATCAGCAGAAAAGCGGAGTTTTAAAATTGCTGACATACTTGATACTTCAAACTAGGGGCTAAACCTGGAAAAGAACCTTTTGTTCCTTCAAATTGTATCACACCTCATTTCTCTGTGTACTCATTACAGGTTGGTTTTCAGTGTGCTGCCTGCTTTGTTTTGCTGCTTTCAAAGTAGCTGGTGAGTTTAGATCCATTAAGCGAATAGTTGGCTCCTAGCTAACTAGTTTGTTTGAAACAGTTATTAGGAATGAATGTGTATGAGTACACTTTAATTTTGAGATAATCTCTTCTCAAATTTAGCTGGAAAGGTATTATCTGAACTTGAAATGATAGAACATTGAGTTAGGTAATTTCAAGATTATAACTGCTCCTAGCCATTTTTAATGGAGTTGTTAAAACTGGAAAATCTGATCACAAGTCTTCTATGGTAAGAATGCAGTGAGATTTGCTTAAAAATCCTACAGTATTTTTCAAAACAAAAAATAGAGTTGTTTTTCATCTATTCTGGATTTTTTTGCTCTTGCAGTTTAGATATGAGCCATTAACATATGCTCAAAGGCAATTCCACTGTTTATCTGTAATCATGAGAGAGAAGAGTTTACATTATAAAATAAAAAAAGTGAATTTGTTAAGATATTAAGAAAAACACAGAAAACACTAAGGGATGTAGCATTTCTATTTCTCTATTTGTTTAATATTATCCATGTGAGTAGTTCTGCTTGAGTTTACTTCTCTGAAGTTAATAGGAATCTTTCAATTGCAGTCTTTCAACAGAAATTTTACTGTGCTTTGATTTAGGCTCTGAGGGCCCTGTTTATAAAAGCATTTTGTTACCTAAAGATGTAGATAAGTCACTAATCCCGGTGTTTTTGAAAACCCTAATACACTGATATGCCTTTAAAAATGTGTGCATATTTGCTGTATGAAAACCTTATGCCACTGAAGGTGTTTTGCATTGAGTTGCCATGATTATCGTCTGTAGAAGGTCCGTGGAGAATAGAAGACAGCAAATCATCTTAACTATGTAGCTCTCCCAAAGACACATAATTAAAAATGTAATTTGCCCCTTTGCATGAAATGATTTTTAACATGAATGTTTCAGTAAACAAATCTACCTATATAATTAAAGCAACACACATAATCTATTTAAAGCTCACAGAATGAGAAATATGATATAAGGCCAGCTTAGTGTTTCAACCTACAGTCATTTTCATTGCCAATGAGACACAGGTGTACACTACATAAATAAGAAAAAATATGAGTGTGATGAATGTGATTATTATTCATCTCAAACATCCTTTTTCTTTTTTCCTCCCTGTTCTAATTAGCTAGTTTCCAGCTGTTCAACATTTGCTGCTGAGATGTGTCATTGGAGAATCACATCCCAAACAAAACACAACCATTCTGAAAGCAGCATTCTCTTAAAATAGAATTAAAAATGTTATGGTAGACAGTTAAACAAAGTTAGATAGACAAAAAAAAAAAATCAGTACCGCAACAAAAGCGGTGAGGAGAAAAATGCATTTAAAGTTAATAAAGTAAAAATAAAATGAAAAATTGATGCAGTGGGAGGAGAATGTAAGATCTCTTGCAAAAAATAAATTACTTTGTGTGAATGAAAATTACTCATGTAAAGTTCTATAATGGTAAAGAGTGCTACTTGTCACGAACATGGACAAAGCTACGTCTTTCTGCAGATCTGCTGCAGTTGAACCTGACATCCCTGAAAATGGACTGAGCTCTTAGAGAAGTCAAACTGGAAGAATGGTAGTGAAGCAAAACCTTACAAGTTTAGGTTTGTCTGGTTTGCAGTTTGATGTGATTCTGCGTGGTGTGATGGACAAATGTTGCAACCCAGTCTCTAGGGTGGGGTGTGAAACCAAAAAATCACAGGCTGACTATGTGGGCTGAAGAAATGCCCTCATCAACAGGGCCAGGAATTGATTGTTGGTCTGATTATTTAATGGAGAAGGTAGTTACAGGGACTTCTTGACCAGAGGGGTGTGATGTGGAGCATTTCTTCCTCCTCACTCTTGGGTGCAGCTGTGGTTTTATATGTATGTATTTTCTAACATAGTCTGTTTACTTGCTCTTTCTTCATTGGTCTGCAAATTTGCCACTATGTCTGAGTCTTGCAGTCTATGGGATGTTTCATTTACAGTGGATACCTGCTCTTTGTTCTCTCTCTCTCACCCTCAAAGTCAGTTTTTCCCCCCCCACCAAGGTTGCATCTCTCCAGCAACAGCTAACCAACCCTTACAGATTTGTGTTTGTATTTCCAGGGCCTCTGGGAATCCTGTGCTTGTACTGTTAGGGTCCCCTGTTAAGGTCATGTTCTATTTTCTCCAGTGGTCAAGCTGTAATTTCCTGATAATGTAACAAGCATTTTATCAGCACAACCTGTTCACACATACCTTCCCATCCCCGAGTTATTGAGCAGTTGACTCTGCAAGGATAGGCTAGACACCATTAGGAGATATACAGATAGATATGTATATACATATAATGCTTTCAGAACTACTTGTTATTCATGTCCATTAGTTACGGCAGAAACACTAGTACATAATCAAAGTTGTTTTCCAACACGAATAATGAATTGCTTTTGTTGTTTTGTTTGCTTAAATAGTCTGGGAAAAGCACCATAGATGGGGAAGCCAATGTACGGCAATTTTATTCAGCTGCCCTTGAACTTCTGATTTCCTTTTCGCATTTAAATATATGAAGCAGTTTGAAGTACTTCTTTTTGGTGGCCCCCAGGGAGAAACAGGAATAAGTAACATTATGAGCTTCTCTGCCACTGTCCCACTACATGTACTGCCAGCCTGCCCCTGCGTGTGTATGGGATATGTAGCTAGGAGGGCAGGACACCCTCCAGCAGCAGCTGATGAGACTGCACAAGCACTCGGCTCTCTTCTGGAGGGGTTGGATGCAGCTGCCCGGGCTGCCTGTGGCCAAAGGGTTTGCACAGGTGCTGGAGTAGTCCCTGATGGTCTCAAAACCTGTTAATTAGTGCTAGAGGCACCTGCTGCTGCTCCTCCCCATCACCTTCACCCAATCAAGAAATCAAGTTTCATCTCTCAGGGCAGAGCACGTACTTTCTTTCCTCCCCTGATGTCTTTCTAAAGGATCAACAAGTGTTTTTCCTTGAGTTTCTTACAGCTGTACAACTTGTGAGTACAAAACTGGATTTTGTTCTTTGTTGGTAATATATCTAGACTTGTAGCTTTAAAAGTAATCTGTAAGTGCTGAGGTTTTATTTATTTATTAATGTATAAAATCCTCTTAGTATTTCAGCTACGCAGTTCACGAAACCAATATAAGCATTGAACTACCTGTCTGCTTTCTGTAATTAGGCAACGAAGATGTAAAGATTTAAAGCTTTAGTACTAAGGCAGACATGGAGGGGAAACTTAAAGTATACAATCTGAGCATTCAAAAAAAACGTAAAACAAAACTTCAAAGTTATTGCTGCTGTTGGAAAAAGTTTTCAGAGTTCTGGAGTAACTTGTGATGAAATACTTTTGGCTTTTTGATTTTTTTTTCATTGCTAGTCATTAAAGATTGTTTTGAGATTTGCTAAGCTAAATTATTTACATTTTTTCCTATTAATTGTAGATTAATATGAAAACTTTATGATTTTTTAAGTGTTAAGTTTTAAAATTTTGCCTGCTTCTTGAGTGTCTTGATAACAAGCTGCCTCTTTCTTCATAGGCTTGATTTGTCATATAACCTGTAACTGTTAGTTTAGTATTTTTTGTTCTTAAGAGTTTTTCACTAAAGAAAGAGTATAATCTGTCAATTAAAATACTGTAACTTTTTGACAAAGTTAATTATAAACCAAACTTCAGGGGGAAGAGTTGCTAGAGAAGACTTAAAAAGAGTATTCTTCTGTCTTCTTAATTTGCCAAGATTCTGCTATTTACAGTTTGGAGGAGAATGGCTGACCCTATATCTTATTAAAATTATTTGGAGGAGTTATTCAGATGTGAATATTATTCTTTCTGTTATGTGTCTGAAATTCCAAATGCTTATCAGATGCCAGCGAGAAATAGAAACAATTTAGGGTAACGTTTTCAGCTATTACGGTGCCTACACTGAATGTATATATATTCTCAAATAAGACAGAAGTGAGTGTAAGACCCTTCCCCTTCCTCATATCTATAGTTCACATGTCCTCCACCTTAAGATTTTTGTACTGGCCTAATGGTAATATTTTTTTTTTTTTCTGTCATTCTTTGCCTAAAAGCTCTCACACTACTATCCTCTTGGCTTCTCCTATTTCACACTCTCTTAAGAATTATATTTGCTCTGTGTCAAGCTTGGGGATTAAAAAAATGTTCAAACAAATGTTAGCTTAAGAAATATTTATGTCAGAGTAGGTGATCACAGATATCAAGCTGCTCTAACATCCTGGGGAATCCACATACAATAGCTGTCTTAAACAGCCACACGTTTGATGAGTGTTTTCAAAACCCCACATTCCTGGCAACAGTGTTTTATTTATGTGCAGCTCATTCCCTACAATGATGGTTATTTTGGCTTTGAAACAAAGATGACTGTGGAAAAACAGAGACTGAAACTCAGAAATGCTGCCATTTAGAGAAAATCATGACTAGTGATTTATATTTGAATTAATTTTTCATCTAAAGATGATCTATGCAACCATGCATTATAATTTTTTTCTGTTTCATAGTTGCTTTCCATATTTTCAGTCCTAGCAAGAGTAAGCAGTCAGAAACCAAAAACTGTGGTGATGGGAAGGGCAAACATGATCAACTGTGGTGTTTCTAATGTAGAAAAAAAAAATTAACTCTACTGACATTGTTAATAGGGGATAGGCTTAAGAGACTCTCATGTTCATGCCATCCTACCACTCCCTCCAAGACAAGGAATATCAAATGAGATTTTGTAGTGGCTCAGATCCAGGTTAATATCTTGTGTAAAAACTGTTGCTTTTATTTATTATTATCGAGACGTAAATCAGTTTGGCAGAGTTGCAGAAACAGAGTTAGGCATCCCTGCTTACAGAGTCTTGAACATGAATAATATGTATTTGTAACTGAGGTGATAAAATGCAGCATACACTGGCATATTTTTACCAATATTTTTGGAAAAAATGTTCAGTTCTGAATGTATCTTCCACAGAGTTGTTGGAAGAGAACTTCCAGGGTTGGAGGTGGATAGGTTAAATAAAATAATAATCTGCCCTGTCAAAAAGGTCAAGAAAAAGAACCCTTAGTTTTATTTCTCTATTCTTGCAAATAATATAAATATTGGTTAACTTAATGCATGGAGAGGTGGAAAAAAAGAATGAAGGTTACTTGACCCTGTCTCAGTGGACAAAAAGGATTGGCTTGGACGTGTAAAGCTAAGGCAATTGGTAAGACTTACTAAGATGCTGCTTCACGCTTACGAAGGCGTGTTCTCATTCTGCGTTACAGACTGTGTGTATGTATAGGGGCTCTGTGTGTATGTATAGGGGCTCTGTGTGTGTGTGCCTACTGGGAACAGGTAATTTGCCTCGTTATTGGTTGAGCCTGGGTGCATGGACCTGTGTTGGACTACCACATCTGGCCCTATTCTAACAAAGAGGCTGTTTCTGGATATAGCTGATTAACAGGTGGTTTGGTTTTTTTTTTTATCTAGGCTAGTGATTTTACTGGAAATAAAGTGAGGCTTCTGGCATGCCCAGTTATGTTTTGTGTTTCAGTAGGAACAAAGAGTATTTTCAAATGAGAGGGACCATACAGAGTCTGACCAAAATTTTCCCTGGATCAGGTACCTTGTCTTAGACAGTGGCAGTCAGCTTTTGTTTAGGAAAGCACTCGAGTTCTGAATGGGGTGTGGTGCTTCAGTAAAATGCTCTCCACCCTCCACCACCTCGATGGCAATGGAAAACTCAAGGAGAAGATAAGGTCTTTGTAAACTTTTACACTAAGACAAAGTAGGCCTCTTGAAAGCCGGTAAACTGGACAGTAGCCGTGTATTAAACATTGGTGATTCTGGTTTAAGCTTGAGCTCAGCACAAGATAAGTGTTTCAGTAAATAGTGGAATGTAAAATACCATTTCTGTTTTATGGAAATGAAAGTACATCTGAATTTGTTTCTGGTTTGTGTCGAAATGATACTGAGATACTGGGGTGGTTTTGTTTAAATAAACAGTTAGGCTTCACCTTTAGGCAGAAAAAAGGAAGGTATAGTCATTCACTGTCTCAACAGGTTGTAATCATAAAATAATGTGTGGGGAAGATATGAGCAAGGTCCCCTCTTCTTCCAGTAGTTTTCCTTGTGATTTTGTCCATGCCTTACTTGCTTGTTTCCAATAACTGGCATGCCTTGCATTGCACTAACGAGAGAGGGGGGGTGGGTGGGTGTGGGGGTGGTTGGTTGTTTTAACTGCAATTCAGGCCATGTACAAGAGAGGTTCTCAAGGAGGAGCACTTGTGCAGCAGTATAGTACAGGAGAACAGTATTTCTGGGGGCTTAACAGAATTTACTGAGGGGCTGTGTACAACAGCGTTTCTATAATTGTTTCTTATCTTCTCAGAGTTTAGATTTATTTAAGGCAAAGAAGGCGTAAATCCTGCTAATTGCTGTAATAGACCTATCACAGAAACAAATGTTAATCCTAGCTAAACTACTACTATGTTTTTCTGACTAATTCTGTCACCTTTAGGAAGCCAGTCACTGTATGCAATAGAAATTGTTTGAAAGATGAAGTATGTTCACTGTTTTCACTTTGCTTAGTTTATTTGTAATGATGAAGGCCAAGAGCTTGTCTCTTTCCTATTCTGTTAATAACTACATTTGTGTCCTTTTTTAATCAGTTATGGGATAATTTAATTTTCCATTATTAATTATCCTGCTTTTTAATGGTTCTTTCTGGTTCATCTGTGCCTCCTGCTGTTTGTACCTTTTTACATACTCTGTTTTTCCATGTCCTCTTCTGAAAATACTTCAGTGTTCCACATCTGACCAGTTTCCCATTAAAAAGTGCAAAACTTGTTATTTATGCTACTTTCATGAATATTTTTTTGAAGTTCAGAATATTTTTAAGGCCTGGGAATATATTTAGGTGTGCTTTTTCTTATGCATCTGAAGATACATCAACCCTTAAGAAATTTCTATGAATTCTTATGAACTTGTATTCATTAACTAGAAAGAACAAGTTCATTAGTGTAATAATATGATAAATGTTGTTGAACTTTTCTGCAGAATTCCTGGCAGTTTCATTAAATATGAATAATTTAGTGGTCTTTTAATTAAACTTCCATGCAGTGTTCATGAGCAGGCTGGTTTTAACCCTAATATGTAACTCTAATTAAAACAAAATGTTGTAAGATTTATTGCAATAAAGAGGCCTATTTTTTAATACAGACTATCTCCAGTTTAAATGTCAAAATACCGTAGACTCTTAAGACTAGCAAGAGCAAGCTTATGTGTCATCTGTTAAATAAAGCCTCTCATTCTTTATTGTGAATATCTTTCACAATTATCTTAAAATTATTATTTCACCTTTTTCACTTTCTAGCAAACAGCTGAATCTAACAAATCCCACTGTATTATTTTCACAGCATTTTTGAAAGGAGATACATAAACAAAGTATGTATTTTCTCTATTTATGTAGGGCACCTTATTTTTCTCTGTGAACACCTAACTCAAGCTAACAAATCTGTATCTTGAAAACTGAAATTGGCTGATACCTGTGTGTTCTAATTACATGAACATTTTAAGAAGTAATTCTTTTTGGAAACCAAATTTAAGTAAAGGAAGAAGCAGCTGTCCTATTTCTAGCTGTGTACCAAATTTTCTGAAGGAGGTTTTGAACTTGATGTTGCTTCCACAAGGTTCTTCATTAGCCAAGCTGCCTTAGTTATTTATAATTTTTACAACAAGGTCATACAAGTCACAAGACTTGAACAGTGTAGTTCTACATCTCTTCCTTCTAATGGTCTAGTTGAGGTGAATGCCTGAGAAGAATCTCAGAGCCAGAACTTTAAAACAAATTCATAAGGAAAATAAATCTCTGAACCGAGTATAAAACGTTGCACTCCTCATGCTGTCCCATTTTAGGCGGTCTTGGCTACTGGATAATGACATGTATTTGTTCTGGTTTTGTGTCTTGGCTACTATATTTGATTCTAGATGAAATTTCTTGTTCTAAGCCCAAAGCAACAAGATAACATTTTTAAATGCTTGCATGTTTTTTGTATTTCACTTTTATTATTTTGAACTTTTTTTTTCTTCTATCCCTCAAAAAATTTTGTACGTGTTCAGTAGAACACTAAAAATTGACACCCTGTGCCTCGTGAAGATGACTGCCACTACAGTTTGGCTGAGGAATAATGAAGTGAAATGTAAAGATCTGCATTTAATTTTTTTTATTTCTGTGAACATTGTATTATTTCAAATGTCTGTGTCATGGACTGATTTGCTGAGTATGTTACTGAAACACTCTTCAGTCGTATCCTCATTTTTCCCATAATGTGTTGCATCCAGGGTTGTGGAATCAGCTCACACGCTGAGGTCTGTTTGACCTCTGTCAGCCTAACAGTCTATGAAATTTTAGTCATTGATCTGAGCACAGTGGAAATATTGACATACAATGTTCAGAGATTTAGCTGTATATGTATTCTTAGAAGAATTTCAGTTAGTCAGTGATTTACATTTTGGTTTTAATGTTTCTTTATTCCTGAATAATATACCTTTTTTTTTTTTTTTTTTTTTCTGTTTCCTCTGTCACTTCATGGTCTTTCAGAGCTCTGGGAAATTTTGAAATTGCGGAAAGAGATGTAGCCACATATAGTCTGAATAAATCATTGAAATGTTTAGTGACAAAATCTAAAGACCTAGCAAATAGTTGCGTGGTATTTATACACTTGCTATGTAAAACAGTGTTCACATGCTCATTTTTAATAAAGATGAGAAAGTGATATTCAAATTCCAGATTTTTCCTTAGTCTAAGGATTGCCATTATTACCTTGGCAATAAAATCTTCATTTAAAGCCACGTGTTCTTGGTCACTGCAGTGTCTGGAAGAAGTAAACCCACACCTATGTGTTTTTAGTTAAAAGAGTATGAAAACTCTGCTCTGTTTGCTCATGGGGTCTTGGCTACGACACTGAGTGACATTTCAGTGACCTAAGCGTGCATTTGCTGTCATGTTGCTGATGTAGTTTTTTTTTTTCTTGTCCCCCGCCCCCAAGAACAGGACTTTAATGTCTACTTACAAAGGGTGGGGTAGTACTCAAAGTATTATGTTAATAACTGCAGTAACAGTATACAGTAAAAATGTAATGTTTCACTTTTATGAAATGCTAGTTCCGGATAACTTCTTCAGAGAATGGGATGTCATACTAAAGTGACATTGAAGAGAAGTACCAATACTTAAACTAACATTGTAACTCGTTTAGAAGAATAATTTCTCAACACTTTGGGAAGTCATTCTATTTGCAGCACTGAAACCTGCTAAATGTGTTGGTGAAAGTGAAAGGAATATAGTTGGTAGGGATATAGAGGACAATAGTTTTATCAAGTCCTGATATGTGCTCATTAAACTATAACGAGTGTACCATTTTCTTAGATTTTCCTCTTTTGCTACATGTTGGGTTTGAACCTCTGCTGAAACAGTCTAAGAAGCATAATCATACTTGTTATCACATTTAAACACCTCTTGCTCCCTCTTTAATTTGTAAATTAATTTGAAATTTGTAAAGTGATGTTGGCAAGTTCATGGAACAGGAGAGGAGAAGGGAAAGCAAATGTTGAATACAACAAACAATATAGAAATTCAAATAAAAAAGGGGGGGGGGGAACCACCAACCCTTCTGCTTCTACCAAGATCTATATTTGACTAATGCAGGTGCTATATGTTAACTATTTATAATCAGAATGTACCACATACCTGGACTTATTAAATGTTCTTCATATTTATTACTGTGATCTTTTTACTGTCTGAAGTGTAGAAGACTGATCAGGTTTCTGAACTCCTTTCAGTGTATGTTCTCCCTTGGTGCCCTTTCCACTCCTCCTCCTCCTCTTTCAAACAAATTGACATTACTAAGAGATGGATATCAATGGAGATACTCCGGTTCAGCAACAAGATCTTAACCACAGGCTGGCGTAATAACAATGAAAGAAAAGGTTAATCTGCTTACCAGGTGCATATTTCTTGCTAACAAAAAAACCAGCTCTAGCATGATACATTTTTCTATTTAATTGATAACATTTTGTGCCTGTCAGGACATTCACAGTATATTGTTAAACCTATGTGGTAAAGGAACTGTTGATTGTGTTTGAAGGTCTGAGTGTATATTATAAATATTGCTGGCATAAGAAGCTCATACGCAAGAAGCTGTAAAGCTGTAATTGCAAAATTGCTGTACAGTAGCTCTTTTTTATATATTCCACCTTTGTCTCTCTGAGTTATTTGGAAGTTACACAAGCCAATACACTAGGCATCATTTTGTTTTAAAGAACTGGCACGTCTCCATTGGACGTCTGGGTGCCTTATTCAGTGCGTTCCCAAGCAGGGATGGGGAGGCTGATGAAGAGGTGGGTGGAGGAGCATGTTCTGTTTCTGGGATCACTGTGTTGGGGTAGAGCATTGAGCACATTTGTACATACATGCAGTTGGTCTGAGGGGATCGCACCCCTTTCAAGGCAATACTGGGCAAACATCATTTCCAGGACTAATGGTAGCCCCACGAGCACAGGAATGAAAGGGGATTTTGGATGCAGTCACCAGGTACAATCATGCGTATTTGTTTCCCAAGTACCATGAGCTAGCACTCTGGTTTGTGCTGATAATTAGTAATGTCTGCTAAAAATATATTGTATAGAGTGCTTTTACTTTTGAAGTCTTTGAAATTTTGCTAAGGAAAGACTAAGCTAAGTAGATAAGGGACTTTTTTTGTTCGTTTCTAAAAGAAATTGAGTCAGTCCTTTAGTTTTTGGTTTAATTTTCAAATACGTATATGTGGAACCCAAAAAAATAACCTGATTTGGCAGACTGTGGGAACAAACATTGATTTCTGTTGCTTTGTAAGTTTGAAAAGATTGAGCTGTATATTTTAGTATAGTTATAAACCTGGTGGCTTTTTATTTATCTTGGAAGGCCTAAGATAAAATTTTTCATTTTTTTGTATAAAGCCTTTGCTTAACTATTGCTATTTCTGAACTTAAAATGCAGAAAAATCTGAGATTAATTTTGCAATCCTGATTATAAATTAAATATTATTGGAAGCACTAAATATTGACTTGAAGGCACTGAAGTATATACATTCGCCCATTGCTCTTTGGTATTTCAAAAGCATGTACAGCTATCTGACATTCACATCTGACACTAGTTTTGAGAGGCCTGTGACTAATACCTGGCTCTAATTTCACTATTAAATGTGCTGGTTTTACTTTGGGGGGAGTTGCTCAAGATTTACGGTCAGAAAGAGTTCTGAATGCCACTCCAAGCTTTGGAGAGTGTCATTGGATGGATCTCAGGATATGGGATGAGCTTTCCTACAGCAATGGATATCTTAATAATTTCACCAGTTTCAATGGAATTACATCAGTTGGGCAAAACCAGGTGATCAAAGGTTGTTGATCCGTGTTTCTGGTCATATGCCATTTTAATTTTCACTTTTCAATCTTTTAATAAAGTATCGTTTTGACCAAATATAGGGAAAATTAATTATTAAAAATTATAACTGATTGGTATGTTGTTAACACAGCATTTCAGCAAATAGAGGAAAATTAACTAATGGGTTAAGGAGCATGCAAAGTAGCTTTCAAAAAAGGCAGATAAAATTTAATAGTTTATTCTGGTGTCTGTAATTATTATTATGGGTTTTTAAATGTTGGTACAAACTGGATATTCAAAGAGTATGAAAATGATTTATGCTTCTAGAGATAATAATAAGACTGTCAGTAAAGTGAGCCACAGGACACAATCATTACAAATAGAGAACTTGTTTGGATGTTTGTGAGAAGAAGGCGGCTGAATGATACACAGGAGATAGCAATTTCAACAGCAATTTAAAGATAAAAAGTCTTCCTTTCACAAAAAAAAAGTAGATGTGGTTTTGCTGAAAAACATGCAGTTTTATTTACTGAAGAATTGCAGAGTTTGCTTCCAATTTACAAGGAGAATGCTGGGACTGAAATGTAAATTGTTTTTAAGGGTAATTCAAAAGATACTTGAGCATTTTGAATAGTGTTCCCTCTTATTTTGAGCATGTTACATTCTTTGTGCAAGCGAGTTATACTTCTTTGCCTACAGTAATATAATTCTTCCTATAGAAGAGATTATCATAAAGACTCTGCTATCTTTTGGCACCTTAACAGATATTAAGACAATGACAGAATTACTGATATAGTACAAAAATAACAGTAAATTATCCTTCTTCCTTTGACTTTTTTTTTTTTTCCCATTACTTCTGAGAGAATGTGGTGGTGCTGACATTCTGCGAAGTTCACTACTTGTGGTGACGGGGCAGTGACTGGGCAATTGCCAATGTAATTAATTATTCTACCCAAAAAGGAAGTATTGAGCAATTAACGTGGGAGGAGGAGGAAGAGCGATTGGAGTGTGGAGAAAAGGAGGGAATGCTGTCACTGTCTAACCTTTCCATAAACCTAAAGTTATAACCCTGGCAGCTAAGAAAGAAGAGATATCCAAGATGGAGTAATGCTTATTTAAGAAATTCAAATACTGCTGACTTTAAGAAGTATTTTATGGAGCTTGATATTTGACATAAACCATTTAGTTTTAATCTTGGCAATAACAAAATAACCTTCTCCCCTCTCTCAAACCTAGTCTGAAGTTTCATTACAGAAAGCCTCCCTTGAGAAGGATTTTCTTGAACTACTGTTTTATGGAACTTGTGTTTAAAAAAAAAAAAAAGATACTTAACTTTTAGTTACTCTCTGGTCTAAAGCAAGTTTTACACTATTGAGCAGAGGTTGGCTACGTCACTAAGAGAGGTTGTGGAATCTCCATCCCTGTGGGTATTTAAAAAAAAAAAAAACCCAAAGCCAAACACATCAGTGTACAAGATAGGACCTACCTGGCAGAGGTTGGGGTGAGAAGCAAAGATCTCTAACAAGCACTGGCTCTACATCTAAGATGATAGTGCTTTGTGTGGTTTATGAGATTGATGTTACAGGTTATCGTCTAATGCTATTGTGTAGTTGGTTGTAAATTCTGACTTGTCTCTTTGTCGTGTTGTGGTATCTATCCCCCTCCCCTTGGATGCTGCTTAGCTTGCTGGGGTCTTCCAGGTCCTTGACCTCTTTCAAGGGTTCCCTGGGCCACATCCTGGTGGTCCTTGCCATCTTCAGGAGTAGGGATCTTGTCCTTATCTAGCACCTTGAGAGCAATTGGGGAAAAGAGAGAGGAGCTATAATTTTCCTCAGTATTTCAGAGCTGTAGCCTTCAGATTTTCTGTTTATAAATACAGAGGCCTCAAAATCCTTGGCTATTAATAGTAGAGTAGTCCATCCATTCAGGGGAAATATAGGAGGTACGAGCATGGGTGGCATTTTCTCCAGGAAGTCTCTGTTGAATACAGCAGACTTTTTTTGTGTTCCTTCATTTCCATTAACTATAACAGCCTAAAATTCTCAGTATTATACAACAACTTTGTTTTTCTTTTTTTTTTTTTTTTCCATAAGACATTTCTACTGCTCTTTTTGAATAGTAAAACCCCTTAGCTGAGACACTTTCTTTGGACAGAAAGTAAGCAAAAATAAGACAAAAACATTCTTCAACTCTGCAGGAATATGTGTTTTATTTATTGCGGTATTTCAACGTAGCCCTCTCATTACCTTAGATCAAGCATTTGAATGTATTTGTGTCTTGCTTGGTGGGGCAAATGTGTCACCTTTAATATTAAAAAGGTGAAAAAGCCAATAAAGCAAGCAAAATGCTTTTACATTATGCAATTACAGGGGTGTGGGAGTTTGCACTGATCTTTAAGTGAAATGCAAAACTGTCTATTAATATCTCATAAATTATTTTCATGGTGTAATTTTAGATAAATTTCAATATAGAATTCAGCTTAATATTGTTTTTATTGAATAGAGCAGAAGGAATCTGATTAGGTTGTGTAGAAAAATTATTCATAAGCCATTAAGGAAGCTTTATTCAAATCCCTGATTTTTGCATAAAATAATTCTAAATACAAACTAAATATATACTGCAATTTATTGGAGGGTGTGTGTGTGTGTGTGTGTTTTTGTTTTTCCTGAGAGAAAATGTCAACAGTGACATTTGCCAGTACCGGGCCAAATTATCATTATTTACATTACAATATAAAAGTGCCATCAAGCATGCAAATGCACGTTAAACCATACAATAAACAATACTTATTATATTCTATGAGTTTTTTTAACACTAAAGAATTTTTGTCCCCTTCCAGTCACTGTTATAGTTAGTGTGATCTTATTCAAAGCATATTAGGGCTAAGAGAAATTACTTTCTCTTTTATTATTATTATTTTTGTACATAGGGTAATATTTGGTTTGCAGCTATTTGATCTGACTGTATGCAGTTTTGTGTGGTGAAGCCTCTTGGGTCCACTCTGTATATCAGCTTCATTAAGAATTGTTCTGTACAGAACAATTTATGATCTTGGATACGGTCTGCCCAGAGCTGCAGCTAGACGATTCCTGCTGCCTGATTTATCTGCTTGTCTCGGATAGCATCCTAGTGTAGGCTCAGCCCAGGTATTAGCAGCTTTCAAAGTACCTGTAAAACCAAACCCACTAACTAGGCCAGTTGAACATGTCTAGGTTATATATCTGAAATTACTACTGTCTGAAACCATTTCTGTCCTGTCTGAGCTTATGCTAGCGTCTTCATTAAATGCTTGTAGCTAGGAGCTTTGCGCCTGTCAGATTAGATACATGAAAGCATGTACTTGAGCTTTTTTGAACCCTGTGGGATTGAAGTGTTGTTTTAAACCAGAGTGCACCAAGTGCTTTGCTGTATTTGAGCCTTAACACATCGCACATTTTACAAGAATAGGCTCATGTTTCTGTATATGAGATTAAATACGCAGGTGCCGTTCCTTATATCCGTAGTGCAAACTCTGGCAAATGCTGCTTAAGCAGTCACTGGACTTCAGAATTTTGTAGCTAACAGTATGAAAGTCACTTACCGTCTTGATTTGACATTATTAGAAGCATCCATTATCTGCATTAGTTTCTTAGTATCTCCATATATTTCCTACAGAAATATGGTTTCTTTAGAGTAAGGATTTGCAAGATGTCAAATTACAGCTTAGCAAAAAATATCTAATCAAAATAACACAAATTTTCTAATCTCATAATCTCTGAGGTGCACTTGTACACTGTACCTGCTGTGACCAGAATCTTCCCAAATCCCTCTGCATCCTTCCCAATCACACGTGCACACAATTACACAATTAGCACTCAGGCATAAATTGGCAGTCTTCTGACATTTCTAAAAGTTCTGTATGGGGGCAAAAGTCTTCCCTCCGCCCAAACGCATCTGTTCTGGAAACTGGGTTGAGAACAGGAATTTAGGGAAGAGATACTTTAATGAGCTCAATGCATGATAAAATACTCTTTATCCAATCCCCTCTGGAGATGCTGTAAAAGGGTCTCCCAGAAATGTGTAGTGTGATAACTCTTTGCAATTTGTTTGATAGAAAGCATAAGTTTCTGCGTATTGAAGACAAAATGAAATCTTCCGAAACTCTGGATATGCTTAAGTTGTGCTGTTAGATTTTACAGACAAAATCTGTAGTACTCCCTATCATTCTGTGCTAATTAGTGCATAGCCAAATTCAGTTAAGAAGGCAACTCACTGGAGTGAGAGGAGTCGAGCTGAGGTATTTGAGATGGGCAACTCACTGTGACTCTTGCTTTTGGTAGCGTAGGTCATTTTATTAAAATGCCATGTATGGAGTCACTAAAACATGCAGTCATTGAACACAATAATGAAAGGCAATGGGAAAAAAATTAATCCTTTCCCTTGTGTACCTATTATACAAAGAGAATATCTTTCTAGGTGTTCTGTTTGTTTTCTTTGTTTATACTTAGTGGAAAACCCCATGAAGTACTCATCAAACATTCTCTAAGGGGAAAAAAGTGTTTGGTGCTTTTGACTCAACTATCAAGTTAGCCATAGAGTATATTTCTGTTTTCAGACTGTTTTTATAGGTATGGATGGCTGCAAATATAAGTCTGATTTCCAGAACAAGTAGTAGTCAGTTTTTTTTTCATGAGTTTGCATGAAAGAAGAAGAAGAAAAAAAAAAAAGTCTAATTTTCTTATCATCAAGTTGTCTGCTAGAGTATTGTGAAACAAAAGAAAAACAATGAAAACTGGGTAGTAGGTAGCAATGTTCACCTAGAACTGAGGTGCTAAAATATGCTTTTTGGTTTTTTTTAGTAGAATGGAAAGACTGCTTACAGACTCCCATTATTTTTATTAATATCTGGATTAATATTTAAATAGTAATTAAGCAGTGTTCTAGGCATAATGCGATTGTCTGTGATCTTGTTATTGTCATGATACTTGACGAAACTAAAGCAAATATTATGATCAATATCTTGTTACAAGCAAACAGAAACACATCTTTTAAGCAAAGTCAGAATTTATTATTTTCTTAATTGAAATCTTAAGCCTAATCTGAGACTTATTTTTAGCAGTTCAGATTTAATTATTCCAGAAAGAAACAATAATAAAGATAATACTAGTACAGAAAAAAAAATTAAGTTAAATAATAATACAGTTAGTACAGTAAATAATAATAAATGCACCCCTCCTAATAGTTCTTAATCTTTCACTGCTGCAAGAAGTAGCAAGGAAGAAGAAGGGAGGAAAATACGGCAAGCTGTCAGCAGCCTTTTGCCTGAAGAAGTCTGATCATGTTTTCTTCCTCCTTGCCCTGGGACACATAAAACTTGAGACCTCTGTATATGTTTGCTAGGACCTTGTTGTTTCTTCACTGTTCTGCAAGTGTGCTCCCCGGTGCATTTACATACGTTAGATACTTGTTTCTTTGTTCCGTTACCCCCAAACCCAGTTTTGTCCAGAGTTGGATTATTGTTTCTTCAACTGACTATTAGTGAGTAAAACTTGCAAACCCAGGGGCTTCTATTGCCAGCCCTGCCCCATCTCTTGACATCCCAGGTACTCCTCTGCGCTGCACCCAGCACTGCCACTTCTTGAGGCCTCTGTTGTCTTGTCAGGTCTCTATTCCTTTACACCATGTTATTCTACAAAAGCCATAAGCACCCCACGCTATGGAGAATAACTGCTTGCTGTTCCATATATATTAAAAACTATGTGTGTACCGTACAAAGATAACTACATGTGAACCAAGTTAAGCATACCCATGTGATTGTTAACAAATTCCTTTTATAGCTAAACCAAGTGAAAAGAAAGCTCGAGGCAGGTCAAGCCAAGCTCAAAGCAAGAAAACCTGATAAGCCTTAGCCCTGAGGCTTTGCAAACTCAATAGGAAGCCTGTGACATACTACTAGTGATGGCAATACTGTATTTATAGGACCACAGGGCTACACATATAGTTTGTTGTTAATTTGCTTCTGAAGGGACAAATCCGAACAATGCTGCTACGAGGCAAGTGTATATTTTGATTAGGTATTTACATGTCATTTTAATTGCATGAAGAAAGAATACATTATTTGTAGTCAATGTAAATATTGACACCAACTGAAGTATGCAGGGTTTTAATCAGAATAAATTACTAGACTTCCAGGCAATTATGTCAAGATGGTCCTGTTGATTGTAAAAAAAAAAAAAAAAAAAAAAAAAAAAAAAAAAAAATTCTGTCACATCATTTTGCTGTTGATATGCACAGTAGCAATAACTAATGTTTGGGGAAATAACTTTCACCTATGTGCTTGTGTAGTATCAAACTGCAGGTACCTTGATAACGTTTTTCAATATTTATAGCATACTTTAATGAATTTTAGACAATATTTTTCTCATCAAGATCTTGGCTATGTGCCATTTGTTTTCCTGTTCTTTTTTTTAATGAACTCAAAACAAAGAAGTTGATTGACAGCATTTCAGCTAAAAAAACTGTAACTGATCAAAAACTCTGGTCTAAAGAGGTAACATTACACTGAGGATCCAGCATATTGTATTATATACCTGCGACACTTTTGGGTATCTAAGTCTCTGTAAAAGTAGCCCACAGACCTATTTTGGTTTATCTACTTGTTTGGAGTTTATGGATAAGATTGTCTTACACTTTTTTTTTTCAGTAATACTCTTCACTTAATTAATAATCTATAAATTGTTAATATGTTTATGATGTGAAATTCAAATATAATCAGAAAAGTATAAGCTGAAAGTATGTATGTCATAATTTCCATAAATCATGCAGCCATTTCTTCCAGTTTTATTGAATTAACCTAAAAAATGGCACAGAACGATAGGAAATAGGAACACGGGAATAAAAGAAGCCAATCCCTTCATTGACTAGGGAAAGCCATTTAATTATTCCTTTCACAGGATGACCAAATAACATTTTTAAGTAGGTGGGGTTGGGAGGCCTTCTCAGCCTAAATATACCTTCAGTGTTACTCCTGGGATTGTTGGGTTGAGGTTTTCTTTGGCCTGAATCTACAACCAAGGGTATAACTGTTTTGTTTATGCCAGTGTTAGCCTTCCTTTTACATGGGAAGAGAATTTTGTTTGCTTTGTTTTTCACTAAAGGCTTTTTTGTGTACACGAGTTATTTTCCCTCTTGGTCTGTTTTTTTGGCTAAGGTAAACAAGCCAAGATGCTCTCCTTTAATCCTGTAGCCTGCCTATTCCTCAACCTAGAATTCATTTATTTGCTTCAGTTGTAGTCTGAATAAATCTTCCCTGAAAACAAATGATTATTCCATCTTTATGTGAGTCTGTGTATGCTGCTGCCTGCGGGTTTGTGTGTAGAACTAAACTTATTTCCACACAGGAGCTGTAGTTTCCCTCTTTCTTCTGGGAGCTTATGGTGCAAGAATATCCATGTGCTGGTAATTTTTTCAGGCCTTTGTCTGTCTTTTGCATATTTATATTTACTTTCCATATACATAACTCCCCAAATTCCTCTCACCTCTTCTACAAAATGTCCTGCAAAAGTTGTTGCCTGCATTTTTTTATTTAACACCAAAACATTTATTTTTCTACTTGATTTTAATCTTCTACTAGTATTGTTCTTTAGGTTAGCCCTGAAACAGCCAGAGCATTAGAGCAAAGCTCTGCAGTTCTTTCTGATTCTGAGCTTCTCAAAAAGGAGGCTAAACTCAAATGACTGGCTTTATTTATAAAATAGACAGTTTTAAATTTTTTACATTAAAATTTATGTGATTTGGTAAGAGAAGTATAGGACTAAAAGTCTTGTAGACCCTTTCCTAAAGAACAGTTCTGTGCTTCAAGACTTGGTTTCCATTGGCTCTATGGCTTTCTGTCTTTCAGTCCTGCCTGCACAGTTTGGTCTGTAGGACTGTGCTCTTTCTGTCCTGGAGGAGGGCTCTCTATCAGCCCCATCCTTTTACCTATTTCTTGGACTCTGCACAAGCTTCAGATTCCCAGGTCCTTGCTGCTGATCCCTCTTTGGACTCCCTTACTCCCCATGGGAGAGGCAGTCTTCCCTGAAGATTCCCAATAGGAAGGTCAATGTTCACCAGATAAAGGCTTTCAAACTAACACAGCTAGCATACTGAGAAGAAACTTATAAAACAGGCTTTAAAACACTTTAAAAAAAGTTAATTCAAAGACATTTGAGAGTCATGGAACGGCAGTATGTCTAAGTGCAACATCAAATAAACATGGTGGGTGTAGGGTTGTTTCTATTCAGAGGGCTTTTTTTGATTTTGCTGAAATAGATATTCACACAACTCAAAACAAGGTTTTGACTGCCAAGCAAAAGACAAAAGCAAATTGTAGCAATTATTTGCAACGTGTCTATATTGCATTTGACTCTAACCAAAAAATATCTATGTTTTACGCAGTCGTGAATTATAGGGGAGCCTATTTTTATATATCTAGCTCTGGAAGACAATGCTTGGGGGTTATTTTTGGTTATAAGGCTACAAACAGATGAAGAGTGAACAATGGGTGTGACATTGAGATTTTTTTAATAGGGCATTTGATATGTTATCTCCTGAAACTTTGCTTGCAAAATCAGTTTCAATTTACTTGAATATTAATATTTTAATGTTTATTACACACCTTTGGGGGGAAAAAAAGTAGTATAGTTTGATTGATTAGAAAAACACAATACTTAAAAATGTTTTGTAAGTACATATTTGATCAATTGAAAGGAACAAGAAACGATTAATTTTTTGCACAACTGTTTTTCTCTTAATCAAACAACATAAATATTTAATTTGTTGTGATGACCTTTGTAGTTGTATTTTGCTTCCAGTCCTATACTTCATAGTCTGGCTTTACTAAAGTCTTCCTTTACTTATATTAATAATGATTTTATGTAAAATATGAGCCTTGTCAGTGTAGTAAAAAACCCATAGGGTAGCTGTTGAATTTTCAGATGATAATAAAAGAAACATAAGAGATCTGAAGTTGGAAACAGAGTACTTTAAGAAATTATGTATAAGCATGCTGAGGTTCAGTGTGAGAATGAGAAGATGGGAATTGGTGTGAGAATGAAAGATGGGAAATTTGTCACTGGCTAGGGGTTATATACTAAATGAAAAATAAAAGCAAAGTGGCCTTGAATCTAAGTTTCTTTCAAAGAAAACTTGTAGATCTCCACATTCTCTGAACAGAGGTAAGCCATCTTCCAACTCAAAACATTCTATGATTCTATGATCCATCGCTTTTGAAAGCAAAACAAAATTTATGTGGTTTGCTATATTTGCTTAGAAACAATTGTGCATGTGCACAAATGAGTAGTCAGTGAGCTAAGGAATAACAGATTTACCAAGTGAAAATTAGTGCAATTTATTTTGAAATAAATTACCCTGCAAGAGAAATGCCTCTGAAGTCATATTAAAAAACAAAAACATATTTCAAATGGTGTTTTCTGTACTAGTTTATATGAATCTTATTTTTAAAACATTGTTTTACTATGAATAACTATCATAGATTATTTTCCTGAGGTAATTTTCTGTCTTTTTCTTGAGCTTTTTTTTTTTACTTTTAAAATACAATTGTTTATTTCTTTATGAAAGACATACTGTGAAATATTTCAACTAAAAAGTTATGGCACACATCTTTTCAATGGTTAACCTTCATACTCAGAGTGGAGAATAAACACACGTTTACCACTGTGGAGTAAAATGCATATGCATGCTTATATGTATATATACACACATAAATCTGGGCATCTGTGTACAGAAGTAGATAATGCAAGTGAAAGTATCTATAGCAAGGGATGCACTTTCCATTATCACCTTTTTATATATGTAAGCTTATGAATGAAGTACTTTTATTTCTCATTATAAAGTACAGTCATACTTTAAGTTCATAAGGATCAGTGTGCTTTTATTGTAATGACTCTGGTGAAAGTGGAAAACTCTTCAGATAAAGTCAAGCGAAGGACTATATTTGAACTGGTCAGTGCAGTATTGACTCCTCACATTCTTGTTTTTTTGTGGTTTATCATTTAACAGGTTTGGGTTTTTTTGTTGTTTTTAAATGTCTTCAGTCCTCTGTGAGTGTGGGATTATTTTTGGTTGTTTCACTTTTTAATAATATGTTCTTAGGGTATAGGATGGCATGAGTATGTGAAGGTGTTAAAAGGAGAAAGGATGCTGAGATGAAACTGGAGAGCTATCCTGGATGATAGGAATCTAAGTAGGCATTGGCTTTAATAAACTGCCTTATCAATTGTGTCAGGCTTTTCCTTGGAAGAAACTAGTTTGTTCGATTGAGAAATACATTATGAAAGCAAGTACAGAAACATTATGTTACAAAAGCAACTATTGGGTTAGACAGCCAAGGGGTAAGGGAGCTGGTGTGAAACAGGAAACACTAGGTCCTCTTCTAGTTTCCATTTTCTTAATTTCACTTCTGTTCCTGTGCTTCATCCTCACTCTCAGCTGCTCTGACTCCCTCACCCATATGCTAAAAGGATAGTAGCATACAAATGAGGAGCAGTGCTGAGCCAAAACCTTGACTTTTTCTTATTTGTAAGATAAGTGTGCATAACTTTTCAGTTTGTGTTTCTTTTTAGTTACCAGTGGAATAAATAAACAGAATTTACCCTCAATTGGCTTGTTTATCGTTATTTACACACTGTTTAGTCAAATGTTGCTGTTCAAGTCAAAGGAAGAACACTGGGTAATTTTAATAGGACCAAGACTAAAGTCTTAGGCATTGATTTATGTTAACTCTAGTCTCTTGACAAAAACTATGATGAGCATGGAAAAGTATAAAGATATAGTCTTGGTTAAAACAAAAAAAAAAAAACCAAACAAACCCAAAACTAAAACCCACTAGTGACAAAGTAAACTCTACCAAGTTCAAGCGCTCTGAGATACTTGAGTGTTGTCTTTTGTAAGTCAGTGTGTATTTGATGTGATAGTCAACTCCCCTGTCAAGCCAGCACTGGTACCATGCGTTATTATTGTGTGTGGGGTTATGAAGAAAAATATTATGACAAGGAATAAGAAGTGTAGAAGGTAAAGAGAAGTGCTTGGGAATTTATTAAAGGTGGTTGGGTGGTAATGGTATGGCAGCCTGAGTTATGGGTATTTATGTGTATCATAGCCAAAGCTTTTGTACATAGCTGTAGGGAGAGTCAGCCAACACCTGAGAAATCCTCTGGAGGCACAGAAGCAGCTTCTAGGTTAGTCCATTTTGTTTGTGTGATCTCAAATCAAGACAGCCCTGCTAGCACTGGCTCCCAGCAACCATGCTCAGGGAATTCAGAGGTTTGCAAAGTCTTTTTGCACAACATGGGCACAGCAGCCAGATTTAAAAGAGCACCAGTACTTCTATGGGATGTTTACCGTAATTATGCTGTGTATCATATAACTAATTATGGTGAGGAGTCTGGAACACAAGTCTTCAAGGAGCAGCTGAGGGAACTGGGGTTGTTTAGCCTGGAGAAGAGGAGGCTGAGGGGAGACCTTATCGCCCTCTACAACTGCCTGAAAGGAGGCTGTAGCGAAGCGGGGGTTGGTCTCTTCTCCCTGGTAACGGATGATAGGATGAGAGGAAATGGTCTGAAGTTGTGCCAGGGCAGGTTTAGGTTGGACATTAGGAAAAATGTCGTCACTGGAAGGGGCTGCCCAGGGAAGTGGTTGAGTCCCCATCCCTGGAGGTATTTAAAAGCCGTGTAGGCGAGGTGCTTAGGGACATGGTTTAGTGGTGGGATGGCAGGGTTAGGTTAACGGTTGGACTTAAAGGTCTTTTCCAACCTAGATGATTCTATGATTCTATAATTAATGTTGGGAAAGTATTTGTATTTCTGATGTACTCACAAGTTAAACACCACAATTAAGTAAGTAAGGTCACATTCTAGCCAAAAAAGGGTCAAAAGAAGACTTGACTAAGATTTCTAGAACTTTCGACAAAATCTAATTTCCACAAATGTAGAAATTAGAATCAAGTATACGATATATCCTAATAGTTGTCAAAACACAAAGTGAAGATTATGATCTGAAAAACAAAAATAAGTTTCCCATCAAGAAAGAAATAAAAATAACAAATGAATATTAGAACATTCTGATACGAAAATTCTTACATCCAACTGAGGTTTCACTTTTATAATTTGTACCTTTTATTAATGTTGATACAGACTTGTGTATGAAAATACTTGTATGTAGAGTGTGTGGGTAGCTACATATACAGATATACACACACAAAAAAGTAAGGGCTGGTATTTGTGCAAAAAATCTTTTTGATTGTGATGCTACTTTATGTAGGAATTTGTTTTTCTAGAATCTTATGTCTTTTAAACGTTCCCAGCTATGTTTTTGGAAGATTTGGGATCATTTAGTTCATGACTTTGGGCTCGATCTGTCGTAACAGTTTTTCAGGGCAGGAGAGATGGTGTGTGGTGTTGGATTGTTGCAAGCTGAAGTCAGGTCTGGTTCCACCACTGCTGCACTTGCTCAGTTTGATCAAAATTCATTCTTTGTTAACCTGGGTGATTCTTACTGTAATACATTTGATATGGTGTATAGCAATCATAAAAGTAATGGCATACAGTATTATGTAGCAATTCACATCATACAGTTCAGTTCATTGGCTATTTTCACCAAAAATCAAATCCCCTTGAGGTACACATCGGACTTCCCCGTCCTTCCGCATCACCCACCAAGTGCACCCAGGTCCTTGAGCAAAAGTAATCCCATGGATAGGTTTGCCTTTGCCCGAGGCAGGAGTAACCCAGACTGTCTTCCCCAGCATATTTTTTTACATGTACCACAGGGGCTTTATCCCCTTCTACAGTATACAAGAGTTTTGATTGGGCAGGGCCAGCTAGGTTGGCAGATCCTCTAGTGCTGACTAACCAGGTGGCTTTTGCTAAACATGTATCCCAATGTTTGAATGTTCCACCACCCGTTGCTCTCAGTGTAGTCTTTAACAGTCCGTTGTATCATTAAATCTTCCCAGAGGCTGGTGCATGATAGGGGATGTGATATATCCACTCAATGCTGTCTCTTTGGCCCATTTGTCTATGAGGTTGTTTCGGAAATGAGTTCCATTGTCTGACTCAATTGTTTCTGGGGTGCCATGTCACCACAGGACTTGCTTTTCAAGGCTCAGGATAGTGTTCTGGGTGGTGGCATATGGTGGAATATGTTTCCAGCCACCTGGTGGTTGCTTCCACCATGGTGAGCACATAGCACTTGCCTTGGTGGGTTTGTGGGAATGTGATATAATCAGTCTGCCAGGCCTCCCCATATTTATATTTCAGCCACTGTCCTCCATACCAGAGAGGCTTTAGCTGCTTGGCTTGCTCAAAAATGTTTCACGTTTGTGAATAACCTTTGCAATAGTGTCCATGGTCACATCCACCCCTTGATCACGAGCCCATCTGTATGTTGCATCTCTTCCTCGATGGCCTCATGGGCTCACTGAGCTAGAAATAATTCAGGTTTGTGTTGACAGTCCAGATCCACCTGAGCCACTTCAATCTTAGCAGCCTGATCCACCTGCTGGTTATTTTGATGTTCTTCAGTGGCCCAGCTCTTGGGTATGTAAGCATCTGCCCGACATAATTTTACAGCCAGGTTCTCTGCCTGGGCAGCAATATCTTGCCACAATGCAGCAGCCCAGACGGGTTTGCCTCTGTGCTGCCACTTGGTTTGCTTCCATTGCTGCAACCATCCTCACAGGGCATTTGCCACCATCCATGAGTCAGTATAGAGATAAAGTACTAGCCATTTTTCTCACTCAGCAGTATCTAAAGCCAGCTGGATGGCTTTCACCTCTGCAAACTGACTTGATTCACCTTCTCCTTCAATAGTTTCTATGACAGCAGCCTTCTGCATCTGATGCTTTCCCACAAGACAACGGGACCCATCAGTGAACAGGGCATATTGCTTCTCATTTTCTGGCAATTCTGGGGCCTCTTCAGCATGTGCCACCTCCTCCTCTGGCGATATTCTGAATCCTCTGCCTTCTGGCCAGTCCATGATCACTTCTGAGATTCCTGGGCAACTGGGGTTTCCTATTCAAGCCTGTTGTGTAATCAGTGGAACCCACTTACTCCACATAGCATCAGTTGCATGATGTGTACCGGGGACCTTTCCTTTGAACATCCAGCCCAGCACTGGCAGTTGGGGTGCCAGGAGGAGTTGTGCTTCAGTACCAATCACTTCTGAAGCAGCTCCAACCTCTTCATATTCTGCCAATATCTCTTTTTTCAGTTGGAGTATAGTGGGCCCAAGGATCCTCGGTATCCCTGATTCCAAAACCCTAGAGGTCAGCCTCGAGTCTTCCCTGGTGTTTTCTGCCAGAGGCTCCAGGTAGGGCCATTCTCCCCAGCTGCAGTGTAGAGCACATTTTTCACGTTTTGCCCTGCCCAGACTGGCCCAAGGACTACTTCATGAACTATCTCCTCTTTACTTTGTTCAAAGGCTTGTCATTGATCAGGGCCCCTTTTGAAATCATTCTTCTTCTGGGTCACTTTGTAGAGAGGGCTTACTATCAGGCTGTCATTTGGAATATGCATTCTCCAAAAAACCACAACGCCTAAGAAAGCTTGTGTTTCCTTTTTGCTAGTTGGTGAAGACATAGTTGTTACTTCGTTGATCACATACATTGGAATTTAACAATGTCCATCTTGACATTTTATTCCTAAAAACTGGATCTCGCATGCAGGTCCCTTAACCTCACTTTGTTTTATGGTAAAACTGGCCTTCAGAAGGATTTAGACTATTTTATTCCCTTTCTTAAAAACTATTCCTGCTGTATTGCCCCACACGATGATGTCATCAATGTATTGCTCCAGAGCCTTACCCTGTTCCAGTGCAGTCTGGATCAGTCCATGGAAAATTATAGGGCTGTGTTTCCACCCCGGGGCAGTCAATTCCACGTGTACTGGATGCTCCTCCAAGAGAAAGCAAACTGTGCCCTGCACTGTACTGCCAAAGGGATTGAGAAAAACACATTAGCAATCTCGGTTGTGGCATACCACTTGGCTGCCTTTGATTCCAGTTCGTATTGAAGTTCTAGCATGTCTGGCACAGCAGCACTCAATGGTGGTGTAACTTCGTTCAGGCCACGACAGTTTACTGTTAGTCTCCACTCTACGTTAGACTGTTCCACTAGCCATATGGGGCTGTTAAAGGGTGAGCGAGTCTTGCCGATCATTCCTTGGCTCTTCAGTTAGCAAATCAGCTTATGGATGGGAATCAGGGAGTCTCTGTTGGTGCGAAGTTGCCACTAGTGCTCTGTTGTGATGGCAATTGGCACCTGTTGTTCTTTGACCCTCAGCAACCCCACAATGGAAGGGCCCTTCAAGAGACTGGGCAAGGTAGACAGCTGCTTAATTTCCTCTGCCTCCAATGCAGCTATACCAAAAGCCCAAAAGTACTCTTTTGGGTCCCTGAAATGCCCACTCCTGAGGTAGTTTATGCCAAGGATGCATGGACCCTCTGGGCCAGTCACAATGGGGTGCTTTTGCCATTCATTCCCAGTTAGTATCACTTTGGCCTCCAATACTGTTGGCTGTTGGGATCCCATTGTTGCTCCAGAAATACGCATGGGTTCTGCCCCTGTATAGCTTGATGACATTACAGTACATTGTGTACTGGTGTCCACTAGAGCTTTATAGTCCTGTGGGTCTGATGTGCCAGGCCATTGAATACACACAGTCCAGTAAACCTGGTTCTCCCTTTCTTCCATCTGGTTGGAGGCAGGGCACCTTTAGTTCTGATCTGTTATTATCTCAACCCTTCAGGCCTATCTCAAAGGACCTATCTCAACCCTTCAGGTACTGTGTTGGGTGCCAAAAAGGACTGTTGTGGTTTAACCCAGCAGGCAGCTGAACACCACACAGATGCTTGCTCACTCCCCCCATGTTCAGTGGGATGGGGGAGAGAATCAGGGGGAAAAAAAAGTAAAACCTGTGGGTTGAGATAAAGACAGTTTAATAAAACAGCAGAGGGAAAGAATAATAACAAGAATAATAATGGTAATAGATCATACAGAATATACAAAACAAGTGATGCACAGTGCAATTGCTCACCACCCGCTGACCGATGCCCAGCCCGTCCCGAGCAGCGATCACCCTCCTGGCCAACTCCCCCTGAGCATGACGTCCTATGGTCTGGCAGAGCCCTTTGGCCAGTTGGGGTCAGCTGTCCTGGCTGTGCCCCCTCCCAGCTTCTGGTGCCCCTGGTAGAGCAGGGGAAGCTGAAAAGTCCTTGACTGCTGTAAGTATTGCTCAGCAACAACTAAACCATCAGTGTGTTACCAACATTCTTCTTGTACAAAATCCAAACCACAGCACTATGCAACAGTAATGAATCAGGTGTATGCTCAGGAAACTTTAACATCAGCTTTTGATGTTCCTAAAAATGCATTGAAATGGCTTAACAATAATGATTTTTTTTTTTAATGTGAAACAAACTAGTCATCATTGTTTGCACCATATAAATGCATAATCTTTATTTCCCACAAAAACTTGAAAATGAGAACTTCTCTGAACCATATGGCAACATGTGTTTTTTATTTTGGGTTTGTTTTCTGTCTTAATTGAATGCTGGAATTCTTGCGGGACTCCAAAGCTCAAATGTCGATAAAAAGTTTTAAGTGTTTAAAATCTATTATACAACCAATAGATGTGGTTGGCTATGCTACCCAGCTGGCCTTTTCTTCCCCTGTGTTATTTTGTGATATTCCGTCAACATGGTACTCTCTTGTGTTATGGTAAAACAGTACTAAACATACAAGAATAGCGGTGTGACAATGAGGCCTTTGTCACTGTGTTGTCGATGTGTTTGTATGTGAGATGGCAAGCCAAGGGCTGGGGATGTTTGTCACAGAGAAGACTTTCAGCTGCGATGCCAAGAGTGCTATTAAAGCTGGTACTGCCAGTAATTAGATGCACTCATCACAATTACATTGCAGTCTTGGATGTGAAAGTCATATTAGTATAGACAGAGATGATCTAGCTATACATGTGTAAAACTGGCTAACTCATTTAACTACATTTGACTCAATTTAACCATTGACTTGTTGGTACAAATGATATCTTAAGCATTCACTATCAATTAAGGAGAGATAAGCAGAGCTTATGACGCTAAAACATTACCTTTACAGTCTAAGTCTCTATAGTAAGAGACTAGTGTAGTAGCTCCCAATTTGTGGGAAAAAAACATTAGAAGTGTCTATAGCCCAGTTTTAAAGACTAGTAAGAACATGTGAGTGTGGCTGATAAACATAGGCATAGACCAGAAAAATATATTTGTAGGCAACATTTTTCTTTTTTATTTTTTTTTTAACCCAGTTTGAATCTATTATGCTTTAATCCTCCATCAGATTCAATGTGTCACTTAAGTAACTACTGGCTATAACCATACCCCCTTTAGCTGCTTTGTTTGCTGAACAAACTGTTTATTCCTATATTTAATGAACATTTATAAGTATTTATTAGTGAAACTGTACTCTTCTGTTAAGTTTCTTTTTGTGTCCTTTTACATTGCAGAAACCACACTGATATTTTCTCTCTTTGTGACATATAATTGCCTACATATTAATCTTTCTCTTTAGGTAGGACCTCAATTTATTACTTTATCTCCCCGGTTTAAATGCCTTTCTGTTTTCTAATTTTTGCTCAGTGAGATTTTTTCTTTTTTTCTGATATTATAATTTTTCAAGTGGTCCTGCTTCAACAACAATCCGTAGCTCAGGAAAAAAAAGTTAGAAAAGAAATAAAACCTAAAATGGTCAAAACCTTGAAACCAATATATCTACCTATCTAAAATTGTTTTGAGGGGAGGAGATTGTGGGAGAAGGCTACAGGTTGTGAGTGGTTGGGGGCGAGGAGGGGGAAGCACAGCTGGGTGAGGGGCTCTTCTGCTGGGCCTCATGTCCCATAGCTGCTTCTTCCAATACCATAAAGAATATTGTGAATCATGTCGGTGTCATCAAGTTAAAACCTCAGTTAAAGTGTACTGTATTTCCTGTTTACAGTGTCTAAGTTTTCACTATGTTGCAGGGGCAGGGGACTGATAGTAGTAAACCAACATTTACTTTTTCCTTCTCCAGACCCTAGGTAATGTATCAGACCAAATGAAAGAAGCAGTACTCATTTTCAGGTATCCAAAACACGCAGCTTGCATATTTATTCAAAACTGCCTGAAGGCTGAAAAACACTACCCTAATTACAGTTCTTCTAGTAGAGATCATTTGTGAGCACAAATAATACCTTAGGAAGCAAATAAAAGAAAAAATAAAGATAGGCCCTTGGAGATCTAAGAGTCATGATGGAAAAGGAAAACATGATACTCTGAAGCAGTAAATTTTAATTTGATGAATAGCAAAGCGTTGAAAAGTCTGTTTGGGCATTCTGTAGCAGCCATGGGTTTTTGTGGTCAAAAGTCTTCAACAAAAAAAAGGGAAATGAAGGAGCAATCTCACTCAGCATATATAGCATTCAAGGTACATCAAGTGTGTGTTTCAGAAGAATAACAGAAAGAAAAGACAGAAAACTGACAGCATAAGCCCTTTTGGTACAAATACATAGAATCTCAATTTACTCATTTACAGATGCAGGATTAGAAAATGGAAAAAAAGATAATTTTCAATTTAAAAAAAAAAATCCCTCCAAATGATATCTTTTGAATTAGAATGCCCTTATTTCACAAGAAGGGCAAGGCAAGCCTCAGAATGGGTAAAATCCTGCTCACTTGAATATGTGGGATTTTTTTCCTCTGAATTTCAAAGAATTATGATTTCATAAAGTCTCCCAGATAGACTGCACAATAATCTTGCCCAGATGAGAGGATTTTAGATAAAAATCCTCACTGATGCTACCAGAGCTCTTCCTGTACAGATGGGAACCACTGAATCATCTGGACATTATACTCTCTTGCATGGGATTTAGTAAGATTGAATAGAGTTAAAAAATAAGGGATAAAAATAAGAGATGTAACTATTTTGCTGAAAAGAGCTTAAAGTGAGGGAAGGTTGACAAGAGGCACTCAAAACAACTACTGGTAAGCATTTGCATAAAATAAGAAATAATTGATCCAGATGGCAGATAACAAATTAAACCTAGTAAGAATAAATGGTGTTTGTACAATCCCTGCAATTGTATAATTTAAATGTCCACAGTATGACAATTCTACATCTAGTAGTTATCAGTTTAGAACACTATTAAGCATGTACATTAAGGAAAATAGTTAAACAAACAAAACCCACAAGTGTCCAAGTGAAATTCTCGATTCTCCCAGATACAGATTTGGAAAAAAGCTTTTTCCACATTCTTCTTGACCTAATGATTTCCCTAGTACGAGACATCAAATACTCTGAGCAGGATCAGGAAAATGAATGGCATTAGTGAAGGTGGGAGACTGCAAACCTGGTCTTGTATTACACTCTTTATCCTATCTGATGAAAGTTTGCATGTATTAACTCTAAAGTTAATTTTCTTAAGGTCATTTAAACATTAGCAAATTTAGATCAAGTTACGTAATATACAGATCGAAAGTGTTCTCATACAAAATTAAACTGTTCTGTTTCTTTCTCAAATTAGTTCCCCAGGTAGCTGCACTAGAAACCAGAGGATACAAAAAGTATCACTCTTAAATCAACTTGACACCAGAGAAAGCTCATCTTTCGTAAAGAATAATTGATAATCAAAGACTCGGGCTGCCTGTAGCTGGAAGCTGGTTTCCACCATGGAGTTATGATACCACAAGCAAGTTTAGAGTTGGAAAGGAACTGTAACGGATGACAGGATCAGGGGGAATGGTTTGAAGCTGCACCAGGGCAGGTTTAGTCTAGACATTAGGAAAAACTTCTTCACAGAAAGAGTTGTCAGGCTCTGGAATGGGCTGCCCAGGGAGGTGGTTGAGTCCCCATCCCTGGAGGTATTTAAAAGAAGGAGAGGTGACGTGCTTAGGGACATGGTTTAGTGGTGGACTTGATGATCTTAAAGGTCTTTTCCAACCAAAGCGATTCTATGATTCTATGTTTTCTCACATGAGCGAGGTGGACAAGTTTAGTAAATTGCATTATTGTATTTGGAAGTATTCCATTAGTTAGTCTGCTTATTGAACTGGTTGTAGCAAACCCCTTAATGCCCTGATTCTTTGAGACGGTCTTCTGCTGCCTTTCTAAGGCCTTAGCTTTTTCAGCGTTGCTACCACAGGGACTAATACGAGGAAGGAGATTGTTTTCCTTTAATATGGTCTCTGGGTAATACAGTAATAAAGTAACAAACAGAACTTAGATCATCATAACAATACCTCAGTTAGCTTAACTAGAAAACAAAAGATTAGCAAACAAAAGTGCACAACTAAACTATGATTTAGGGACATCATGTAATTCTTCCAGTTTCTGTGGCAGGATACAGGAACTTATACACCACAGAATGTATTTTTTTTCTTCTACAATAGGTTTCAATCAATATTATACCTTTGGTTGTTCTTTTGATAATTGCTAGACATGCTTAACCATCTTCGTGTTAAGCCACTGATGCTTCATAAACATCAGCTGTTGTTGGAGAATATGAACAGGATCAGGTGTAGAATTGTTATCATACACATTTCTGTAAAACAGTGTTCAAGAGTTTCCACGAGTACTTTGTTCTCAATTCACATTCAGACCTCCTTAAAATTTTCTTGATAACTCTGTATAAGCAATGCAGTCAACGAAATAGAGCAGCATGCTAAACCATCACTACCAAAAGTAACAAGGCTATCATGGGCATTTTAGCCAAAATCATGGTCACTGTAGGTTAGTTTGAGTGCCGTCTTGCATTTCTCTTCTACAGTTTTTGACACTGACTGTAGAGGAAGTCTTTGTGGTATTCACAGTTTTTAAGCTTCCTTTTTGGTGGGTATACTTTGACTAAAACTCTACACAATTTGAAGTATGGAACAAGAACTTAACTTGGGGCTAATTGTTTTCTTGGTTTTTATTAGTTTTGGTAACATTCACTTGAGCTAAATTCTTGCTGGGGAAGGAAGTATCTATTTGGACATTGTTTCTTCAGTCTGATTTACTGAACATATGGAAATTCTCTAATGCTTTCAAGAAGTCAGGAATTCTACCTCAAATACTCCACATGCTGATTTTCCGCTAAAAATGTTCAACATCATTTAGAACAGGTGTTTCAAGGAGCATTCATGAAACTTGTTCCCCAGAAGAAAAAATGGAGAAAGCCTCAGTGATGCTGATGAAACCTAAAGGGACAACATCTAGTGTGGCTGTGTGAGGGGAATGATGCCAGGATAGCAGCTTTAAAACCCCTGGAGAAATGCAAGCTACTCATTACTTGACAAAACTCAAAAGAACACTGAAATAAGGCCCTAATAAAAGGGCTCAGGAACTTGGAAATTAAGGAGGTGAAAGCAGTACAGATATAATTTTGAGGCTTGCATTGAATTTGGAAAAAAAACCCAACATGGATATGAAGAAGAGTAAAGGCTATACAACTAAGATAACTATATCAACCGTTGCTTTTCAGTATTCTGAAAGTGTGTTGCTTTCAATATTGATGAGTTTATTAAAAATTAATTATTTAATGGTTATTACCAAGAGACGATCAAAGTTAATAGTTTTTTTTATAGCACTGTTTGTTTTAACATAGCTGGGAGATAAATAGATTGAAAAGTTCTTTAATTCTTCAGTTAGCCACAGCCCACAAAATCAGAAGAATTAATCATCTCTGAGGAGAGCAGATGTGATTAGATGATTCATTTTAAGTACATGTCAAGTTCTAAAAAGGAAACAACCTCAGTTTTTCATCTTAGTTGGGATGAAGGATGAAATTTGAAATGCCCACGTCTCTTGGGAGAGTATTCTCCCTTCTAAAAATTCTGATCTGAATTGCTTAGTGGAGTCCTACATAAGATGCTTTTATGTGCACTGTTTACATTCTGAGTTATGTAGACTTGCAAGGAAAGGAGGAAAGCAATGTAGAGTGAATGTTTAATGTTCTACAGATTGCCCCATGCATTAATTTTTTTCAATCATGCAGATTACACTTCTACATTTACTCTGCAGAGCACTGCATATGACAGATACATCATAGCACACCAAATAGTTTCTGCCCTGTTTCATGTTTGATGAAAAAGGCAGAAAAGATAATGGAAAACTCAGTTTTGAAACAAAAAGCACAGCTGTTAATGCCAGCATGAAATTTTGAGCTATGTGGAGCAAGACAAAATAGAGTATGATAAGGTGTGCCAAAATACAACAAAACATTCGTATTGAGAGTTTTCTAATTATTTTACATTTATCTAATCAAAACAAACGCTGCTGGAATAGCTCAAGTAGAACAGGGATGATTATTCTTCAAGTCTTGATGCTTAAAATTAGGTATCTAAATCTTCTGTTAGACTCTGAGGGAGTCTGGAGGCTAATAATGCTAAAATACGAATCGAGATGTGAAGAGTTGGATGCTTGTATATCTAAATAATTGTCTCCTTGCTTTAGAGTCCATTGAAGGAAGCAACACAAGAATAGCCTCAGTCATATGCTGAAATAAAAACTTTTGACCTACACTTAAAATCACTAGAATTGTCCTTTCTAGGAGATTTGGAAAGCTGTATCACACTGTGTCAGGAACATAAAATAATGACTGCTCATAAAAGGAGAAATGTTTGGTTCATGCAGAAATATCTATAGATTGTTCACACTTTAATTCCAAAACAGACAACAGTTCCAAAACCTGCAAGACGGAATCAGTTGGCAAAATCCATTCCCTAATTCCTTCAAAGATGACACATGGAAAGAATCAACATAAACTGAAGAATGCCTTGTGATACTTTTCCTAACACTATGCAAAAATTTGTCTATCCAAATCAGGCAGTATGAATTGACCTGTACACAGTATACTCTCTGCAGACTGGTTATTAGTATGTTAAGAAGAACTGTTGGGTGTATAGATATGTATAATGAATAAGGGCAAGTTGTGTGGTGACCTTATTTTGGATTTAATTACGATCAATTAATTGTTTCAGATGGGTAACGAATGAGGGATTTGAAAGGAAGACTTGAAAGCTAGGGTAGAATTTTAAACAGGTTGGCCATACATTCAGGTGAGGTTTACTGAACAGTCATTGCTTATAGGTTTGAAACGGCACTTCTACACCCTGACATGAAGGGTTAGTCTTTGATGAAAGTGAACTTGGCAAATACCTCACAGAATTGGATAGAGATAAGATCTATGCATCAAAATATCAAAATCTAAATTATTTTGCTACTTTGTCTATATGACAGTACTTTTTCATCCTTTTCCAGCTAGGAGTTAATTTTACAACTGTCACACTGTTTCATATGTAGTCACGCGCCGTTTCATACGTAGTCAAATAGATCCACTGGACCAGCTGCATACTTAGTTAAATGGATCCACAGGTAGCAAATCAAATACAGCTTCTAGTGTTTGCAAATAGGTATGTTATACCAGTCTCATTTTCTTAAACTTTTTGTTTAAGTCTGCTTTTTCTTAAGTTGCTGTTGGAATGCTTCAGTATACTCCCAGCACGATGAACTTGGCTTTGCTTTTGCATATTTTGGTTTAAAGTGAGGCTACTCCACCGACAAAATTGTACCACCAAATGTAGAAAAGAGAGAGAGCATAATCTTAACAAAAGCCCACAACACAGTTTGATACTCTGTTTTATTTTAAAACTGCCTTTGTCTTGCTTGGCACCTAATGCAGGTTTGAGTGTAACATAGAATCACAGAATGCTTTGGGTTGGAAGGGACCCCTAGAGGTCATCGAGTCCAACCCCCCTGCAGTGAGCAGGGACACCGTTAACTAGATCAGGTTGCTCAGAGCCCCATCCAACCTGGCCTTGAATGTTTCCAGGGATGGGGCCTCCACCACCTCTCTGGGCAACCTGTTCCAGTGTTTCACCACCCTCATTGTAAAGGATTTCTTCCTTACATCCAGTCTAAATCTACCATGTTTTAGTTTAAAACCATTACCCCTTGTCCTGTCACAGCTGGCCCTACTAAAAAGATTTTCCCCATCTTTCCTATAGGCCCCCTTTAGGTACTGAAAGGCTGTAATCAGGTCTCCCCGCAGCCTTCTCTTCTCCAGGCTGAACAAGCCCAACTCTCTCAGCCTGTCCTCATAGGAGAGGTGCTCCAGTCCTCAGATCATTTTAGTAGCCCTCCTCTGGACCTGCTCCAACAGTTTTATGTCCTTCTTGTGCTGAGGGCTCCAGAGCTGGACGCAGTACTCCAGGTGAGGTCTCACCAGAGCAGAGGGGCAGAATTTGAAGGGCTTTGGGTAATTATCTACTGTCCAGTCATATTGTTGCTGATTCCACCATAAGCTCCATTATGTCCAGTAAAGCCTGTAAGTAGTGCTTAGTACTGGAATGCATTTGAACAAATATTGTCCTGCTTCATTTTGTTTAACCTTTATTTTTGAAGCACTATCTAATAGAGCTGAGCAAATACATCGCATGAATAACTCATTAATTTTGCCATTCCTGTATTTAGCAAATCACTGGTTCTCAAACACATTCATTATTCAAACTTATGTGGGAATTTATTAGGTGAATATATCTTCATCTGTAAGCAATTTTTAATAGATGATTATGAAGATTATAAATTTATATTGGGTTTATTCTGTTCTGTAATAGGAGATGTAGCCATTCTAACATGACTTGCACACTGACATAATTTTCAAATAGGTGCTGAACAGCGTTTCCTTACTCCTGCAATTCAGAGTAATAGTTTTTGTTTACAGTTTCCCATTCTTTGGATGGAACCATTAATGATTCATCCCTCAGACTTCCTCCTCTGCTTCTTTCCTTTTGAACAATATCTTGCTAAGTGCTTTCCAGAAAAAAAGCAGGTGAAACATGAGGTGGGCTTTTCATATCTCTTTTCCCTTTCCGCTACCATGTATGAGAATCTTTTTGTCTGTGATCTTGTCTCGTCATTTAACCTCTTTGGCTGTTCCACTGGTGTTTCTCTTGGGAAATATCCTTTCCTGAAAATAGAACTCTGAGTCCTATGATTCTGTCCTTCAACCCTTTGTCTTCTCCCCCTGTTTTTAATACTGCTAATTCAGTATTGGCTGTAAGTCAATTTACCTAATCCACGCTGCTCTGACTAAAGCACAACTTTAGATTTTTCTCAATCACCTCTCAAAATTGTGGAAGACACCATTAGATAGTGAGTAAAATACTTCCTATAGGAAATGTGTTACCAGGTGCCAAAGACTGAATTTATGTTGTGAACTGGACAGCACAATTGCAGGTGGAATAAGGAGAGGGTTTCTGGGTTTATCCACTTGGTTGCTGCCTTGAAACTTGTCTTCTGCCTGTTTGGTGCTTAGTAAGTTGCTAAGAACAAACACGTCAGATGTGATTAGCAATTACATGTGACTGAAGAAAATAGTTTTTTAGAGTAAATGTTGTCTCACCCATATCTATTCACTGAATAGAGAACTGCTGGGGAACACCAGTTGTGATCTGTGTCAACAGAGATTGTGCCAGAACGTATATGCTCACAGAAAAGTGCAAACTGAGTATGCATATTGTACCTGCATTTCAAACCTTGTGATGTACTTAGGAACTTAATGGTAATTTATTAAAGCTTTCTAATGTAATTTTAGATGAATGTCACTTGATATCTTGGACATCTATACTTATGAGTAGTACCTAATATACTTTTATAATGTGTTATGAACTGTGTAAACCTATGAACTTTGAAACTTCAGAATGATGTTGAATTCCTGACTGAAAACAAGTAAATGATTTAGCAGAGATGCAAATGTAGAAGTGTGGCATGTATTTTGACCCCATTCCAAAATGTTGACCATATAACTGTACTATATGTATCTTTGGACCCTTTTAGTGAAAGAATACAGCGCATGTATATTCTGTAGCACACATTGAGCAAGAGAGCACAGCAGGCATATTTTACAGTGCATATAAATAGTTTTACTGAATCAATACTATTGGATTATACCAGGCAAGCAGTACCATTTATGTTAAAAGAAGCGCATGCTGTGATTTTTCTGAACTCTCTTTGAAGTTCAGTTGTGTGTCTTTTTCTATTGTACTAAAATATTAGATCATCACTACAGATGACTTGTAATCACTGCTTTAAAATTTACATGTTGATTGATAAGGCAGGATTATTATGTGATTAAGAATGAATAAGAAATGGGAAACTTCTGTTCCCAGCAGTGCCCCAGATTTCTTTTATGACTGCTTAAATAGCTTAGCCTCTTAGTATTCTTTTTGCCATTTGAGCAAAAAGAGGGCGTCAGTATTTTCTCTCCTAGTGGAAGTATACAGGAGTAATGTCTCCTATATTTGTGAATGCTAGTAAGGTAATCAGGCGTGTGTTAAGGATAAACACATCAATTTCATTTATAGTGACTTTCAGCTGCTGATTGGTAATTGCTTTTAGAAACAAAAACAGGATATTTTTCTTTTCTGGCTTTTTTTTCTTCCAAATATCATGATATTCATATGTGACTGGGTAATCCTTTTTAAACAAGTTTCTATAAATTCAGAAAGAATGAAGAATAAGACCCTACTCGGCCTGTTTCCGACTCCAGCAACGACTACATGAAGGGTAGGATATACTGCAAAAAAGAGAGATCTTTTAACGGAATATTTAACAAGCTGTAATGCGCTCTCTTCTTTTCCTTTTTGAGCAAAACGCTTGGAGAAAATCTGATATTTTTGACAAATCTCAGCTTTTCAAATATTACTGTACTGGTTAAAATAGATTTTTACATTTAATTGGATAGTATGTCATATGTAATTAAAAGTCTGTCATTTAAAATTAGCTAAGTTTTGGAGGAGAATTAGCTGGATCCTGGAATGGGTTCATTGAGATGTACAAGAACTGAAGAGTTTCAAGTAACCCTTTCACATTCCTCATGTTATTTAAGAAATGTGTACCTATTAACACTTCACACCATATCGCTGGCAGGAGTGAGATGGCTTCTTGTGAACGTCAGAGTTTATAGAGCAACCTATGAGAAAGGAAGGAAACTGAAATAAAATGGATGCAGAATGTTACATTACAGCTTTAATTTTGTTGCAGGAACTACATTATAGGTAAGAAGGTATGAAACACCCTTTTTTCTGTTAGGCTACGCCAACACGAAACTGGCACACAAGCTCTTTTGCATCATCCCATTCCTCTGTACAGGGCCAGTGGCAAAATGGTTCAAAATTAGTTGCAAGGGGAAAAGGAGAGGTTGGGATGCAAGGGATGAAATTTCCATATTCCTTGAACTTCTTGGCTTTTTTTGTTTGTTCTGTTTTTCATTTTATGATTCACTCAGATTGTTATAATGTTGTCTGGAAAGATAAAGAAGGATTCTGGCTGAGTGCAACTGTGGACTAACTGATAGAGAAGACAATGACATTGTCTGCCAGCTGAAAAGTGCATGGGATCCTTCAAGATATCTAGTTGTTGCAATATCAGTATGAACCTTTGAAATCTATCTCCTAAAGAAGTGGAAAAATTCTGCCATATCAAAGTCACAAAGACAATAAGCCAGAATGTTTGCCCCATTTAATATTCCTTGTGCTCCTCTGGGAGAGGCTGATCACTTTCAAGGAGAGACAGGGTAAGATGTGTCTGTGAACCTTATTATACTCTCCTCTTGTTCTCTAGAACTGGAGGAAATGTCTCTTATCCAGTGCAGATACTGGAACTCGCAGACCTACTTGCTTCAAAGTCAGCAAGTGCATTCTTTGAAGAACAGGTTCCTTTATATTCGTAGTACAACTTGGGATGGAATCAGATATATGATGAGCTATGTGGCTAGGAGTGAAATAGGCTACCCATCAATGTATGTTAATTTAGACTTGTGTTCCAGACATGCAATCACTATTTAGATTGGCTTATTCCCTAGCAAAACCCACTTGAAAACAAGTGATCATGCTTCGTCTCCATAACGCAGAATTAGGACAAATAGAGGAACTCTCAAATTGTAGGAGAAATGACTCTCTGGTGCTGTACTGATCAGACAATTCATGGAAGCTCACAGACTGCACGGGGCATTTGGGCACACCTGATGTTCAAACACTGCCTCGGAAGCCTGTGTGGCTTTTTAAAATTTCTGTGAAAATTCATTCCGATGATAATGCCTAAGCATAAACAAAAGGTTGATGTTTTAGGTTGCAGTTTGCTGTAACTGTACAAAAGAACGTTCTTATATCTTGTTGAGCCAACTGATCCGTTGCTGCTCAAGGGGATTTTTATTGGTGGGAGAAAGGTTACCTGAACTGCAGCGATAGTGGATATTAACAATTTGCCAGTGTGCCTCAGCCTCAGGTTAGGTGTGGTCGTGGGTTTGTTGCTGCTGTTGGTACTTTTTTAATAAGATATCAGACAGATCTATCTAAAGCTTGCGGGTGGCTGTAACAGGACACTTTCTCTTGGAAAGCACAAAAATATGTTAGGGAAGATAGCAGCTCTGACAGAACTTCTGCTTAAAAATAAATCCAGCCTAGCGAGGCTGATATAGGGTGCTTGCTGCTTTATCGATACAATTGCATAAGCTTTCCTTTCTGTAAATAAGTTAAACAATTATTTTCTATTCTATCACAAACTAGCTAAAACTCCTAGCTACACAGCATCTGTCTCCAGAAATCACCCCTGTGTGCAACTTTGAGGAAATGAGGTACAGAATAGAGAATATTCCATGATAGTGGACAGAAATAAGCCATGAAAAATGTGTAAAGAAGTCAGGATTACTACCATAGAGCTTCATAGGTAAAAGCTAAATGTGTCTAAATAGGTTGGAAAACCAACTTAAGGACTAAACAAGCCTAATACAAAACCTTTGCTATTCTTGTTAATACCCTAATCCTTAAGAATTAAATTTCTCACTATGGTTTTAGTAAACTTTTTCATGCAAAATAAATTTTCAGCTTCCTAGAAGAACACAGCATGGTATGTTCAGCTTATTACATATTTAAATACGCAAGATTGAATGAGCTGCCAAATTACAAAATGTAGAGTATTAGCTCTTTCACTTCCATCAGTGAATATTTTCAGCTATGAAGTTTTCAGGATCAGTGCTAAAACACTTTTCTTATATGTTTTGTGGTTTTTTTTTTTTTTTTTTTTTTTTTTTACTTTAACAGCTCTAGTCAATTGAATGAGGACTGCCTGGAAGAGAGAAAAGTTGGAATTAATGTTCCTGTTTAAATCTGTTAACAACCCCCCCTTGTTCATTTTTACCCTTTCTACAGGCTCCTTTCTTTAGAGTGCAATACTAAGATTCTCCAATAGATGCCCTAAGAGATCTCTTATAAACATCACAGCTAAGTACCGAAATTCAGTATCTTCGGCTTTCTCTTTGTGTGTGTGGGGTTTGTTAATATAATCTGTGTTATCTACTATCGAGTGGTATTATGGTTTCAGATTTCAGTGATAAAGAATAATGAAATTATTTGATCCCAAATGAAGTCAAAAAAGGGTGGATGATAAATTAAATTTTTATCCTCATTTCTCAATTATTTTTCAATAGTAATTTTTAATGTGCGTCTTAATTCTGTAGCGTATTACCTCTTTACTGTTTAATCAGTTGTTACTTTATACTCATGAGAATGGGAGCAATGTCATCTTGTCAGAATCATTACCATTGCAATGTTGCTACACACTGAAATGAACCTATAGTATTTATTTGATAAGAAATAATGGAGAAATCTACAGATCTAACCTCAGAGTCTAAGGGTTGGGTTTTTTTTCCTGAGTTTACATCTGTTGTTTTGTGGTATACATTTGAATGATTTTGATGCATCTCAAAGATAGGGTTCTTGTGTGTGAACACTATTGCATATTCCTTTTATGTAAGGAATTGAGTCCCTTTGTAAGAACTGCCTCTGAGGAGATATGGGGTAAACCTTAATGGGCCTTTATGATCCTTCTGTCATTTGGGAGATCTCCTGTGCCAGATGGTTGGCACAATCTTTCTCCAAGCCACAGGCAAGCTAATTTTCTTGTATACCATTTGCCAGTGGCTACCATTCTGGTACTTATGATGCCCTGCTGTTATAAAAGCACCGGTCCAGGTCTCAGTACACTTTATTGTGCTTTTTGATCAGCACGGAGTTTGTAGTGGATACATTATCATCTTTCATTAAAACATTGAACAGACATTGAGTGAATTAGACCAGTGGAAGATGAGAGAAAGATGTATGTGTCCAAACTTCATGCTGTGTGTGTGCGCGCGAGAGAGATTTTTTGGAGGATTATTCATGACATCTCATGTCAGAGCAGGCTGAGAGTTCTTTTGCTGTCATTGACTTCAAGCTAATCAATGATCTTCACCAGTAACAGCTGCACTGAAGGGGCAGCTGCCTTCTTCCAATTAAAAAAGAAAAAAAAAAAAAAGGAAGTGGAAATTAAACCCTACAAAAGGCAGTACTGTGGACTGTATATTTTGAAATAAGATTTCTTTATTGCTTGAATCTATCAGATATGCTTAAAACTATTTCTGGTATTAAGCTACAAATAGAATTGTGTTTAAAGTGTTGCATATTCTTGATCCAAAGAAAAAAAAGAATTTTTTTTTTTTTTTATTCTTTACTATTTTGCAACTGTCAGGTTAGCTGGGACAACAAATTAATTGATACTTGGTAGTCTCGGATTTTAATATCCTGAATTCTTTGGTAACTTGATAATGTTATTCAAGGGAACACTTTTCTCATTTTGAATGTTTAAAGTTATACTACAGAAAAATAAAGTGGTGGTGTTACATTTACAGGTGGTGGGTGGTACCAAGTCATACAGAAGTCACTGGAATAATCTGAAGAGCGGGTAACAGTGCAAGTCTCTGGAATTTCCTATTTTTTCTTTACTGATTACTTATACATAACCCAAAGTACACATACACACACAAATGTTTTAAAATAGTTTTTGAAGTGCTAACATTAGAAAAGCCGAAAGAAGAAAAATAGCCGTTTCTGAAATACTATGCTTACTCTCTAATTCTGCATTTGTTTTGCCAGTAAATAATTCTGGAGAAAGGGCCACTTGTGGTAGAAAAGGAGATCCAAATTAGTCGAAGAAAGTGGCTATTGTTCTAAATTCAGTGAGTAAGAGAGAGACTGTAAAGTATGAGAGCAAATGTCTTGGACAAGTACTGAATGGGTTGCTAAACAACTTTATTTGCATTGACTTCTTAATATATTGAGACTTTGATCTTCTCTTTGTCTTACACAAAGTTTTCTGCTGGATTGGATCTTGTATTAAACAGCACCTCATAAATACAAAACAGAGAATCTTCATTATTAATACCTATAGCCTTAACAAGCATAACACAGCTTTGAAGTTCCTCTGTTTCTCGCCTTTACAAGAAAACATTAACATTTACTGCACAGCTCTTCCTCTGCCCGATATGAGAAAGGTAAATGCTTCAAATACAGTAATTCAGGTAGAAAAATTAAAACCAAGCATAACTGACTGCCAAGTACATGGGTCTCTTAAGTATACCAAAGGCTGAAAGTTGTGTGGCATACGCCATGGGATCTGGTAAGAGACTATCAAAAACTATCCAGATTAAGGTTATTGAAACCAGAAACATACTACTAAGCATCAGCAGTCTCTCTGGACTAACACTTAATTGTTCAACACAATAAATTCTCCAGTGAAGTAGTGTACACTGGGCTGCATTGCATCAAGTAAAGTAATAATCAAGTATAATACTCTGTGGTTGAAGAGGTTCCAAACATTTCAACTGCAAAGAGTGATGATGTAATATATGGTTCACAAACATATGACAAAATCACTCTCTAACCTTTATAAATTTAAAACTTTAAATTACGATCACATTTTTAGTTCATTCACAGATAAATATTTTTTTTTTTTTTTTTTTTTTTTGTGGAAAACCAGAAAAAACAATACACAAAATAGTGCTCATAAGCAATATCCATTGAGCAGAAGACAGAAAGCTGTCAGGGATAAGAATAACCAGAATTTATTTTCTAACTGCTATATGTGATGGCTGATACAGAGCTAAATTAGAGGAGAAGATAGGAAATGTATGTGCTACAAATACATCAAAGTAATTTTAATTAAATATGAGCTTTGTAAACTGGATTTCCCAGTGACTGAAGAAAGATGAGCATGACCAGATACATATATTCAAAAATGCACGAATACCAAGATACCCTAATGTATTACACTGTTACATCATTACTTACACTCAAATTTAAGAGTGCAAGTCCCTCACAAGATTTGGAGATTTCCAGAATTTTTTCAAGAGCCTCCCATGTGCTATTTCAGGGGTTCTTTGTCTACCAATCTGCAAAGCCAAGCAGTAAGCTACAGTATGTCAGGCCTTGCGTAATTTGATAGTCATCCTGACAGCTTAATTAATTGGGTTATATAAAACTTTTATGTAATTCTTGATTGTTTGTTTCATGTGCTTTCATAATGGCAGAGGAGAAAGGATGAGCAAGGTCCCTGTTTGCCCTCACAAGATTTCAGTTTCCCCTTAGTTTGGAATAAGTAATTTTTATGATTACCTCTCTCCCAGGAGAGTTTCTAGTGATGCTGTGCTAGTAGGAAGCAAAGTTGACTCAACATCAGTTTTGCACCCCAAAAATTGTCATTAGGTAGTGTAATTTTATTCTGTCTGTACTTTGCAAAAAAACCCTGAGATGACTTAAGAGGGAAAAAAAGAGGGGAGAAATAGAATCATAGCAGTTCAGAAATGTCATCTGGATGCCAGCCAAGCTGGCTTTATGATAACTGGCAATTATAAAGGGTAGGATCAATGGAAGTATGGTTGATTTGGCTTTATATTCTACACTTTGTGTGTAAAAGTTAATCCTGTTTCTTCTTGCAGTGCCATGACCTAATTAGCAGTCCAGTAAGAACTCCCTTACAGAATAGCAGTAAGCTAATGCAATCTAACCTATCCCATTTTATTATTTCCTATCTAACTAGTTCAGGTTTTTAAGTACTGGATTTACCTAGTTTTGTTTGCCACTGCAAGTTTATTCCACATGTAGACACAAGTATAATTAACCTAGCACACTAGTGTATGCCAGAACTGCTGACCCCTGTCTAGTCATGGATGATTTAAAGTCAGTTTAATATTTTAACCTGTAACACGTTTTCCCAAAAGGCCCAAAGTAGGTAACCTATAATGCCATGAAGAGTAATACTTAATTTTCATAATGACTTCGCATTGAAGATTAAGTAGCTAACTCTTTAAAAGTGGTGGAATGGATGGTAAATTAATTTAAAAGTGATAGATCAGATCACTAAATCTGTAATCTCACATTAAAGCAGATTCAAGTGAGACTTCTAACTGTTGTTCCTTTGCTTGACTTTTAGGCCATTAGCTGCTGGCTTTTTTTGTTTTGTTTGCTTCTGTTCGTCCAACGGCACCTGTTATCCTTCTTACAAACAGAGGATGCAATTAATAGTCTTAGCTCAGGGTGATTCCCCCCGCCCCCCTCCCCCCCCCCCCTTACGTTTCATAATCAAAGATGATTCACAGTCCTATCTCAGTGTTTTTAGCATGGGTTACCAGTGAGGAGCTCTGCCTCGGCACTTGGGCACTAAAACTTGATATGGATGGTAGGGATTACCGACACAGGCTGCGCAAAGCCTCCAGCATACTTGAGCTTTCAGACAGCCGGTTGATACATTAAAGCTTGTAAACATTGCATAACATCCACCCTGCTTTAAAAATGGAAGCAGAACAAACCTCTGTGCTCCGGGTGGGAGCTACTCGCTCTTTCGCAGTTGCTCTTCTTTCTGCTGGCGCCCTTGCTGCAACCTGCCCGCGGGGCTGGGGGCGCTCGGGGAGGGGAGGGGGCGGTGTCGGGCTTTGGGTGCCGATGTTTTGTGGGGACCAGGCGGGGAGGGGGGG